>MU839833.1:0-66144 GCA_030411725.1 Echria macrotheca | reverse complement strand
CGCGCCCCCCGCCCCGCCCCCCCCCGCCGCCCGCCCCCCCGCCCCCCCGCCCCCCCCCCCCCCCCCCCCCCCCCCCCCACGGGTCAAGCTTCCCTCTCCGGAAAGGTTGAATGCTCTGCACACAACAAGCGATCGACAAATCACAGCCCCCAGCTGGTGGCCGGCATGTTTCAAAAACATCCGCCCAACCAATTCCGTCGCCTTGTTTCGGCAACGCCAAGTCTGCGGACCCCGCGATGCCCGCCTCCTCCCCATGACAGTGACGTGCAGTGAGACAGCTTGGTTTTTTGGGGGCATTGATAAAATCCATCTTGAACCCAGCCTCAACTTTTTCCTTAGCTCTTATCTCCCCTCCCAGTTATCCATTCCAAACCATACGCCCAAAGAAAAAAACCATGAAGTTACGCCCTCCAACCCTCCTAGCGATCGCATTCGCGTAAGCCCCCCCCTTTCTCAGTCCCGCTCCCTTTTCTCACTCTCACTCTCACCTTCACAAGAAAACTAAAAAAAAAAAAAAAAAAACTAACATCCCCCCTCCCTCCCCCAAAAACAGAACCAAAACCCTAGCCCAAGGAGGAGGCGGAGGCGGCGGCGGGGGTCCCCCAGGCCAGACCTCCACAACAACCACGACCGTCGCGGCAGGAGACAACACCGAGACAATCTCGCAACCGCCCGGCACCGCAGTCTCGGGCTGCCCCGCGGCTGTCTCGACGACGGACATCTGCTCGACCTGCGTCACGGCCGACTGCGTCGTCGAGCAGACCATGACGGTGCCCTGCGGCTGTCCAAGTCCGCCGCTGACGCTGCTGTCGAGCCACCCGTGCAGTCTGGGCTGTGACGGGCTGGGGTGTGCGACGGTGTACGAGGTTGTTACCGAGGCTTGTACGCAGGGGCCTATTACCAGCGGGACGCCTGTGGCGAGTGGTACTGGGACTGCTGGTGGTGGTGGTGGTGGTGGGAATGGTGGGAATGGGGGCGGTGGGGGAGGAGCAGGAGGAGGGACGGGGGGAGGGGCGAGTCCGACGGCCGGTGGTGGTGGCGGGTCGGGGTCATCGGGGACGTCGGCCGGTTCGGGTCCCGGGGGTGTGGCCACGGGGGGTGTTACGGCGAATGCGGGTTGTCGGGTCGCGCCGTTTCCCAGGTTTTGGTGATTTGTTGTTTTCTTTTAGGGGTTTGGTTACCTACCTAGGTGGAGAGAGTTGGTTTCCATCCTTGGTCGTTATCGTTCCATTAGTAGTTATGAGGCTCTTGGGGGAGAGTTATCAGGAAACACGTTGTTGGCGTCCATCAGGGTTTTGTTGCTAGTTTCATAGCATGGCTTTCAAGGGTATATGGAAGCGGCCTTGACACAATACTCTTTGATTTATATACAGTCCAACTTTTAAAAAATCTACTCCGCTCGCGGAGGATATCATACAAAACATTTTAGATCATCAAGCCGTGAACCCAAGCGCCCGCCTCTTCAGCCGATACTCAATGGCACGCTTCCGCGCCGCCGAGCTCTGCGTGAAAGCCGCGCTACCACCGAAAGGACCAGCCGCTGCGCCGTTTCGAACCCGGACGACGCACACATTGCTCACACCAGCGACAGTCCCCTCGCAAGTCATACCGGCCGGCATCTTCACTGTCAGGGGAAAGTCGCGGTTCGTCGCCAGACTCAGCCCCTGGACGCCGATGCCCGGCACGTCTTGCGTCACTTCCGCCGTCTGGAAGGCAGACGCCTGTGTGCCACCACTGGTTGGGTCGATAGCTGCCGTCAGCGGGCCGGCACCATCCTGGTTGATCTCCTTTGTGTCAGTAAACATCAAGCAAGATGATAAAAGCGAAAAATACCTGATGGAAAACCATCTCGATGGACCCGTCATCACCGCTTGTGGGCAGACCGGAGGAAGCTCCCTTGCCGGCCGTCGCCGCGACGTTCGTCTCGGAACCAGAGCTAGCAGTGCCACCACCACCGGTGAGGCCACTGAGAAAACCGCCTGCTCCGCCAGCAGCACCGGCACCGCCACCACCACCACCAAGAAGCCCCTTGAGGAACTGACGAGCAACCACAAGCGTGCTTCGCTGTTGGTTGCGGTTCCGACCCGAACCAATGGCGGCAGTGTTGATGTTGTCCTCCACTCCGACCGAGGAGTTGGCACCGTTGTTAGTGGGTGCCGTGCCGGCTCCCATGAAGTTGGCAATCATGGTGGCGGCATCGATGGGTCCGTTGCCCTGAGTTCGTCCCAACGGGCCGACCTCGCCACTGCGGATCTCGCGGTCACGGATGATGGCTGTATCGGCTTGGGAACCACAACGGTTGGTGGAGCAGTCACGCGGCGTCCCGTCGGCAACTGTTCTTGTTAGTTAGTTCAGCATCAACAAAGGGCGAGAGGACACATACCCGATAGTCCAGGCATGTTGACGCCGTTGGCGCCCTTGATCATGGTGACCACGCCATGAGCCGAGGCCTGCAGGGCGAACACGGACAGGACAAGGGAGTGAGTAGTATGCATTCTGAAGAGATACTGAAAGATCAAGAAATATGACAGAGAAGAAAATGCCACCAGGGCTCAGCGGATCCGAGACTAGAAGAGATGGTGATGATGAGTTGAGGGTGTTGAGACGACATTGAGGCCAAGCTTTCGCCGACATTTATATCTCGAGCCGCCATATCATCTCCCGAGTCACGCTCGCAAGCCAACACCCGAACGATAGAGCTGACAGCAACAATCCGATGTTCTGAGGCAAAGAGGAGCCGTGACGCCGTGGTGATACGAACCGAAACGGACGCTCCAGCCCAGGTTTTCAGCCCCCATCCCTCAGCAACACTTCAGGGAGCCAATCGCATCACGACGGCATTCGCAGACAGCGGGGTGTAGATCGTCGGGAGCTACGCTGCACGGGTGATCGATGAAACCACACCCCAACCCTGGCGACACATCGACCGTGCAAGGAGGCTGTGCACGTTTCCGCCTCACAGCCAAGTTTCCCGGAAACCTCGAATCGCATCACAGAGACCGGCGCCGCAATGGGTCCGTGGGGCCGATGGTAGTTTTGGATTTTGTTGTTTCTCGGACAAAAATCTTGACTGGCAGGTGGGGCCGGGAGTTGACATCGCTCATCAGTTCCTGCGAACTGTGGGTTTGCCTGAAACACCATCGCGTTCGCGACTGCCGCTCGATTCGGGACTGCCGGCACGTGCGTTATCTACCCCGCCAACTGAGGGAAGACAGAGAATCAGAAGAAGAGATGTGCTGCGGGCTGGACAAATCAGATCGCGCGAGGCTCCAGAAGCTGAACTAAGCAGCCCATTCGGGCTGGGCGGTTTGGGCATGGATGCCTAAATCTCTCACCAACTTCCCAGCAGCAAGAGCTCCATTTCTCTCTCCACCGTCTCAAGTAAACGCCTTTGGTACCAAGAGCCCTGGCAGCCAAGCGGGGCCGCCCCATCGACGATGGGACTCATCAATGTCCACACTCTGGAGCTGGAGGAGTTCGTCGCGAATCCACCGTCGTATGCCATCCTGTCCCACACGTGGGCCGTCGGGGAGGTCTCCTTCCAGGACTTTGGTGATCCAAACACGCGCATCACCAAACCAGGATTCAACAAGATTTCGTGGACTTGCAAGCAGGCCATAGCTGACGGGCTGAGATACGCCTGGGTTGATACCTGCTGCATCGACAAGTCGAGCAGCGCTGAGTTGGGCGAGGCAATCAACTCCATGTTTAGGTGGTATCGGGATTCATCAAAGTGCTACGTCTATCTCGAGGATGTCTCCAAGAACAACATCAGCCCCGTGCAGACATCCATCAAGCACAGTCGCTGGCTGACCCGGGGCTGGACACTGCAGGAGCTCATCGCCCCTAGGGCCATGGACTTTTTCGACGGCCTCTGGCAGTTTATTGGCACAAAGGAGGAGCTTGTGAATGATCTCTCGCAATTCACCGGCATCGACATTGGAATTCTCCGCGGTGCTTCTTTGAGAACCGTCTGTGTGGGAGCCAGAATGAAATGGGCTGCGTTTCGCAAAACCACCCGGGAAGAGGACATCGCTTACTGTTTGATGGGCCTATTCGATGTCAACATGCCCATGATGTATGGGGAGGGTTCGAAAGCATTCCAGCGGCTCCAAGAAGAGATTATCCGGGAATACGACGACCATACCATCTTCGCATGGCAATCGGAGCCTGGAGGCACACTGCGTGCGCCGTGCGGATTCCTGGCAGTATCGCCGAGCGACTTTGCCGGCTTCGGCCCCGTCAGACCCTTCTCCGTCTTCAGCCAAGATCCCCGCCACGACTCGTTCCTGACCCTGACCAATCGAGGCATTCGCATGACGGCAAGGTTCATCCAAGCGGCAAACACCATGTTCGTCATCCCGAACTGCGTTTTCAACGGTGATGCTCGCACCGAGGACAAGTACTTGGCCATCGGCTTGAGAGATATCGGAGGCAACCAATACGCCAGAGACAATGCTACGAGTGTGCGCTACCTCACCCTACATAGCTCATTGAGGGCGGAAACCAAAACCCTTTATCTCGTCAAAGGTGTCGATCTTCCATTGAATGACCAATGGGATGGAAGTTATTACCAACACGCATTCGTAGTGCGGGCCCCCGGCGTGGACTTAGTGCGCTTCGGGAACACCGGGTTCGTTTTGTACCAGGCGGAAGGCGCCACTGTTCAACTCAAGGAACATACGCAGAAGGGGTATAACCAAGTTGTCCTCGCCTTCGACAACGGTGCGGATATTGATGAGGATGGCAACTCGTGTCCCCATATAGTTCTTGGGCTAACAGATGCCGGGGAAGGGGAATACACAGCCCAGGTCGGCTTCATCAATTCCGAGGTTCACGAGCGGGGGTCGTCACTCGGCAATTTCCGGAACAAACATCGAAAGCGAAAGTTCAAGATAGATACCAACGACTGGAAGAGTCTTACGCTTAAAGGTATCGACCGCTATGAAGGACGCAAGTTTCGTCTTAGGGCCAAGAAGGATCTCGTCTTTGGCTACGACGCTTTTGTGATACATATCAACCCGGTGAAGGTTGTTAAAAGTGTGGGGGCTTCCTCTTCAAATATCTAATTATAAACCAAGAGTATGAGGATGTTCCGCCTTACTGTAGTATTTGTGTTGTCTTCCTGTGTTACATCTGATGTGCCACACCGGGCTGTCTAAAAAAGGCACACGGTTCATTCAAGGAACTTCTCCGGCTTCGTCGTGGCTGATCAGGTACCAACAGGATCAAACCCCGGCTCCCCGGCAGGAAAACTAGCCATGAACCGAAGCTACCGAACCACGATCCAGATCCTCTCAACATTCACCGGCAAGCCCCTGGGCAACCTCTTCACTAACAGCCCCTGTGTCGGGGTTCAGGTTACCGAAAACTCTAGCATAGACCTATGATTCGTATTGTACAGCCAGCCTTCCACGGGAGCCAAATGCTGCGACACCAACCTCCCCATTGCTTCACCGTCCGCCTGAACTACCAGAACTCTTCAACCACAGCCGCTCTGCATTTTGAGGGTACACCTTGGGGTCGGCCGCATCCCGGTCCCTCGTCCATTTCCTCAGGGCGTCGTAGTCGCGACATGTGTAGACGGTATCGAAGATGGGCATGATCCAGCCCCGGTTTTCCGACCACTCGATGGGGATGAACGTCATGTCGCCGTGGCACATGAGACTCCTGCGAAGCCCGTCAAGGCAGTGTTCTTGACCAAGCCATCTGATGATTAGCACACGACATGGAACATATATATATCTAAGGTAGGTAGGATGGAATGTGATCCGGTGAAAAGGGGTCATTTTTTTGTCTTACCAACGTGTGGTCGGAGCGTATAGTCGTCCATATCTGGATAATGATCGAGGTATATGAACCGCCGAAGCATATCCTGCAAGATTTTTGTCACTGCAGTTAGCATCAACAAGTAATTGTGGTGCATGTGCCCAGAGCGGCCTGAAAACAACTTACCAGACAGTGTAGATCGTGCATCACAGATACTCTATCCCCAACATTAGAGACGGGATCGATTCCCGAGTCAGATAAGGGCGAATTGCTACTCACTGCGCCATATGCAAGCCCGTCTCGGGGTCAAGCCAGAGATTTCCACCCATCTTCCAGTTGCTCGCTTCCTGTGGTGTCACAAACACATTTACCGCTATTATGCACTCAGTCCTGTCAGAGATTCTGCGACATCTCTCATCAAGCGTGTTCTGCGACCCACCTCCAATGAGCTCCTCCCAGGCAGCATCGATTTCCGGCGTCGGGGTCCCGACGTAATCGGGGGTCAGGTGGGGCCGGTAGATCCTGTGACTCGTGTTGAACCTGAGCGTGGGTTCGAACAGCTCCTCGCGGTAGACCGGAGGAAGCTCCTTGGTAACGGTGGCTAGTGTAAGGTAGGTTTTTCAATAAGTCACAAAATCATGGGAGGCTCCGTGGAGATTACTCACCAAACTCGCTGTCCCGCCAGTAACCTTGTCCGTCGCAGTTTCCCGACGACGTTCTGGTGCTCACTATCCCGAGGCTAACGGACAGGATAATACACATTATTCCCAGGACAACCGTGGACAGCCGCCGTTCGCGTTGGCGATATGGTGGAACGTCCTCGAGTAGGCCATCTTTCGATCCACAGGCGGTGTCGGAGTCGCAGCTGGGGCGATTTGAGTGATCTAGGTTCATTTTTTGCTTGCTTGTATCTGCTCAGCACTGTTCTGTGATTTTGCTGGATGGTAGGCACTGAAGATGAGGGCAGAAGCCTGAAAGGTGGGCTGGCACTACCAAGGTACTAGTCTGTCACATTTGGAGGAGGGTCAATGCATTTCAGAGTCCAGCGTTCACGCACCGGATTACCTCATCTGAAGTAAGTTCTAATACAGTTCTTCATTAATTGCATGTAACGCTGTCATGCTGGGAGAATTAGCTAATCGGAGGATACAGCCTCCATCCGGCCGTCGTGAGGTATTCTCACGTAATGTTGAACCCCGAACTTATTTTCGAAAGGCATCGTGAACTCATTTGGCACTTACAATTTAGTTTCCTCTCACAATAGACCAAGAGAAGAAGCAGTAGTTCAACCGTGTGTCCTGTGGTCTCTGCTCCGCAAGGCCCACCTGCCCATGATCACCGATGCTCTTCGAAATTCACGTCAACGATGCACTTCCCAGAAATTTTCTCCAGATGGACATCCTCCTACACAGCCGTGAGTCGGGGCGACTCAAATACCGCACACGCGGCCGACAGCGTGGAAAAATCCGAAGTTCTGGACGAAGAAGGACCCTCTCGGCTTCTCAGGTTCCCATGGCTCACACTCGCCCAGAGAGACGTCATCTACCTCGTCGCTGCGATATGCACCTTTGTCCTCCTGATGTTCGCGGGCATCTACGGGGCCCGTCCGGCAGATGGCAGCACGCAAGCCCAGCAACCAGCTCGACTCTGCGGGAGCTCTGCCGCCGAAGCGACATCGCTGGGATGCACGTGGGACCAGCTGACCTGGGCGTGGTATCCTCCCGGCTGTCGACACTACGCCAACGACGAGTTTCTCGCCTACCACGACTGGAAGTTCTGGGTTGATCCCTTTGGAAGCCTGGAGGTCGTCGGCGAGAACTGGACACTGGCCCTGAGCAACAAGAAGGAGATTTGGACGCAGAGGGGGGAGCACCTTACCCACTGTGTTTTCTTCTTCCTCGGCATGGCGCAGGGCATCCGGGATGCTGCAACGCTGCCTTCAAGGTTCACCGAGTACAAGCACATTGAGCACTGCGCGAATTTTCTTTTGGATGCGCTGCGGCAGGACAAGGACTGGGAGAGGATTGATACCTCCCCCTCGGAAGCGTTCTACGATGTGCATTGCTAGGTAGTTCCAAAGGGTACTCTGCAGGGCTGATGGCAGATGTGGGTGGATGAATTGCAGGAGCTGCGGCAGTCCATATCGCACAGGGGAAAAAACATAATACAAGGCCTAAAATGTACATATTTTCAAGCTCCAGTGTTGTTGAGTTTACATAGCCATAGTAGTGGTCATTTTCGCGGATAGTGCAGTCAGTTCATCTAAATCATAGGTCTTCATGATGCTTGACAGGCACAGAAAGAACTCTAGGTTTTGCACTCGTGCCAATAATTTGACGGCGGAGTAATTAAGAGTCTGTCCAATATGGCCAGCTACCTGAAGGAAAGAGAAATCCAACCTCAAAGTTCATTGTACCTTTGGCGCTCGGGTGCAGTATTACGATCCGAGGCTGATTCAAAACAGAAGCATCAGATATCCCGCTACTAATCCAGTCATTACCAGCTCATGGCGACTTACCCTGTCCGCCTTGTGCCAAAATTACTAAGGGTTGAAATTGTGGGTGTGTAGTTGCACAGATGAGTCGAGCGTCATGGGTGTCATTACTCCGTAGTTACGTTAGGTAATGACTGGAATGCTCAAGACCCGATAACGTTGGATGAGTTCTGCCTTCTCGTTGCCCTTACTCGCCCGAGTAGGTAATCATGTAACGGCATTTGATTTCGTGCTGTTATTACTCTCTACATGACCGTCATTGTTATCTTTATGACGGGTAGTCGTTAGGTACCTTGTGCGTTTGATGCCGAGTGTAAGACCATCTGGAATGGGTGGCATCTGGTCAGGGCTAGAGCCTACGGAATGACTGCACCTGGAAAGTAAACCAGGCGGTATGATCAGCTACTGGGGGATCTAGCGATTGTCAGATGGTACCTGGAGATCACTGCACTTGCATATAGGGAGTACCTCCATGTACATGTAACCTGGGCATATAAGACCCGACGCGGCTGTCATCGAACAGAGTTTCGTTAAGCTGCACCCTCAAGCTGCAATTGACCGCAAAGCAGACACTTTCAGCACACAAAACAACCAATTTTCACGAGGATTCCAACCTCAAAACTCAGCCAGCATGCGTTTCTCCCTGCTCCTCGTCGCCGCCGTTGCCGGCTTCGCCGCAGCCGCCCCTACCGTTGGTGGTGAGTAGATGCCCTCTCGTCCCCATCATGGCCCGTTTCTGATCATTCCACAATGGTAGATGGCGGTCCTCTCGTCGAGGCGCGCGACCCCCAGCGTAACGGCCAGCAGGGCTACTCGCCTCCCAAGTACTATAACAAGCGCGAGCCCGAACCCCAGCGCAATGGTCAACAGGGTTACTCTCCGCCGAAGTATTACAATAAGCGCGAGCCCGAACCGCAGCGCAACGGCCAGCAGGGCTACTCGCCGCCCAAGTATTACAACAAACGCGAACCCGGTGTCGAGGCCGACAACTCCATCTCCCATGGCAAGGTCTAGCTTGGTCTAGGGGGCAGCGTGAGACTTGTGTGCAAACAGCACACTTGTCTTTTCAAGTCTCCGGATTATGGCAAAGTTCTCGAGTTGCATTTTATCTTGTAGTCTGTTGTTGGAAAGGTCTCAGTTACCTAGCTAGGTCGGCGGGGCAGCAAAAACTTCAACACTGTCGTTCGCGCAACAGAAAAAGGAGACAAAGGCTCGGTTTCTAGGTTCAATAGGTACTATTACTATGTACGGCAGAACTCATCAAATAGTCATGCTGCCTTGCTGAGCTAGAAAAAGATTTGTTTTCTCCGATTCTCTCCCTTTTTTTTCTTTCTCAGGATTCGAGCTGTAATGCTGTCGTCAGACAATTATTACGTTACAACTTGACCCTTGGACCTGAAAAAAAAACCGATAAGAATTGTTCGACGCGTGATCTGGCTGACAGGAGGAATTTGTCGCTTCTAGTTCGGCCAGGAAGGAAGCGCCCGGAGAGTTAGCACAACGCCGGCACTGAGTCGCCGAACGAAGCGACTTCAGCAGCGCCTAGTAATAAGTAGCTACACGCACGGCATCTCTCACATACGACCATACCCACTGGAGAACTCGGGATCCCGTCCGCTCTCCCATAGATAAGCCAGTGAGGGCCAGACTAGTAGTTGGGTCGGTGACGACCAGCGAATCCCTGGTGTTGTATGTCTTTTTTTGTTCTTGTATAATGCTGCTTCTACAGTGCTGAACAGCATGGGAAGAATTGTTCGGAAGCGGCACCAAGAAAGTTGTTTTGATGTGGACTCCAAGTCCTTCTCTACCGAAGAGGCGTAATAGTTACCTACCTTACTAATGTAGCTGGACTGCCAGGTATTTTTCTGATACGCTTAGATCTCGGGTTATCGGAAACATTTTGCAGGAAGAAAAATATTGACGCAACCTAGAGACAACTAGTTGCCGAGGTAACTTTAAGGTAATTTGCATGCTCTTAAAACTGCTTGCTAACCCGCCTTGCATGGATGCACTACAGTATTCCCAGAATTGGACGAATGCTCCACTGCATCACCCCCTCAGCCAGCAGCCTGCCTGGCCCACCCAGGTCTTTATGGGCATGTTCCTATAGTCGGGGCCCTTGTCCGACATGTCCATCAAGAATTGGGAGCAGTGCATCGTATGCTCCTCGTCCGAGATGATGGTGTCGAGGTTCTGGCGCTGCAGGAAGAAGGCCCGGAACTGCTTCCGCCACAGCATGGCGCAGTGGACGATGTGGTCCCGCTCGTTGGTGTAGTAGTAGTCCATCTCGGACATGGCGTCGATGGTCAGCAGCTGCGTCCTCGACTCGTCTCCGTACCCGAACCAGGTCCCGTCCGTCATGTACTCGTCCACCGCGTCCTGGTCCATGCAGACCGCCGGGACCCAGTGGTTGCTCAGGATGTCGTACGTGCAGCCGCGCCGCTTGGCCTCCTCGGTCGTGTTGCCGCAGGTCACCAGCTTTGCGCCCTTGACGATGACGGTTCCTTCGGCAAAAGGAAGAGCAGCAGCAGGAGCGGCAGCAGTAGTACTGGCAACAGCGGCCGATCTGGATGAAGCTACCAGGGGGTATATTCCCATGACGAGAAAGGCGGCGCCCCAAGCTAGAGACGTGACGAAGAATACGAGGAAGTGAGAGAATGAGGACGACGAGGTGATGCTGGTACCGACGCGCAGCCAGCGATGGGTGCCTTGATACGGCATGTGCAGAAGTTTTGGTTTTCGGTCCTTGGTCCCCCCCAGAAAGGGTTCGGACTGGTCATCGGGAGACATTTTTTGGTGGTGGTTTTGCAGAAGAAAGTGGTAGGAGGGGGATTTGGTAGCTAGGAGTTCGATTTCGCAGCGTGTGCAAACAGGAAGGAAGGGATCGCCATATCTAGGTGTGTACCGAGGTCGGGTAATTAGTGAGGTGTGATAGAGCTAGGCATTACAGGTGGATTTGGCGATCAAAGGTCCAGTCATCAGGGTCCGCAAACAAATCTGCCCGGGTTACGTAACGGGAATGGTATGAGCATGTGTCGGTCATCGCATCTATGTGTACTGCGCAGTAGAGACGTCTTTGGTTTCTCACGTAATGTAATGTCTCTCACCTTCCGCACATGCTGCTTCAGGCCTCCAGTCACTGCTGCATCCGTGAGGCGAGTCAGCCTACACCTATGACTAAGTAAGTAATAGCTTCAAGCTCTTCGTTACGAGGGCCGCATTGAAGGTCTCAAGCGCTTTCTAATTTAGACCCAACCCCCGGAGCTCGTTGTCTCCCGACCCGGACTTTGGGCATGGAATTTACAATGAATAGGTACTATGGAAGCGGTGGTCAAAATGGCTGGTACGTGGTAGCCACGGTACCTGTTTGAAGATATGTATTGAGAACCAATGGTAGTACAGTCAGAATGGTTTTTTTTTTCTTTTTTTCTTTTTTTTTTTTGATAGTAGGTACCTATTCTCTAAGCGTTGACATTGGCCCCATATTCAAGCAAGAGAACAGCCAGTGACTCAGACCCGCTCTCCACGGCCAAATGGAGGGCAACATTCCCAAGAGAATCCTTCATATTGACGTCGACGGAAGCTTCCAGCAACAGCTTGACCACGGTCTCATTCTCGCTCAAAACCGCCCTGAAGAGCGCGGTGCGGCCGAGAAAGTCGGTAGCGGCAGGATCGGCGGATCTCTCCAGCAGGAGCGCCACCAGTCCTTCCAGGCCGCACTCGGCGGCTAGGTGCAGTGGCGTGGACCCGGTATCGTCCTGCCTCGTGACGTCGGCCCCCCGATCCAGCAGGAGCCGGGCCATGGACTGGTCTCCGTTGCAGACGGCAAAGTGGAGCGACGACCGGCCCTGCTCGGCGGCCAAGAGCCCGGTTGAGACGGGCGGGCGAGGATTGTCTCTTATCAGCGCCGGATCAATGGCCCAGAGCGGCGAGTCGTCGCACGCCAGGGCTGGGATCGCGGACGCCGGGGGAGTACTCCGGCTTGTAGCTACTAAGGTTGGGTCTAGAAAGGTCTCGGCGCTGTTTGAGGCCGGCGGCGACACGATTGTGAGGGCGGCATCATCGGATTCGGACCGTCCGAGAGCAGCCTCCAGAGCTTGCATCCGCTCTTTCTGGTTCCGCCCTGGAAATAAAAGGTGTGAGTTTCCCTGTCTGGTACTGTTTTGTATACTTAAACAAGCCTCGTGCTGGATAGTAAGGTATGGAGATAATGAAAGTAGAAGTAGATCGGTATGCAAGGTACTAGGAAATGGGATCATCTCACGGTAGTTTCTTTGTGCAATCCGGTTCTGCTGCCGCTTACGCTCTCGCTTCTCAAGCAAGGCTCGCGTCGTGTCTTGGGCCATACCACTGCCGGCGGCAGTCATCACTTCAGAACGTTTTGTAGGGTGAGTGTGACTGTTTGGAAGATGGTATGGTAGATTGCCCCTGTTGCGTTGCATTACGAGCGACGTCCAAGCCGGTAGCAGAAGACTGTGCTCGCTGAGGTGAGTTTCAATGTATTGCCCAGCCCTGTCCCGGGCTGATCTAGGTTCTCTCTGTTTAAATACTCTCTAGCACGAGGCTTCCAGGTCTCGATCTAAACATCATGGATTAATGCGTAGGTATTAGGCGTCTATCCTCGCCGCCGTGTTGGTGCTGAAACAAGAAGGTGCCATTGTTTCCGCGCGACCTCGGACGGCTGTGTGATGTACGATGAAAGGCGGGGATGGGTTTGTCAAGAGCATCACACAAGTTCTAGGGTGTTGTTGTGTGATCAATAACCAACGTCGCGGGGCCCTTCTCCTGTGGGCGAGAGGCGTGGTGATGCCGGTAGGTAGAGTTGCCGGCAAACTCCCTCCTATTTCCCCCGTCCCCTGGGCTCAGTTGCCTGCGCGCCGCCCCCTCATACCCTCCCGATCAACCTGGTTGGGCTCGTCAACAGCTGAGAATGCTTAGCGAGCGGCCCACCGAAAAGTATGGGGAGCACCCTGACATCAAATTTAGTGTCATGGTTGAGGAAAGGCGGTGAGCAGATTCTTTTAAGAGTAGGTAGCATCCGTACCTACCTTATGCCTTACCTTATGCCTCCATTATACGGAATAGGGTTTCCCAGGATGCAAGACTGGGGCGTGAAAGACTAGGTAAAGATGGTTGATTGCTGGTGGGTGAAGAGGAGAAGTGCCCTGATGGCTGGCTAAATACAGGTGCCTGGGTCCTTGCGCGCCTTCCATCTTGTCTGGGTGCTCCTGCCTGGCCTAACAGGCGCGTAGGCTGAGCTCACATCGTCCACACTGTCCATATATTGCCAACTGGAATTGCGCTTGACGTTGCTTCCGTAGACATTTCAACAATAGGAGTCGCCTAGTCGGACCTATATTTATCACCTTTCGGTTAACCGAAGATCAATCCTGTAACCGGTTGGACGTTGGTTACATTGACAAGGCTTTATCCGCTTCGAGGTTGCGCAATGCCTTTTGATTGGTGGAGTACACAAGACTCTGTAACATAAGACTCTGTGTAACCAACCCGGGCAGAGTTGATTTCATGCTCCGGCGTCCACCTGTTGGTAAAAGCAGTTCACCCACCCACCTCCAACGCCCATCTGAGCAGTCCCCAACCTCGTCTGGTCCCCGCCATCACATCACGCCTCACTTCCACCATGCCGCGCTACGCCACCCAAGCACCGCCCCTGTTCACTGCTACTGCCGAGTCGATTCTTCTGGATGCGGAACGTGTTCTAGATGCCTGTCGCGAGGCACAGAACTGCATCGCCGCAGACGTGCTGCCAAGCGCGGCCACATTCGACAGCGTCGTGCTACCACTCGCCCAGGCTGAAAATGCACGGATACTCGGGGCCCGACTCCTCACTTTCTACGATTGCGTCTCGCCAGATGGAGAAATCCGCGCCGCATCGCGCAGGGCCCGTGCCATGTTTGATGCTTTCATTGTCGAGACGTCGCTTCGGGAAGACCTGTTCGCCCTTGTCGATGCCGTCCTGACCAGGTACGGCAGTGATGAGAGCCTGGACCCGGAATCGCGTTATTTGCTCACAAAATTCCATCAAGACCATGTCAGGAGCGGCCTGAAGCTGCCGGCCGGCCCCATCCGGGATCGCTTCAGGGACATCAAAGAGCGCATCCAGCAGCTTTCGGCCGAGTTCAAGAAGAACGTGACCGAGGCAAGCACTGCCATCTGGCTGACGCCACAGGAGCTCCAAGGAGTCCCCGAAGGTATCCTGCGGGGCCTGGAAAAGGGAGAGGGCGAAAATACCAACAAGCTTCGGGTCGAGTTTGATCGCCCGGCTGGGTGGGCGGCGCGCACCAACGCCAAGAGCTGCGAGACTCGCATGCGAGTTGAAGTAGCCCGCACCAACGCATGCAACCAAAACATAGCCGTCTTCGAAGAACTCGTCGCCCTCCGCGACGAGGCAGCCCGCCTGCTGGGGTATCCGAACCACGCCGCCTTTCGTATGGAGGAGAAGATGGCCAGGACGCCTGAGAGGGTGAACACCTTCCTGTCCGACCTCCAATCCAGGCTCGCCCCTGCGGGCAAGGCTAGAATCGAGCGGATGAAACAGGCCAAAAGAGAGGAGATGGAGGCCAGTGGTGGAGTGTTTGACGGACACTTTTTCGCCTGGGACGAGCCTTACTACGATCAACTGGTCCCCCAGTCGGATGAGCCGACAATTGGTCCACGAGGAGCCAAAGTGTCCGAGTATTTTCCCTTGCAACACACCGTCACTGCTATGCTCGATATCTTCCAGCAACTTTTTGGCCTAAGCTTCGTCGAGCTTGCCGAAGCCGAGCATGCGAGACTATCTCCAACAAGGAGCAGCAGATGGCACGAGGATGTGCGCGTCTTCACCGTGTGGGACACAGATGCAGTCGACGACGCCTTTCTCGGCTATCTCTTTCTGGATCTGTACGCTCGGGATGGCAAATATGGGAACCATTCCAACATTAACATAGTACCGGTATATGTGATCTGTCCCTCCCATCTCGTGATAACCTCTAATTCTCAACAGGGCTTCACCAAAATGGACGGCACACGCCAATATCCCTCCACGGCGATGCTGTGCAGCTTCCCCACACCCAAGCCCGAAAAACCAACCCTCTTGGGCCATTTCTTTGTCACACTTTTATTCCATGAAGTGGGCCACGGAATTCACGATCTCGTGTCCAAGACTAAATATGCTCGCTTCCATGGGCCCGACGGGACCGTGGTGGACTACGGCGAGGCCCCAAGCCAGATGCTCGAGAACTGGTGTTATCTGCCGGCGCAGCTCAAGGCCCTGAGCAAGCACTACACTTACCTGTCCCCGGACTATCTGGCCGCCTGGCAAGCACATGAAATCGGCGAAGAGCACCCCCAACCGCCCGAGCAAATTCCGGACGACCTCCTCGCCACCGTCCTCGCCTCGAGCAAGCCAAAGCACGGCGCCCTACACTACCTGCGCCAGATCTCCATGTGTGCCTTTGACATGGCGGTCCATCAACCCGAGAGTCACGAGGCGGCCACCACGATGGATTTTACCGAGCTGTGGAACAACCTGTTCCAGTCGATCTGCTTTCTCGACGACCCAGCTGTTCTCGACGGCGGAGCCAGCCAGCGCAGCCGCGATTACACCGTCTTCCAGCATTTGGTCGGCGACTACGATGCCGGTTACTACAGCTACTTGTTGTGAGTGAGACAAAGCCACCGTACTGCAAAGCTGATTGCTGATAACGAGGGGAAACAAAACAGCTCAAACGTGTACTCGGCCGACATGTTCCACTCCGCCTTTCGGGCGGATCCCATGAGCGCCCGCGAGGGGCGGAGATATCGATACAGCGTTCTGGAGAAGGGGGGAAGCCAAGATGGAATGGAGATACTGTCCAATTTCCTAGGTCGCGAGCCCAGTTTGGAAGCCTTTTACGAGGAGCTTGGCATAGGGCTTGAGGTGTAAGCGAGCTCCTTTCCCACCTCACTTTGACAGATCATCATCAATAAAAAACCCAGGTAGTACCTTTCTATATTACAGGTCTAACATGGCGGATATATAATCTCAATCAGACTCCCGATCTCATCCGGGTCAGTCGAGTCAAGTAATGTCATGATACAGTGGTCCGTGTGTGCCATCTGTATGGTCTCCCCATCCGTCATCCGCCCCTGCACCAGCGCCCGATTGAGCTTCTTCCACATGTACAGACAGTGGGCATTGTGCCACCGGTGCGTCATCCAGATGAGGCTGGTCTGCGATCCCAGCGTGTCGGCATCGTCCGGGTACTGCTCGGTGCCGTTCGGGCTGCGGTAGTACTTCCACTTGTACCTCGACACGAACTCGTCGACGAGCTCAAAGTCGATGCACTTGGGCGGCAGCCAGGCCGTGGCGATCAGATCAAAGTGGCATCCCCGCGCCTTCGCCTCGGACGGAGTCTTGCCGCACGGCAGCGGCGTGAACTTTTGCGACCACGTCAACTGCCCCGAGGGGAAGGATTTGCCGTCGGCCGTCAGGACGTATTCGCGGAGGCTCGTCGGCGGCGGTATCATCCTTGCTAGCGTCCAGAGGGCCAGGAACACGGCGACGACGAGGGTAGCGCCGATCCAGTGCCGATATTGTGTGCCGAGAGTACGTGATGTCGCAAACCGGCCGTGGTCCGATGCGTCATCTCCCCCATCGATAGTAGTATCTTGCGAGTCTCGCTCATGAGACACGTCTTTCTCGTCTTCCTCGTCCACCGTCGGGAGGACTTGCATGCCGCGTCGACCGTGGAGCCGCCTCCACCAACGAGACATGGTGTTTGGCATGTTTTTAGAGAATAAAAAAGAAATAAAAAGTGTTCGCAGAGAAAGAAACCAATCTTCAGAGGCAATCGCAGCACGAAAGAGCTAATTGCGGTGCTTGGGCTCCCGGTGCGGTTTTCACCTTACCTGACAAGTCCCCTGTCTGCCCACCCAACCCACCACATTAGGTCTGTCACTCTAGCTGACGTTACGTGTACCATGCATGACCTACCAGTGCAACACTCGCTGTAGTAAGAGTAAAGAACTTGAAAGAAGGTCATCTGTTGTTCAAACATGCCACGGAAAGTGAATGACAACTAACAACCCCCACCTCGATGGCTACCTATCTACCTCCATATTCCATTCTCCCATTTCGCATTGCATCTGGAAATTCCCACATGGCTCGAATCTATCATGGCCGGCCCAAAGGACACCACAGACTTTGAATATCACAGTTTGCAAGGACAGACGAGACGAGCATTTCTCAGCAGAGAACGATACGAAAAACTGAAGAAACCCCTGTTTGTCGTGTCTCTCTCGTTGAACCTTCTCCTTCTTGGCGGTGGCTTTGCGTATTGGTTCTGCAACCGGACTCTGGGGTCTTATGAGAGAGGTTTCGCCTTCGATCTAGGTAAGTAACATGTGCGACTGCAGTCTGCGGAGGGGAGAAACTAAAAGGACCTTACATACAGGGCCGGTTATGCCCGAAATCGAGGTGATCCGGCAAGACTTCACTGGCGGCGTCGAGCTGGACGATAGCGGAAACTTCTTTACGGACCCCAGAAGCAAGCAATATGTCGGAGCCCCATCTCCAGAGGTTGATTACGCTTGGGATTATCTGTTGAGCGGTAGGTTCTTGATCCTCGAGAACAAAGAGAAGCACGCACGACTAACTGCCGGTGCCGGTGTGCACCATCCGCCATGTTGCAGGTCTCAATATCGACCTTGATCAATCAGAAGCCAACATGGAGGGCAGGACGTTCAGGTGGCCTGAGTCGGGTCTCTATTTCACCGGACTCGAGGTTTTTCATTCCCTGCATTGTCTTGTCCGTACACTCTCGGCCCCTTTTCGGCAGCAACACGCTGACAACATGCTCACTCCCCCCAGAACCGCCTCCGCCAAGCACTGTATCCCGACTATTATCAAGACGTTTTCCACGACCCTAACGATCCAACTCGTCAAGATCACATCGGTTCGTAACCCCAACCAAGTTTTCTGTTTAGAGTAGTAGTACTAGTGCTGATGTTTACCAGGTCATTGCATCAACCACATCCGCCAGGCAATCCAATGCCACGCCGACCTGACGCCAATGGAATGGAAGCTCGTGGGCAACAGGGTCATCTTGGACACTTCGACACCACACACGTGCAGGAACTTTGAAAAGATTCACCGCTGGGCATCGGAGAGGAGCACGGATTTTGACGGAATTGAAATGGTCAAGAATGGTACTCTTTTCATCGTAGACTAGGCTGTTGGGTGTCTATCTTGGTACCTAGTTAGACGTACTGGAATTCAAGAAACAAAATTATCATTTCTCAACCACGAAGAAAAAGGTTCTGAGTGTATAAAGTTGTTCTAGAGACTACTAGGTTGGTCCTTACCTACTCGTTGATGATAGTATTGCAACGAGACGCACGGTTTGACCAAGCGAACATTGGCTACGTAAGTGCCTAGACACTACCTACATACCTACATGTAGTGAAGGAGGGAGCGCAAGATACTGTTCAGGAAATCGCCACCAAAAAAAGGAGAAGAAAATACAATTACTGGTATTGCAGGACGAGTCACCCGTATCATCCCTTTCTGCATTAGTCGTCGGAGCGCAGATCACAAGAAGTAATCGTCAGCGTGTTCCAATTCATCAGAGCCTCAGAGAGCGAGTTTGTGACGAATCAGTAATGTGTAGACTGTCCCACCTGAGGTGTTAATTTTCTGTCCGCAGCGGATTCGTAATTCCCAGCAAAAAGTCCCGACTGGTCAGGTGAGGTCGCATCATAGCGACCACGTGGAGTAATTCGCCCACGAAACCGCAAATATTACTACTAGTAATAAACTGCATGAAGTAATAAGTCAGAGAAGTTGACACTGCAACAGAGAGGCATAGGACTCGCTGCATTCCCTTAGTTGAACACGAATGCCCACTCCATTCTGGCCCAGTTTGGCACTTTGTGCACGCGCAGTAGAGTTTCTGTACCGCAGAGATGGGTCGACACCGATTCAGCGAGTCCAGCGACTCCAAATCCCAGCTCCTCGCCGAACGTGAAGAGAATCAAGTTGTTGACACAGTCCTGATCCCAACATGCAGGAACTGCGCATCGACGAAACGGCTCCGCTTCTTTGCGACGCTGTCGTGGGTCCTGACCTTGGTTCTGTTGATCAGTCTCTCGGGGCTCCTGTCAGTCCAGGATCTGTCGATCAAGCAATGCACTACCACTACTAGTAGCGCCAGTACCGACTCTTGGAAGGAATCCGACTTTCGTTAGTTGAGTTCCGGTCCCGCAAAATTAACTCGAAACTGAGTGACGACCTAACCTTTAGTCCGTTTGCAGCGACGGCGAAGAAGCAGCTTTCGGCGGCTCGCAAGCCCGTCCTGTTTGATGCATTGCTCGAGTTCAAGAATAACACCCTCTATCGACCAGTCACGAACCCTCCCTACGTCGGACCACCAAGTCCGGAGATCGATGCAGCCTGGAAAGAGCTCATGGGACGTTCGTCGCTCCAGCGTTTGATCACATACCTTATGGACGCTGACCAATGGCGCAGCCGTCACTGTCTTCCTGTCCGATGACGAGGTCGACCTCTTTCCAGACCACCAGCTTCGATTTTACCCTGAATACGGTTTGCACAAAGCATTGTAAGTCTTGTCTTCAATCGTAACTCCTACACCAAGCGACAAAGGAAGCGACAAAGGTACTAGGTACCGAGTAGCCAAGCAGGTATTGACACGTTCGACAGCGTCACAGTGTTTCACGATCTTCACTGCGTGGTGAGTTTCCTTCGTCAACCATCAAAACACCTTACAAAGTAACTAATACGAGGGAAAGAACCTCTTACGCAAGGCGCTATCCCTAGAATACTACCCCGAGTTGCAAGGCTACACCCTGCCAATACATCTCGGCACGTCGCCCTACATTATTCTAGTCCCCCCTCCCCCAATCTAAGTGGTTCTGTCGCTAATAATGCGTTTTTTTCGTAACAGAACACTGCCTCGACAGTCTCCGACTGAGCATCATGTGCACCGGCGACATGACATTCATGCCCCTCGAGACATCCGAGTGGGGAGACTGGGAGAAGCCGATCACGCCGACCGTCTATTCCTGCCGCGACTACAAGGCGCTGAGGACCTGGTCCAAGGTCCGGGACGCTACGAACGAGGAGGGCATCCTGCAGAGGGCGGAGAAGTTTCGGCAGAAGGGGGCTCAGGCTGCTGCTGCGAGGAACCGGGCAGATTAGCATCAGATGTTTTTGTCTGGTCATTTCTGCCTCACCATGCATTACAGGCTGTAGACGAACCGTGTCAGTATCGTGTACATAAGACTTGAAGAGAAGCCAAGGAGGTAGATTCCGTCCCTGGGTCCGAGGAGGACTGCTGCATGGAGGGAGGGAGTCCATTTGCCAATATTGAATAGGGGCCAGCCTGATCGGCTACGAGGAACAATCAGCGTCTAGGTCATTCTGTATTTTCAAATACAATGATGTTAGAATTGAGAAAATGATTGCAGGACCACTGTATCTTCATGTCGCCTACGTGCATCTGCCTGCTTCGATTCCTATCGTAACGATGAATGACTTCTCCTCAGAACCACGTCCGAATAGGTTGCGGTGAATTCGAGCCGTTTCTGGGTCTTATAACGGCAGGGTTCGGTCGGCCTTGCTTTGGCTGCTTCCGCACCACGTAGGAGCCAGTTCTAGGCATGTACACCTATACCTTGTCGTGAGCTTGCCATACAGTACTATGCAGTATATACACCTACCTCCTCATGGTCGCGAAAATGATCACGGACTACAAGGTTTCTGGCGCCTAGACTTCTCTTCCTCACTGGCAAGAGTTGGGTCACAAGAACGCTCAGATCGTAGTTCTACAGACTCAGAACCACAGTCTACCTTACGCGAAGCATCTGAAGTCTAATAAGAAGCTTACGAAGCCTGAAACTATGTATTAGACAGAACCCCAACGATAGCTTTATTCAGATTGAAAAAATCAGGGCATCTCAACAGAGCATGATGGACGAGATAGGGGCGGAGGGTCACTGAGCTAATATTCTCTTCTGAAAACTGCCGAGGATAAACTCTCAATTTGAGACACTCGCGAAAGACAGCCACGCTGTCCACCCAGTTTCGACCCTCTCGACGCAGCGGCCATTTCAGCGTCATCGCCGTAGCCATCATCACTAATAAGAGACAAAATAAGAGCTTTCAAGGGAGTGCAAAAGTCCACCCCGAACCAGCCATAACTGACACAAAACGCCAAGGTAATCCCAGAGACATAACGGGCCATTAATCATAAGAACTTTGGGGGAGAAATGAACAAAAAACATGGAAGAGATTAAGAGAATCAAACATGGGTGGCCTGATACCCCACCCCAAGCAAAACACCAGCCGTGTTATTGTTGCACGACACGGAGCCCCTCGCGAGGATCGTCCCCGTCGTCTGCCCCTGCAGCGCATCGCCGAGATAGAACTGCATATCGTTCGCCCCGAAGTACACCGTCTGCGGGCTCCCGCCGCCGCTGTACTGGATGGGAAACTTGCAGGTCCCCGAGGCCGCGAGCGTCACCCACCCGCCCGTCGCGCCGGTGAAGTCGGCCGCCGTGACGGTCCAGTATCCCTTGACGCCGATGGTCGTGACGGGGTCCGTGTACGCTAGTCTCAGGGCGTTGCAGTCGGCCGCGAGCGCGCCGCCGGTGGGATGTGTTACTGTCGGGTCGGACTCGCCGCAGTAGTCGTTGCGGCCGCCGGTCCCGGTGTATGTGGTGTATGTGAGGCGGCGGTCGAGGTTTGTTGGTGGGGAAGAGTCGCTCCGGGTCTCGGTGAAATGCAATGCTCGGTTTTCCCATATGGTAACAGTCTCGCCGCTGCGGAGCGTCACTTCGCGCGGGGTGAGGCCTTCGTATGGGTTGGTGGTGGTGGTCCGCGTGCCGATGGGGAGGGTGAGTGCCTCGGTGAGGGCTGCGAGACCGAGAGCCTGGTGGGCGAGGAGGCGGAGGGAGAGATGCATTGTGGATTGTTTACTTTAGCAATGGATAAATCAAATGTGTATAGACTCTAATGATATCATATAAACAGAGTGTTATCAACTTATCAAAAGGAAGAGGGAACACCGACTTTATAAGTGCGTATACAGACCCGCACCTGTGATCCGTCGTCAGACTCGGACCGAACTCCATGTAACCTCTGTCCATCCCATCACAGACCCAGAGGGCCAAAACCAACGAACCCCACCCCGCATCATCCGCACCCATCATCTGGCCGTAATGCTGACCGAGCAGGCACCATGGGGCCGGCCGCAGCGGCGTCGAACACAAAGCGTGGCCAGGCCTGCCAATCCGGCCCCATCAATCTCCTATAGTGTGCCAGCTCAGCAACCCAAGCAGCTTCGTAGCCTACCGAGCCTATAAGGGGCAAGTACCTCCCTCACCAATTAAACTTTTGTCCGTCACCATTTTACCCCTCTGAGCAACCCGACAAAACCCGCACGGAAAAGTGATATCACATCTCCCAGACCTCGGTTTTGATTTGCCATCTGACAACTGACAGCGCCAGGGTCTGTCTCCCGAGCTGAGCGGAGTGACAGGAGGGTAGGGTGCCAGACGGCGCCAGGGGGACTGGCCGGACCAATGACACGGCCTCAGCCCTATGTGACAGCCATTGGCCGGACAAGACAAGACAGCCAACCAGATGCCGAGAAGCTCCCATTCCGGTATTTCGACCAATTGTGCTCGAGTACATTTCCCCGGTTTTGGGGTCCATTTGTTTCATCTTCCCGGAAGAACATCCAGCTGATGAGTTTGTGACGAAGTCTTCGATCTGCCGAATTGCCCGCCCGACCGATTAAACAGGGCACTTGGCGAGCCTACCTGCACTCTGCAGTTTGTCAATAAACGCACTGTCCCAACATAAATACCTCGTTAACAATGCCCGAGTTATCCCACCAAAGAAGACGGGACGAACACGGGTGGCCGCACCGGGACCGGCCCGGCCGCCATGATTGAAACCACCCGCCACGGCAGGCATGCATACGCACTTATTGTTCCGCCCTTGCTGCTGCACGTCACCACCATCAACACCGCATTCCCTTCCCTCTCTGCCTTCCGCCCCCAAGTTACGCAAGATCCTGCAGCAGCAGCTGTACAACCACCATGCACCGCACCATATTTTGGTACCTACTACACGTAACACAACCCCCAATCCCCCATATAGGTAAAATACACCGCGGACACTCGGAGCAAACTCCCGCATACAACACAACAAAACGGCCCGAGCGATCCCGAAAAGACTCCCGTCCCCCCATCTACACCACTTCTCTTCTTCCTTCCCTTCTTATCATCTTCATGCACCGAGCAAACACGCCGCCGACAGGCATGCCACACGGCTCGTTGGTTCCCTCTAAGTGACACATTCCCATCCGAGGCAGTCAAATCATCAACACCACACATGGAGGGACGGAAGAACCAAAATAAAACATCTCGGTGAACCTACTTCGGGTCGCATTCCCGCCCAAGAAACGAAAGGACCGGGGAGCCCGCTCGCATTATCACTCCCAAATCTGCCCGGTATGTGTAGGTGTGTATGATTGCGTGACATCCAACAAATTCCAAAACCAAACCAGGCAGGACCTTCGGAAACCGAGGACTACGCCACACCCAGACCGGACCGGACCGGGCGGATGCCGAGCAGCAAGCAAGCAAACTCATCCCCCCTCCCCCCATGACCCTACACTATAACCCACCGGATATCCCTCCGGGCTCTAGCCTCTAGCCTCTGCCAAGTCTCAGACAGTGTCCCGAGGGAATGGAACCGGTTGACACGGGACGATATGCGATATGCAACCTCCGTCCCTCCCCCCCAATGAGACATAAGCAAACCTGCGCCCCCAACCCCAACAACTAAACCCTCAGGTGACTGGAGTCTAGTTCTAGGCAGAAACAACACCCTTCCTTCCTTCTCCATCCAAATCAACAGAGCTCTGCCTCTGCAACGTTGCAATCTTTCAAAACAGGGTTATTATAACCGACATTTTACACCGAGGGCGCCCTCGGCGGTTTTTCTACAGGTAGGTACATATCCGTACATGACTCTGATGAGCTGGTTGGTCCTGAGATGTGAGTGAGTGAGTGAGGTGACCGATGGGTGGTGAGGCTATCTCTTACCGAGAGACTCCCATCATATAGGCCAACACCACGAATAAATTTGACACACGGTACCTAGCCTCTTCTTTTCTTCACCGATAAAGCAACCCAACCAACGCGTCCCATTGCGCCTCCTCGTCATCCTGCACGACCGCATAGTCGCCTGTCTCCAACAACTCCCTCTTCACCCCCTCGGCCGTGTCCCTCAGCCGCTTCGCCTCCTCCACCATGCCCTTGCGCTCGTAAACCTGCGACTTCCGCCACCGGACCCGCGCCGACTCGCCCGCGTTTCCGCGGTGTGGCTCGTTGAGCTGGCAGATGAGTAGCGCTTTCTCCAGGTGCTTCAGAGCCGCGTCGTGGTCGCCCTGGAGCATGGCGATCCAGCCTTGGCGGTAGAGCGTCGCCATGACGCTTGCGTGCGTGGGTTTTCCCGCCGAGACCAGGTCTTCGGTTTCGTGACTGAGTTGCGCGGCTGATGCCAGGTCTCCTTGCCAGGCTGCGATCTTGGAGCGCTCGTGTTTCGTCCTAGAGATTTATTTATCAGCACGTGTTCTTCCTCTTCCCTCCTTTCAGGCGTCCCTTTCAGGGGGACAAAGTTGGCACCTTACTCTCCATGGTAGTGGCTGTTGGGACCATGCATCTTGTTCTGGAAGTACTCGGCCTCGTCAAAGTCCCTTGACGCTTCATCAAACTGCTTCATCTGCATCCTGCACCGGCCCCTGTTCCTCAGAAATCGGTCAATGTTGTATTCTTGGTAGCGCTCAGGCTCGGGGTGCGACTTGGCGATGGCTACCGCCACATCGAGGTACTTGAGGCCTTCGGCAGCTCTGCGTGCGGACACCAAGGCGTACCCTACGTTGCTGTTGGCGTTGGCCGAGTTGTTGCCTTCGAAGACGCCCTGCTTTTCCAATATTTTGAACTCCATCTCGGCAGCCTCGCATGCCTTGATGCTTCTGCCCGTCCGCTCGTAGAGCCCAAGGAGGCTTCGCTGGATGCTGGCGGCTAGAAGGGATCCGTTGTCGATATCGCCGAGGATAGATAGAAGGGCCGACTCGGCTTGGAGAAATTGCTATGTCTCAACCATGTACCAGGCATTATCGCGAACGAGGTCGATGAAAGTCGGCTCGTTTGTCGGGAGCGCAGCACGGTATTTCGGCGATTGGCAACGGTCACGAAATGCGATGACGTGTTGATGCAATCGGCCGCATAGGTCCCATTTTGTATAAAAGTGATGGGCTCCATTTGACTCTTGCGAAGGGAAGTGAGTGCGGAGGAGGACGAGAGCTGAATGGAATGATTTGAGGCGACTTGTTGCCGCCATCTGGAGGAAGTAGCTGTCCTGGATCAGACGATGCACCGCAATAATTCCTGTTTCATCGTTGATGCCGATGAGTGCCGATTCCAGAAGGATATTGGTGGCTTCATCGACCCTGCTCAAAAGCAAGGTTATTAGTTCCAGACGTAAAAGTAGTGGATCCTTCAGAGTGTTTGCTCACGGGTAAAAAATAGACTTGCCTTTCTTCGTCCTCCAAAAAATCCCAGTGTGGGCGAAGCTTCGACCAGTCTTTCCCCCGGAACAGAAACATCGGGATTGCTTCTGGGCCCATGAAGCACAGGATGCCCATCAGTTCTGCGGCATCTTCGTTTAGGTTATCAAAGGCCGGCTGCCAAAGGTTGTGCAGATCTCGAGGGCACCATGGATCTGCGCCTCCTCGCTTCGGCCGCTTCAAGGCCGATTCCTGGTTGTCCTCAAAATAGGGCAGATATTCAGCGACAGATTTGAACCATCGAGAGAGCTTGATCTGCTTGGCAACAATGTCTATCGCAAGCGGGAGCCCGCCAAGTTTGGACGACAGCCGGTTAGTAGCATCCTCCTCGAGCTGCCCGCCATTCAACCCGACCGTCAACCTCTTCAGAATTTTGTAGATCATCTCGGTAGTCTCGGGGACGGTCAAGGCCGGGACTTCAGTTGCCTCTGCAATTGAATCCGCTTCCGCCACAAACATGCTGCGGCAAGTCACCAGGATCTTGCCATGTCCAACAGTTGGCCAGTTCTGGATGGCGGCCTCGCGGGATTCAACGTTGTCAAAGACTAACAGCCAAGGTGCATCTAGATGAGCTCGTTGGTTAGATGTGTAACGGAAGAGAGAGGAAAGGGAAAAAGGTGTATTGAGCACTCGCCTGTGCATTGAAGCTACTGAAGTACTAGGCGTCTATTCTGGTCTGCGGTGTTAGTAGCAGAATATCCTTCGAGTTCGAGCCCCTTGGCCGCGTCGTTGAACGACCTCGCGACCTCTGCGGTCGTCCCACTCGCAATCCACAATATGGTCTCCTGTCCGCTGGACCAGAGTCTGTGAGCAAATTCCAGTGCTATTTGCGTCTTTCCAATGCCAGGAGTACCCCAAACAGCTACGGATGCCGGTCGAGACGTCTGCCGCTTATATGCCGCCGAGATGTCCCGCAAGACATCGTTTCTCCCATAGAAGTCCGGGTTCTGGGGATGGGGAATGGTTTGGCACCGGCGAAACTGTATTCCACTGGATGTAGTCGCTTGACTGGTGAGCTGCATCTCTTTGAGCTTCTCAACCAACTCAGCGTGGGAACGGAGCGAGTTCTTCGCCTCGGCAAGCTTCTGAAGCTGCTTGATCCGAGCTCTGAGTTTCCGCAGATTTCCGGAGACTCTGCCGACGAGATTGCTCCAATTGTTGTATGGTGAGAGTGCGTCCTGGATCCGGTAGCTCCGGAAATGCCTGATTGTTGAGGCGATGGTGAGTGTAGGCTCCACTAGAATATCGAAGAGAGCTGGGAGAGTTTCTTCGTCCAGGTCCACCGGGCTTCGATGGAGCGTGAAGTAGCCCCCCGCTTCCATTTTTCATCCCGTTTTGTCCCCAGCTTGCATCGACAAACGCACTCGCCGAAATCCAGTAGCCTGCACGCTCTCGTGCACGACAAAAAGCCGCTATTCCAACGCTCCTTCCCTTTTACCCATACTGTTAGGCCCTTCAGACCTCCAGATTCGCACGCCTGTCCGTTCCTTCCCGTCTGCCCATCCTACCCAATCCTCGCGACTCAACGACCATTGCTGTACTCGTCAGCGACCATGGCGAATATTGACTGGCCGACCATGCCTCTCGAGGGTGGCGTTCTTGTCCCCATTGTATGAACGCACTCCCTATTTTGCTGCCTCTGAACTGATATCAATGCCATTGTTTGTTACCAGCTCGGATTCGGAACAGGAACCGCCTGGTACAAGGATGACCCCAACGACCCGTTCAATCCCGAGCTGGTCCAGGTTTTGAAGTCCGCCTTGGCAAAAGGGTTCACTCATCTCGACGCGGCCGACTCGTACGGCACCGAACGCGAGGTTGGCGTCGCGATAAGGGAGAGTGGGATCCCCAGAGACAAGCTCTTTGTCACCACAAAGGTCCTGGAAGGCTGGCGTGACGTACCAAAGGCACTCAAAGAGAGCTTGGAAAGACTTCACCTTGATTATGTGGATCTGTATGTGCTCCCTACTCCCCATTTCTCGCTCTCTCCCTATCCCCGCTATTTCGGCATTAGCTAACATTCCGCGTGTCCAGGTACCTCCTTCACAACCCATACGTCATCCCGACAACTGAAGATATCCAATCTGCTTGGCGCGGCCTTGAGGCTGTGAAAGCATCCGGTCTCGCCAGGGCCATTGGAGTCTCTAACTTCCAGCGCCACCACCTGGAGGCAGTCCTTGAGACTTGCGCTGAGCCTCCAGCCTTGAACCAGTTGGAGTATCACCCGTATCTCCAGCGGTCGGGAAATTACGTTGCCTGGATGCAGGAGAAGGGGATTCACGTCTCATCCTTCAAGACCTTGGCTCCGGTCACCGTGGCACCTGGTGGGCCACTAGATGCCGTGCTCTCGTCGATTGCGGCCAAACACACCACAACGCCGGCGGCAGTGCTTCTTAGCTGGGCCATCGGCAACAATGTCATCCCCATAACAACAACAAGCAAGGGCGAAAGAATGGACGAGTACCTCAGCGCCGTGACCCTCAAGCTCTTGCCGGAGGAGCAGGAAGAGATCACCAAAACCGGCCTTGAGCGCCACTTTCGCTGGTGGGGAAAGGCCTTCTTTGAGCCCGAGGGCCGGTCATGACCGGGATGCAGAGACGCAGAGAGAGAATGTGTTAACAAGCGCGAGGGGATTAGTTTAAGCAGTCAGACTATGAGGGTGAAGTGGAAACTCTAGGTTTTCAAGATAGTTTGTGACGTGCCAAAGAGAAGCTTTAGAACACGCTTGTTCCAATATTCCTAGTTTCCTGTAGTTAGCGATGGTACCGTGTCTCGTTCCATTTTCTGGCACGGCCCTGTGTTGGCCAGGGAACGGCAGAACCCGACCAGTAGTTAACTGGACCCTGGAAAAGCACCAATGGGAGTCGGGGCCCCGAGGCCTTGAGGGCCCGAGGGGACGGACCCGGGTCCGTTCCTGACTGTGAGAGAGGGAGACAAGTCAGTGGAACTGGCGGTGAGAACCGGGGCTTGCAGATCGAGCCCCACATCCTCCCAGCCCCTCACGGCCGAAAGCGCACCTACCTTTCAACTTCCGGCAGAGGCTGTGTAACCTGAATCCTGATTTCTCCATCGGTCCACACCACGGCCCAAGATACAGCCAAATTTCGGGCCAGAGCTCCGCCATTCCCGCCTCGGCTGGCTGCCTACTTACACGATGGCTGCAAGCGATGCATCGTCTGGGGAGACCTCGCAGGCCAAAACTTCGCCAGGAAACAAAGAACGGTCGGAGCCATCACATAAGCCAACTCCATCTCGATTGAAGGTGCGAAGCTCGTCTTGGACGGCCAAAGTCATCGGCATCACTGCTGCAGCGCTTATTCAGATCAGTATTTTCCGCTATCTTTTCTCTGCACGGTCGAGTCTGCCGCACGTCACTGTACGAAATGGGACCTACGAGGGCGTCCATGCGGCCTCCTTCAACCAAGACTTCTTCCTCGGGATACCCTACGCCCAGGATACATCCGGCCCAAACCGCTTCCGCATCCCGCAGCCGCTCAACCAGACCTGGTCCGGCATAAGACCAGCAAAGCAGTACTCCCATGCGTGTCCGGGAGACACCCCAGATGGCGACGACTTCTACGGCATGTCGGAAAACTGTCTCAGTATCAACATTGTTCGACCATCAGCGGAGCGTCTTGCGGGCAGCAGCAAGCTGCCTGTCCTGCTGTATATCCACGGCGGCAGCTACCAGATCGGCACCTCGGGCTGGCACCGCTACAACCTGAGCTACATCGTGCAGCACTCGGTCGAGATCGGGCGGCCGATCCTCGCGGCGAGCATCAACTACCGCAAAGGCGGCTGGGGGTTCCTGTATTCGAACGAGGTGCAGGGGTCTGGCAACACGAACCTCGCGCTGCGCGACATGCGGCTGGCGCTGGCCTGGGTGCGGGAGAATATTGCTGCTTTCGGGGGCGATCCTGGCCGGGTGACCATCTGGGGCGAGAGTGCCGGTTCTTTTGCTGTGGGTCAGCTGCTGATGAGCTACGGGGGCCGGACCGATAACTTGTTCCACCGGACGATCCAGCAGAGCGGCAGCGCTGCGACGGCGTGGTACAACGGGACGGAGTGGTATCAGAGGCCCTACGACAACCTTGTCACCAAAACAGGGTGTGCCGAGGCGGTCGATACTCTTGATTGTCTCCGGCAGGTCCCTTACTCGACTCTGTATCCGCTCCTCAGCTCGCCGCATAGTCCCAATTGGTATCCAGTTGTCGATGGCGATATCATCCCTCAGTATCCGACAGAGATGCTGCATTCCGGACGCTTTGCCCATATCCCCCATATCATGGGAACAAACTCGGACGAAGGCACCGACAATGCACCCCAGGGCATGTCGACTACATCGGATCTCGAGCGATACCTTTCCACCCGTGGATTCGGGTATCCAAGTTCAGTAATCCAACAGATTTTAACGCTCTACCCAGACGACCCTGTCAAAGGTATTCCCCTAAATACCGGTGCCAAGCGCTTCGCCGAGCGAGGGGCGCAGTACAAACGCGCCGCGGCCATCGTGGGCGACATCTTCTACCATGCACCGCGGCTCGACGATGCACGGCACTATGCCAAGCACCAGCCCAAAACGTTTGTGTACCGCTTTAACACGCGCGCGTGGGTTCCGCCGCCGCCATCCACCACAGCAAATTTCTCCGTTGACGTGTCGTGCGCGGGGAAGGCGGTGCTCGACTGCGGCAAGCTGGCACCTGCACACGAAGGCGCGGCCCACGCGACCGAACTTGCCTTTGTGTTTGGGAATCCGCGATGGCTCGGGCCGTGGCCTGAGTACCAGCGGTTGAGCGGCAAGATGATGAGCATGTGGATCAACTTTGCGCATGACGGGACGCCGAACGGCAAGGGCGGAGAGGAAGTGTGGCCGGCGTATGGGAGCAGGGGCGAGAAGGGGGTGGATCTGGTGCTGCAGACTGAGGCCCAAGGGGGCATGCACGCGGAGGAGGATACTTGGCGGTTGGAAGGAAGGGAGTTGCTGATCAAGTGGGCGAGAAGGAGGCATGTGTAAGCGGGTACACTGGGCGGACAAATCTTGTTGGAACTATCGGAGGAGGCCTCTATGATAGAGGGGCATAAATAAATATGACCGTTGAGTTTAACGACGACCCAGTCCTGTCTGGGGTTCTCGTAAGGTTGTAGGTGTTCTTTTTGGCTATCATAAAAAAAATCTTTTCACGTACGAGAACTGGCTTCGTACCTATTTTACAAAAGGACTTCTATCTATGCCAAAGATCTTTGATGGGTCTATCCAGTCCTCACTGATGACCGCAGTCACGACTGTCCATTGTTGCTACAGCGCACCTGCCTGGAGGCAATGCGAGGGGCTGCTTCGAGTCCGTGACGACACCAGGTGCCCATCGAGGATTTTCTTGCAAACTTTACACGCTCTGTTTACTTACGTCTCGATCGGCCTGACGCATATTATCCTGTCACGCCACCATCCTTGACACACCATGCCGCCCTTCCTTTGCTGCCATTTCCCCTACCGCCGTAGAGAGCAAGCTCCCGGTCATGTGCATCTGGCCACCGGATTGACGACTGCGTACCCGCAGAGAAGTCCCGAGATCGCAAATGACGGAGCCCGCAGCCCACTCGATCTGGACCTGTTGGGCGATCGTATCCAGCCACACTCTGCTGCTGAGCGAATTCTCTCACCAAGAAGCGCCTCCATGATTGTCGAGTCAACACCCTTCATGGACGGCCCTGCGCAACCCAGCCAGTCGATATCCCACCTCCGTCTCAGCGGCACCAGCGATCGGAGTCAGGGCAACGGTTCCACCACGGTCATCGATGACCACTACTTCCTCGCTCGCGAGATCTGGTCGTCCGCGTATGCTTCGATAAAGAAGGACCCGGCACTGCAAACCTACGTCGAGAAGTACGAGAGTTTCTTCAACAATGTGCTCTGGCCCCAGGGACTTGCTCGAACGGACAGTGGTCTTGGTAAGCTGTCGTTCCAGCGTTGCCTAGACGAACCCTTCTGACAATATAAAAGACGCTGCAGGATGCCCCACCCTGACGGTGAACAAGGACTGGGACAAGATGTCTGGCGAGGCTCGGTTTCGAAAGGTGGCGGCAGGCTACGTCGAGGCGTCGAAGAAGTACGCTGCCGCCGCGGGTATTGCCTCGGCGGCGGTCCAGTTTGTGCAGAAGACGAAGGACATCGTTTCGAGCGTGCTCTCGGTGTCACCACCGGCTTCGATCGCATGGGCTGGTATCTGTCTGGTTCTACTGCCTGTAAGTTTACTGGATGTGGCTTCTAGGTCGGGAAGACTCGGACTGACGTTGTTTTGAAAGGTCATCATCAACCACTCGGAGCAGATCGCAGCGAAGCAAACCGGTTTCAGCTATGTCATGTCCCGCTTCGCCTGGTACAGCGAGGCGCTCGACCTCCTGAACCGCGACTACTGGAAGAGCCCGCACAGCTTCAGCGCACTGCACCAGAGCATCCGAGACGAGCTTGTCGTTCTCTACAAACTCCTGATTGAGTATCAGCTTCGAACTTATTACACCTACTGCCGCCGGCTCAAGACGTTTTCGCGGGATCTGGTGAGATTGGATGACTGGTCGGGCATGATCGCGGCCATCAAGGAGGCGGAGAGCAGACTGCAGGAGTACATGGATCTGAACTTTGACCAGCATCTTCTCGACAAGCTGCACACCATCGCGGAAGAAGCGGTCCGGAAGCAGAGGAACGATCTGCTCAACAAGTTCAAGTTTCCGGAGGAGTTACCGTACGCGGTCTACCAGGCGTACCTGGACAGTATCGATACTCCCCAGGATGGTACCGGGCTTGGTGTGTTGCAACATCCGCGGTTTCTCGAGTGGGCTCAACACAGCTCTGGAATTTTGATCCTGTCTGGCATCCCGGGCTCTGGGAAGTCAGTTCTTGCCAAGTCAATGCTGAAAGCGCTACCGAAGCTGCGGGCCACAACGGTTTGCTCGTTCTTCTTCAAGGACAACAATGGTCGAGGGCAGAATATGGCGACGACGGCGCTTTGCCGGGTTTTGGATGAGCTCTTCAACACGGAACCGACACTGGTGGACAGATCCAGCTCCGTGCTGCAGAATCTGCTTCCCGCCGAGGTCCGCTGCAACCTCGATCTCCTCTGGGACGTCTTGATCGAATCCACCAAGCACATGGACCCGGGCTCGATCACTGTCGTGCTCGACGCGCTGGATGAGTGTACTCCGGAATCAGCAGCCAAGCTTTTTAAGAAGCTCGAAAGCTATCTCGGCACCTGGATGGCGGCCACCAACGGTAACAGTGGAGGCCCGCCGATGAAGTTCATGATTACCACGCGGCCGTTTGCGTCCTCGCAACAGCCGTTCGACTGGGAGGCGGCGACTGTGATACGGATCCACGAGGACCCGTACTGCCTCAAGTACCTAAGCGAGGACATTGAGCACGTGGTGGCCACTCGTTTCGAGAACTTTGCGAAGCGCTGCATCCGCGACGACGTCCTCAAGGGACAGCTGCTGGAACTGGTCCGCCCCAAACGGGACCGTACGTACCTCTATGTCAAACTTCTGTTCGATTGCCTCGACCTGAGGGTCAGAGATGGTCTGCCGCGTGTCCCCCGGGACTGGATCACAAGCTTCAAGACACTACCGGAGACGGTCAAAGACGCGTACTCGAAATTCCTAGGACGCGTCCACGAAGGCCACCGGAACGATGTGAAGCTGATGCTCCAGCTCGTCGTGGCAGCAGCGAGGCCTCTGACGGTCCGGGAACTCAACATCGCGCTCAACATCCGGGACTGCAGGAACGGCAGCCCCGACGGCCTCGGCCTCCAACCCCCCGAGCTCTTCCGAGACTGGATCCTGGATGCGTGCAAGTTTTTTCTGGATGTGTATAACGATCATGTCTACTTCATCCACCAGACGGCCAAGGATTACCTCCTATCTGACGCCAGCGCTGGCGATGACGACAACCCGTCGTCCGCCAAGCCGGCCTGGCTCGGAAACTTTAGCGTCGTGGACTGCCACAGCGCCATGGCCGAGAGCTGCGCCGCGTATCTAGCCCTACCGTTCCGATCGCGAGCGAAATTCGGACGGCAGGCGAGGAGTGCAGAAACGATGCCGGAGGCCAAGAAATTTGGTTCCCATCATCACCTGTGGGACTTTGACGAGCTCGACTTCTCCAACTACGCTTCGCAGCACTGGCGCGGCCACGTCCAGCAGGGCCAGGTGCTCGTGCACCCCCTACTAAAACGCGGCTGCCTCGCGACCAGCAGCGATGCGTGTATCAGCAACATCAGGACTCTGCAGTCATGGGACAGCCGGCTCATGACGTTTCTGCGGTGTAATATCGCTCCCGACCACATCAACATCGCTGACCTCGCTTCTCGTCTGGTGAAGCAAGAAGCACAGCCTGTCCACGGTGTCCATCTCGACATCGGGAGCAGCGGCGGCGGCGGGACTCGGAAAATGATGGACGGCACCGGAGCCGGCGCAGGCGCACTGAGCATCGGGATCGACGCGCAGAGCAGAGTATTCATCTCCGACGAGCGAGGCATGCCCATCTCGCGTCTGCCGCGCGTCCCGCTCGCGGCGCCTGATTGTTTGGAGAGAGTGACCGCGGCGCTGCACGCGCTCGGCCTGATCCGCACGCTCAGGGCGCTCGGCAGCTACCACTTCTACAGCCCGCTTGAGGCGCCTGACAGGGATTGGTTCTCGATCCGGCTGTTCAACGAGACGGGCTCGGTGGCGCTCGAGGACGCGTCGTTCCGCCGCGTCGAGGCGCGCCACGGCGATAGTTTGTCCTATGTCATCTCGGCGCGGGTGCCAGACGACAGGATACCAGTGCATGTGCACATGCTCAGCCTGAACGCGTCGTGGACTATTTCGACACTGCTCTGGAACGCGCGGGTTGTTGGGGAGAGGTCGGGGGAGATTACGGTTACGATTCCGAGAAAGGTTTGTGAGGAGACAGATGGGGATGATATCGAGGATACGATTATTGTTGTTTTTTGTGTTGGCGAGCAGGCTGTCGATCGGTTCCGGACCGCGGCGGATTGGTTGAGAAGGGTTTATCTCCCGCCCGTGTTGCTCTTGGAGGGGACACATCAGAGTGTGCCGACTTGGTTGCCGTTTGTGCCGCCGCCGAGTTGGCAGGTGAGGTATTTTGAGATTCATACGGTGCCGGTGCATGGGGTTGATCTGGAGGAGGAGGAGGAGGGGTGATTACCTGTGATGGGGAAAAGGGCTGGGGAGTATTGTTTTGCTCGTGGTTTGTTTAGGCATTTCTCTTCGATTGTGGGACACCGTGGACTTGCGTACCTAGATACCTAGACTGGTGGTGATAATGGTTCATTCAATAATCCGTATTCCGTAGTTTTGTTATCTTCCGAATGGCTTGTGACTGTAAATCAGACATAATAAGGTTGTGATGGCGGGCATTTTACCGCTAACTACGTACCTACCTCATTTGGAAAACTAAGCTCTCTGTAGGGAATCTTGTGTATGGATTTTGGTAAGAGCTGGCCAAGCAAGAGCTGGGTGAAGTCATCCTCTGCCTATCGATTCCGTTACCCTGATTTGGTTGACTCTGAATAGTTTCATCCGTCTGACTCATCACTCAGTTGCCTGCAAATAAACAAAGAAATCTGAACTGGCGATGTCAGTCTGGCAACACCAAAATATTTTGGTTTTGGTTGCAACGATGGCGCTGCGCATTGGAGTGCTAGTTTTTTGTATGGAAAAAGTGAAGTTTTGGGTGACATCTGGAAATGTGGGCGCCGGGGGGGAGGGGGAGGGGGGTTGTATTTGTAAGAGAAAGGGTGGTACACCGAGAGACTCCCATATGATGGCTCCGACCATTCTTTGTTTCCTGGCGAACTTTTAGCCTGGGACTTGTTCCCAGACGGTGTATCGCTCCCCGTCGTGTAAGTACCTGAGGCAGCCAGTCGAGCGGGGAATGGAGGAGCTCTGGCCCGAGATTCTAGCTATATATTCGACCGTGGTGTGGACCGATGGAGAAATCTGGTTATACCGCCTCTGCCGCGAGAAATTGAAAGAGAGGTGCGGTTTCGGCATGTGATGGGCTGGGAGGATGCGGGCGCCGATCTGCAAGCCCGGTTCTCGCCGCCAGTTGCAGCCAGTTATACTGCTGCAATTTGGCGCTTCAACGGAGCTGCCAACGTTCTCGGAGATTTCACTACTTAACGTGGTCTGCTCCTTCATTCTTCCACATACGACCATACCCATTGGAAAACTCGGGATCCCGTCCGCTCTCCCATAGATAAGCCAATGAGGGCCAGACTAGTAGTTGGGTCGGTGACGACCAGCGAATCCCTGGTGTTGTATGTTTTTTTGTCCCTTTTATTCCTTTTGCCCCTTTTGCCCCTGAGAGGCAGATATGGTGGTGGCTCAACTTTGACGCTGACCTTTAAAGAATAGCATAGCGGATGCAAAATCATATACTTGACACTCGAACGGGATAATAGCGTGAATCAATACAGGCAAATCGTCTGTGCGGCCGCCGTACTCCGACAGGGCCTCTCTTGAGGCTTGCTTGTAACGATCTGGGACGAGCTCCGAGATCTCGAGAAGGCTTTGGTAGTAGTTGAAATTAGCCTCCGGTTCGAAGTACTGCCCAGCGAGGACAGGTTCTCGGACCAACCGGGGGCCATCCTCGTTCGGATTGAGGTGAGACGGCGGAAGTCTATGTGAGCGGCCCGGGATGTTAGATGTCCATGCTGACGCCTCTTCAGCGAGCGAGATATCGAAATCGTTATCGACATCTATAATACTAGGCTGTATAGTCGCGTCGGTATCGGGAACCGAGCTCTGGGAGCTGTCAGGACCGGTAGTCCTGGCCGAGTCGAGGAACCAATAGCGAAGAATTATCTTCTGTTGTTGTTCGTCTGTAGCTGAAAGATACACATCATCCACCTTGGAGTAGGCATCCGATTTTTTGGGAGCGTATATGTTGCGGTGAAGCCGGGAATATTCTGGGTACGCTTCGAACACCCGGAAAAGCCACGAGTTGATCCGGGTTGCCCAATCCAGTTCCCGGTCCTCTGGTGTTGCCGGGGACATGTTTGTCAACATCTCCATCCATTTCCGCTTCTTCTCCGAGTCCCGACCTTCTGTCTCAGCCCATTGGGCCAACATCTCTTCGTTGACGCCGAAAGCTTCCTCAACCCTGACGACGGCCTCGGATAGACCCTCCCGCAGGCAGAATTTCCGCAGTGCCAAAAGCTGTCTGGCTCGCTTCCGGACTTTCGACCGGCCGGACTTCTGGCAAAGTCGTGTCCCCGGTGCCGAACGTTTGTCCAAGCCTGTTTGGTTTTCGTGAATGACCTCGTTGAACCGGGCTAACAGTTGCCACGACAAAAGGGTGGCCACATAGTCAGAAACAAGAGGCGGGTAAAGGACCTGTACCATTTTCGACAGAGCGTTCGCAGCGTTGAGAAGAGGTTCAAACTCGGGTTCGCCGTGTGATCCTGACTCTTGCGATTCTGGCTGGCTTTGGTCGTCCGAGATATTGGCGTGAACCACGGAGGCTTGGTGCTTCGGCCGCTTTCTGCTGTCCCCACGGCTCTGAGATGTGGATGCCGAGGATGAGGATACAAAGTCAAGAAGAGCGGTTTTCAGTTCCCTGAATTCGGCCTCCAAAGAGGCTACTCCGGATGATACGTCGTCGAGTTTCCTGTCGGTCGACTGTGCATGCGAAAGGACCGAGTCGCCGGAACTAGAAAGTTTCTCTAGCTTGCCAGTCACTTCGGATGCCTGACCGGTGACTGTGAGAATGATATTGTCTAGCTTCGTGTGGATGTCGTCCAGCTTGACATTGTTGTCAAAGTCAAGTTCCCTACAATGCACCATACAGTCAGCCCCCCCCCCCCCAAAATGCAACTCTGTAACCGAAAGAGTGTTACTAACCTCCCGATAATCGCCAAACATTTTCCGATTCTGTCCTCGTAGAATGTGATACCCTCCTTGATGGTCCTCTGGTAGCGGGATTTGAGCCCCATAAACCTCGAAAATCCTCTCTGAGACCATTTCCCCGAGCTCTCCAGAAGCCGGCTGGCCCTTCTATGCCACTCCTTCATCTCTTCGGTGTAATCTTCAAGCAGTAACGCAAGCGAATGCATGATCATTCTAGACTGTGAGCTTAAGTTCGTCTTGTTAGACTTGCTCGCCAAGTCTTCAACACCTTTCAGAAGACTTATGGAGGATGTCAGAGTCTTGCTGAGCTCATTTCTCTGATCGAACGGCGCGTCAATTGTTAAAACCCAAAGCTTGTCGGTGAGCTGTATTGCCAGGGATACAAGCCCGACAATACTGGCGGCGACGGCGAGAGCCTCCATGGTCGTGGTCACGTTGGCGAACAGCAGCAGCTCGATAAGTTCCGACACGGCGCGGGATCCTTCGTCGGTTCGCCCGTACTTGAAGCCTTGAACGGCCAAGCTTCACGGTAGCGATATGGGAGAACTCCAAAGAAGGTACTGTGTTGAAAAGAGGAAAAAAGGCTCATGTTGTCGCACCGCTGTGCCAGGTCCAGCTATTGGTCAGGTTGCTCTCAAGGCAGACTTGTGGGCGTCCGCCAAGAAATCCAAGGCACAGGATACACGACGGGTTCTGGACCTCTGGTGCGAGACAGAGGTCACGCGTATCACGTGAGTAAAGTCGAAGCTCTGGTCCGTCCGTATTTGTCGGAGGAAGGAACAGTCATCTGGATTGTTGTAAAACTGTCCTAGGATGGATTAGTTGCGATTAAGCTCAGTAAGCGCCTGCGTATTTGGGTTGTAGTGCGGACAGAGAACCACGGCATGGGCTTCGACGCAAAAGCAGTTGGTCTCTGTCATGGCAAACCGGCATTCTACCGTACGGCATCTGCGTCTGACGATGGTTTGTTGGTCAGACAGGCAAACGATCACCTTTCATGTCGAGCTTGGTGAGACCGAAGCACGATGTTGAAGTCGTAAAAAGGCCCGGAGGATTTCGGCAAGCTTTTAGCGAAGGATTCGGCAATCGAGTGTGACCGAACTCACGATCGGCGGCGCGGCGCCGAACTGAATGCCACATTGGATAAATCTCCGATTGATGAGTCGCCGAACGCTGAGTCGGCGGTTAACCCTAACCCGGAAGATCGGTTTGCCCCCTTCCAACGCCTTGCACGTTTTCGTCGTCGAAGTTCAACGTCCTCCTGATTCGAGTCAGGGGCGGGAGTTGAAGATGGCAGATGGCGGATGCTGCACAATCTTGGCAACAGACCGCCTCCGCTGGCGGGGTTCTTCAGCGGAGCTCCTGTATTCGGCGGCCAGGGAAGCAAGTGGGACCAAGGTCGAATCGGCCCGGCTCCCGTCAGATCCCGGACACGCAACCTCCCTGGCGCGTGTCCACTCCCCGACACCTTGTTGAGCCGCCGCTCTCCTATCCGCTAGCCATTCAGCCCATCTGCGTGGGGGTTACAGACTCTAGACTTATTATTAACTGACGTCTGTGAGACCTCGCGGAGCTGCTGATTCGGTCTGATACGCCGCCCGATGACGAGTACCGCCGGCATCCGGTGTCTTGACCTCTCGGCCCGGATACCTTCTCTGCGTGTCGTGCGTGTTAGGTAGCCATATCGGTCCCACGCGCGATGCGGTATCCATATCGTCCATGCGGATGCGGCTGCGGCTGCGGCTGGTAATGCATGGTGGGACGCATGCTCGGGCTCTCTCCGGCCACTTTCTTATTATCTCCAGGGGCTCCGGTTTACATAACAGCCCGGCTGTCCCTTCATGGACTCCAGCAGTTCAGCTGAGAGCTTGCTCGAAAACCGCTGTCGACGCGGTGGACAAACACCGTCACGCCCGAGTTGCCGGCGATCCAACCGGCGCAACTACTCGCTCAACAACTACGTTACCGTCTCAAGCTCCCATCGAGTAACCCGGAACGACTTCTCATCAAGCCGACGGCAGTCCTGACTTTTCGACAGCTTGAAATCGAGGTTGATCGAGATTGGCAATGCCGACAAGTATGGGCCCGGCCGATCCAATTCTGGAAAAAGATCGGCCGGCAAAGCTGCGAGACGATCGTGACGCCCGGCAGTCCCGCCCCACTCCTTCGTCCGGACTACGGCTCCTAGCGGTATGCTTCATGAGCTTCACCAACGCCCTCAGTGACACGGCACCCAGCGCTCTCATACCCACCCTAGAAAAGTCAGATGCCCAACCTCCTGACCCGCAACCCTTTGCTTACACCACACAGGCAGTATGACACCACCTCCGCGCTCCTCTACCTCCTCTTCGTCGCCAACGCTCTGGGCTTCATCACAGGCGCCATCTTCCTGGAGGGCATAACCGAATGTCTCGGCCGTGCGAGGACGTTTGCCCTCGGACAGCTGCTCGCCGTTGCCGGCTACCTTCCCATAGCATTCGTCGCGCCCTTTCCGATCTTCATGCTGTCCTTCTTCGTCACCGGTTTCGGCTTGTCGTTAAGTCTGGCTCTTGGCAACGTCTTCTGCGGATCGTTGCGCGACGGGACTCCAGCTCTGGGCGCCATGCATGGCACATACGGTCTCGGCGCCTGCGTTGGCCCGCTCCTCGCCGTTTCGTTCGCGAGCACCGAGTGGCCGAGGTATTACGTGCTGATGATAGGGTTAACAGTTGTTGGGGGCGTCATCGGTCCATGTGCATTTTGGGACTACGAGGAGGACGCCACGGTACCGGCGGATGACGACGCCGAGCCGAAACATGATCTGCAAGGGATGTTCACCGATGAGTCGACTCAGATTGTCATGAGGGGCGCGTTCTTCATGTTTGCGTACCGCGTTGTGGAGGTCAGCATCTCAACCTCGGCGATGTCAAAACCGATCGGGAGCTCGACCCTGCTGTTTTGGTTGGGCGTGGCTGTTGCCAGGTGGCTCCTTTCGACGACCTCGCGGCGCCTTGACGAGAGGAAGCTTGTGTACGTAGTTGTTGTTGGTGCTGCTGCTTCTCAAATTCTGGTTTGGCTGGTTCCTGGCATGGATGGGAACACCGCGGCTCTGACTACGGGGTTACTGCTGGGGCCGGTTTATCCGTGCGCTGCAGCTGTCTTCATGCGTAGCATAGGGAGCCAGGAACAAGTCGGCGGGATGGGTGTGATATCCGCATTCGGTAGTTCCGGAGGAGCTGCGGCGCCATTTACCGCCGGCCTGCTTGCCCAGCTTGTCGGCCCGGTTGTGGCACACCCGATAGCTGTGACACTGCTTGGTGTTATGGTGAGTTGCTGGTATGGTTTGCCAAAGAAACCCAAGAGAATAGAGTAACGATGTTTGTGGAAAGCGCAGTCTACCCGATCTATTCTATGATGCCCCTAAGGTACGGAGTTGGTCGTGTCGTTCGCCCTGGCATGGACAGCTCCGCTACGCCCGGTCGCAGCCTCCTTGACGCTCAGCTTACCGGACACGATCAACTTGACTGTGGAGAGGATGTCTGAGAAGTCGTTGAACGTGGTGAAAGGAACGTCCTCCTTTTCGCAGTACGTGACAAGGTCTGCTCGGGTCAGTCAGCTCAACGCACAGGAGAGACTGAACCTACCGCGTCCGGCCTTCGCGAACAACAGATCTGTCTCCTTTGCGGCAGAGAGGTCAGAGACTCCGTCACCGGCGTAAAAGAGAATGGGCCTCTTCTCTTCGGGGAGTGTCGCGTATGGTCGGATCTCAAGAGACTTGTCATGCCCGAAGCCACTACAATCATCAGCACGAGCAATGACGCCAGGGAGGAAGCCAACCTGTCATCATGGAAAACGATCTTCCAACCCCCCGCCTCATTGATGCTCTTTCCCGGCCTTGGGGCAACGTTGTTGCTCACAATCTGCAACGTTGCAGCGTCCTCCTTGCCGAGAAGGTGGGTGAGGAGGGCGCGGATGATGGGCTCCATGCCGCCACTCAGAACAACGATCGGGACATTGTTCTCGCGCGCCCAGACGAAGAATTCCTTGAAGCCCTCGTCGAGCGTGATGTTCTGGAGTAGCGCCGCTATGCACTGATCGTATGGTACGTTAATGCTGTCCATCATCTCCTCGAACGTGTCGCGGAAATGTCGGCGCCCAAACAATGTATCCTCGTTGCCTTTCTTCCGTAAGGCAGGTCCAAAGCCCAGATTGTCCGTGATGAAGTCATTGCTATCCTGCTGAGTAATGGTCCCGTCGAAATCCGTGAAGAAGATGAACTTGGGGTTGGTCTTGAGCGCGGGGAGCGCGATGGGAGAGGTCGAGCCCATTGTGGGATGCGAGGGCACTACTGAGCGGACGAGATTTGGTCTTCAAGTTTGGTCAATTTTTGGTCTCGCTTCACCGAAAGGCTGCTTTGCTCGGTCTAAAACAAGGCGAGATGTTGGTGTTGCGCAAGCTTCGGCCCGGTCCTTGCAAGCAGTCTTTCGGCAAACCTCACCAGTCGCATAAGCGGGCTCCGACAACGGCCACACACGAGTTCCCACAGACACCAGAGTACACCGCTGCTTTGAGCCTGACGTTTTGGCTAGAGCTCAAGTGATAATTCCCAAACAAGTCTCTCTAAGGTATTTGCAGCGGCGTGTTATGTATGACGCATCGATGTTGGGATGCAGGTGACGGGGTTATGCACTAGTCGGAGGTTTGCCCCGCCATCAAAAAGTTCACGATGGCGGGGCAGTCGATGAGAAGCAAAACGCAACTCACCATGGGTAAACCAAAACGAAACCTTCTCGCCGCCGCCGCGGAGTCCACGACGCCTCCCGATGAGTTGACCGACTCGCAATCGCTGGCCCAAGTCGTCAAAGCGGAGGGCAATAACCTGTACACCTGCGCGCTGCCCAACACCAAAACCATTCTCGTCGAACTCGAACCGCGATTCCGCAGCACGATATGGATCAAACGAGGAGGCTACGTGCTGGTTGATCTGGCCTCGATGGATGAGCGGCCGCCAAATAGCAGGGTTGTGGGCGAGATCATCAACGTAATACGAGATGAGAAGGAATGGCGCAAAAAGCCGTACTGGTTCGTGTTCCATTCCTAACCCGCTGTCTTTCGCTCATCGAAGCAGGCCCTCGAAATTCGCCAAGAATACATACGAAGACTCGGACGACGAAGAATCAACGGTTGGAAAAATGCCGCCTAGCGACTCCGAAGAAGAGTGAGCGATCGATCGTCATCGTTTCGCGACCGTACTTTTTGGACCTGCCCGAGGCTCCCATGCTTCTCGTGCGCCCCACCAGACGAGTGCTACTGATGTAGCGAGAACCGCAACCACAACCCCGGAACTGGCTGGTGTGCTAGGAAACACGTTCCATGCCCATTCCTGGGCAGCCCACAAGGCGTACTGGAGAGCCGGGTGAATCCCGCTACGCCAGAGGAGGAACGGGGTAGACCAGGCCAAATAGGAGTAGAATTGGTAGTGGAGGGAACGTGCGAACAGAAGACCGATAACGTTGGCCGAAAGGACTGTAGTCAGGATGTACTGTGGGGTGATATCTCGAGCCACTGCTTGTTGTTGTGCGACTGTGAAAGGTGCTTTCCCCTTCAGCAGGGGCAATGCGAGCCCGAGAAGCGATTTCCGCGCAGGCTTGAGCCAACGGGTTGTGATGAAGACGACAAGAACGGCGAGGTGGAGACTAAGGAGGAGCACCGAGAACTCTTTGCTGAGGAAAGTTTCCTCTCCGATAAATCTCCAGTTGACGGTCCACTTGAAGAAGAACTGGCGCGAGAACTCGAAGGCCCTTCCAAGGTAGCCCCAAGGGTTGTTGGCAAGGAACGGCACTCCGATCAGAACTTGTACTAATCCCATCATCGCGGCAAGCTGAAGGCTCGACGCAAGTCCACTGCCGAGGAACAGGACGATGCCCACAGCAGGAAGCACTAGTAGGAGCGTCATCTTGACACCCAAACCCAAGGTATAAAATAGCGCGCCAAACTTCCAGGATCGACGCTGTAGACAGAATATGGCCAGCCAGAGAAACAGCACGGCGAAACAGTCGTTGAAGCAGCGTAGGACGTATATGCTATGGAGTCGTTTCGAAAGGATGAGGAGGGGGAAGACATAAGGAGGCGTCTGTCACCGTCAGCTATGTACCCAGGCCAGGCCAGAGATCCTACCCCAGCTTGCCAGTAACAGGCCATGACGACGGCAAGCGTGAATATGTAAAGCGCCGCGAAGAGTTGTTGTGCCAGGAGGATATCGGCGCCCCTGTTCGTCAGGTGGTAGAGGCCGGTGTAGATGTAGACGTGGGCGGCAGGGTAGACCAACGGGCCGGTGCCGCCCTCGATTCTCGTGTAATCGCGCTCGCCGGACAAGAACTGGGAGACCTGCTCCATGTACGCAACCCAGTCGATTTCGGTATCTTGGGTTGTCAGCAACGTGGGCAACAGAGGGGCACCGAGAAGCTTACAGGGAATCTTCCAAATGACGAGCCCGCACAGCAGCGCATCCGCCAGCAGAAGTGCTGGCGGCACGAGCTTCGATAGAGGACTCTTCCCATTTGCAACGTCAAGCGCAAGCCCAATGGCTTGCTGGTGCAGTGGTGGTGTGCGGTCTGCCATTTTGACGTTGGTGATCAGGCCACGCTCCGAACGCGTTGCGATTTGGAGCTTTGACGGCAGGGCTGACAGGTGGCGGCCTCGCCATGCCAGCTGGCGGCCCTGCGAGACTAAAGTCTCACTTCACATCCTCGCGACTCTAAGTCTCTAACGAAACAACAAGTCCGACAGAATTTGCATTTCCAAAGTATATCTGGCCATTGTCTCACGAGTTACAGCTTAGACTGCCGTTTCGAGCTCCCATGTGCCAAAATTTCATCCACCAACTCCAGTACGCGTTCGGCGCAGCCATAACTGCCCTGATACCCCCACCCAGCATGTCCATAATTGTGCACCACCCAGTTCCCATCAATGACTTCCTTCTCGATGCGCACGCCGCCCTTCCTACTCGGCCGCAATCCGACACCATGTCGAATAATATCCAGAGCCTCGATACCCTTTCCGCCGGTTAAGTCGGGATGCAACTCCACTGCCCTCTTCATGATGCGGATCGCAACATTCGGATCCGGATTCGGCTCCCAGTTACCAAGCTGGTACGTCCCGCCCAGGATCGTCCCGCCGCCCACCGCGCGCGTCATGGTATAGCACATCTCGTCGTCGGCTTCCTCGCAGCCGCTCGTCACCATCATGCCCTGGCTGCCCTCGTTCCGGACGACGACGGTCTGGCCGCGCGCCGGCTGCACAGTCGTGTCCATGACGCCGCCGAGCCGACAAGACAACAACCCGGATGCGTTGATGATGATGTCGGCATTCCGTCCGGTGTGGCTCATCCCGGCGGCTTCGGAGACGTGTTTGAGGACCGCGCGCTTGATCTTGACGCCGTTGGCGGCGCATTGGCCCAGCAGCCAGACGAGGTAGACGGCCGTGTTGATGCAGACGGATGTGAACTCGCATCCGGAGGCTATCAGCGGCACTGCAGGATTTTTGGGGAGCTCGTCTGGGGTCAGTTCGCGGTAGTCGGGCATCAGCGTCTTATACCATGGGTTCGGGACGAAGAGTCCGTCGGAGAGCGGGCCCTTGAAGTCGGTTGCTGCATCTTTTGCGAGTCGGAACACGCGCGCCTCTGTTTCTGTCAGACATCCGCAAAGAAAGAAGAGGGAGAGAATCTCACTCTGGAAGTGGATGCCGGCTTCGGGCACCTCGGCAGCGAGCCGTTGTAACTCCGGCCAGGTCCGGCTTTCCCATCGGCTCGTTTCTTGCACCGACATTCTACGACCAGCATGAGCATGAACTTTTGTACGAATGGAGGGGGTTTCATACGGCAAGACATTCGCGCCCGCCCATGGCGATGTGTACTCGATGTCATAGTCGCCAGGCATATGCTTTGCGACCACCGTTACGTCGACATTCCCACGCCTGGCCAGGAGAAGCGCACAGGTGAGCCCCGTGACGCCGGCGCTGGACGACCCGTTTGTTAGCGTATCGCCAAGTACTGGGCGAGACCGGGACGAACAAACCCTATTACCACAACGGTTGGCATCTTGAGATATGCTGAGACGCCAAAGCCGGTCAATGATCAATCCGCCCCGGGAATTGGAGGTGGCCGACTTCGGTTCTCCTCAAAACAGCAAAGCAGGGAAAACCTTGACCTTTATCTTGGTCCCAACAATCCCGCTAGCCCGGCGGGTTCCGGTTCCGCTGCCCGCATCTCGCCACAAGGAACCTCCCCGCATGGGCCGATTATGCAGGTCAACGCCGAGTCCGCTGCTTCTAGAATCCAAGATACGGGGCCGGCCCGCTCTGAGCGGGATGCGTCGGTCCGTGACAAGCTTTTCGGCTGCAGAGCGCTGAGCGGCCCTAATTCCGCACCCAGTGTGGACAAACAACTGTAGATAACGCCGACACGTTGGAGGCAGTCAAGTGCCTCTCGAAGAATTTGCTCTAGTCTACGTTTAGCCCTTGATGCGACCTCGATATGGCCGGCATGCTCTATCTACACCTCAAATTCCAGAGGACAACTAATAATCCCCATCTCGGGCATCCTCGCGTATTCCAGGTTGCCATTGACCCGGAAACTCTTCGTATTTTTCAACAACGTGCGGAGCGCCGTTTGCAGTGCCCTACAGCAGTTAGCCTCTGTTACAAATACGAGAGGAATACGCAAACCTACAACGTAGCAAGCGGCTGTCCAACACACCGATGTCTCCCCCTCCCGAAGCCCATATGCATGGCAATATTCGGCCTGTTCAACACAAACTTGTGCGGATCGTCAAACACGCTCGGATCGCGGTTCGCCGCGCTATAAGTAATCGAAATCGGAACACCAGGCTTGATCGTCTGGCCGTGCAGCACAATTTCTTTCGATGCAGTCCTCGCAAAGCCGCGATACGGACTGAACAACCGCACAAACTCCTCGATCGCAGCGGGGATCAGACTGGGATCCTCTCGGAGCTGCTGCTGGAGCGCCTGGTCTTGCGAGAGGTGATTGCATATCCCGCCGAGCATCAGGGGCGGGGCGACCATACCCACGACGAGGGATTGTCTTATGCAGCCTCTGTCTCTCGGTTAGTTCGTCCTCTCTAGATTGCGGTATTGGAATGTCTTACAAGAGATGCACCTCCTCCAGCGGCTCCCCGTTGCTGTTCTTCTCGAGCAACAGACTACTAGCCGGATCCTCCTCGGGGTTCCTAGGGTTCTCCCTCCGGTCCGCGAGCACCTCGCCGGCAATCTCGTAGAGCTGCGTGCTGTAAAACGTCACATTCTGCCCGTCCATCCGCCGCCACGCGTCCACCCACGCCGACGCCGTGCTCGCCAGCCGCGGAGCCGTGTCCGGGGAGAGGTTGAGCCACTCCGTCTCGACCCAGGCGGCATACGAAGCCGCAAACTCGGTGCAGATGTTCCCCTTCCCTTTCTCGAGAAGCCGCTGCAGCAGCTCCTCGGCATGACGCGCGAGCGGCTCGCCGAGCCGCTTGATCCGCGCCGGTTTTAGGGTTCTGTCCAGCGCCGTCCGGTAAGGCGTGTGGTTCGGCGCGTCAAAGTTGAGCGGCGGCCGGCGGAGGCCGCGCGGGTCCGAGGGGATGACGGCTTTCACGGAGGATATGAAGGTGGCCGAGTCGAGCGCGGCGGCTTTGATGTCGTCGTAGCGCGTCATGAGCCAGTAGCCGCCGTACTGGTTCGTGTGGGCTACGGGGCATTTTTGGCGGAAGACGTCGTAGTCGCGGAGGATGGCGTCGACGTTGTCGCTTACTATCGCCGGCGAGGTGTCGATGCGTTCTTGTGTGATGGGATCGCTGTCTGCCACTGCTACGGGCTGGACTGGGTCGGCGGTTGTCATCTTGTCGCTGGATTCAAAAGTGTGCTACCATCAACAAGCTGGACAAGATCACATCCAAAAGAAGACCGACAACACACCATATTTGAAGAAACCTCCAAAGTCTTTGAATATTTCATCTTCTTGTTTCGCTCGGCCTTTTTAGCGGCATCCTTCCCAGATTGCCGTCATACCGACCCGTGTCCCGGCTGTTGCCAACCCGGGTTGCGGGGAAGGAATCACACACACTAGTGAACAAGTGAGCACGGTCTACATGATAGGAGCGCTTGCGGTTGTTATACGCGAGGGTGGGTGACGCGGTTAACCTTTACCAGGCGAAGGATCACCGGTGCGCACCAATCATGCTTTGCCGTGTTGTTTTCCCGACAAACTCAACCCCGGGCTGACTTATCAGTCGGTGGTTGAAGTAATTGCTTCGCTGCATGTGGTTTTCCGATCGGTATGTGGGGGGCAGCTTATAATGGACCCGGATCCTTGAACTTTGAAGGTATTGGAACACCAACAGTCGAAATTCATACAAAGTATCGGTTTCGGGCTAGGGGATTATATACGGCTTCCCGCGCTCCAAAAGCCGAATCCAGTGAGACTACTAAAGCCGGTGTTTTTGTTTCTGCAGGCCTACTACGATTCCGATCCCGAGCATGGCGCCCGAGCCCTCCGACAAGTCGCGAAAGGGCGATGTAGAGGAAGTCGTCGACGTCGGCGACGGCAAGGATATCACCATCCCGCCCGAGGTCATCCCCCGATATGTCCCCGCCAGCGATGAGGAGCGGGCCCTGGACAGGAGCGTCAACTTGAAGCTGGACTTTACCGTCCTGCTAGTTCTAGCCATCAGCTTTATCGTGAGTATCCAGCTTAAAACTCTTGTTGGTAATAACATGATGAGCTTTTTTTTGCTGATGAATTCCATCCTTCCAGCTCTGCGGTATTGACAAGACCAACGTCGGGTTCGTCGCGACGAGCAGTTTCGTCAAGGATGCTAATCTCGAACCCGATGACATTCCCAATTCTCTTTCGTTGGTATGTCGCCTGATACTTGACCCTGTGTTGAACTGTTTTTAGCTGACGGATGTTACCTTAGTTCTCCGCCACCTATGTCCCCCTCCAACCCATCATGGTCATCCTCGGCCGCCGCGTCGGTCCACGCTGGTGGCTCGCCTGCTCCCTCGGCGCCTGGGGCTGTCTATCCATGGCGCACGCGGGCATCCGCTCGTCGGGCGCGCTGATCGCGCTGCGTCTCCTTCTCGGAGTGGCCGAGTCCGGCTTCACGCAGACGGCTTTCTACTACATGTCCACCATGTACCCCAAGTTCTCGCTCGGCCTGCGCATGGGCCTGTTCTCGGGCATGTACTCGATCGCGTCGGCCTTTGCCGGCCTGATCGCGTACGGGCTGCTGCACGTCGAGACGGAGACGATTCACGGGTGGCAGGCTGTGTTTCTGGTCGAGGGCGGGCTGACCATACTGATCGCGCTGATCGCGCTCTTCGTGTTTCCCACCAATGTTGGCACCGCCTGGTTCTTGAATGCTAAGGAGCGGGCGCACGCCGTGGCGAGGATGCAGCGGGATTTGGCGGGCGCGCAGGAGCTGATGGAGCACGGTGAGGCGGGGAGCCGGATGGCTGAGCTGAAGAGGGATATCGTGGATGTGGCGAAGGATTGGAAGAAGCTGTTGACTGTTGTGTTTAACATCACGTCGGTGTTGGTAAGTTTTAACCTCCTAGCCCCTCGCCGTATAATCGCAACTGACCAAGACAGCCCGTCACCGCATTCACCACCTTCCTGCCGCTCATCGTGCAAGGTATCGGATACAAGGGCATCGACGCAACGCTCATGTCGGTCCCGCCATTCGTCGTCGGCAGCATCGGCCTCGTCATCATCGTCTACTCGTCCGACCACTTCCGCGAGCGCTCGTTGCACACGGTCTTCGGTATGCTCCTCGGTCTGATCGGGTGTGCCGTGATGGCTGCCTCGTCAGACCCGAAACTGCGGTACGGCTTCGCCCACGTCTGTCTGTCTGGCGTCTTCGCCGGCGGCCCGCTGATCGCCGTGTGGCTGGCGGGCAACACGCCGTGGACGGGTGCACGGTCGCTGGTGCTGGGCATAAATGGCTACTCGAATCTGGCGGGCGTCATCGCCGGCCAGCTGTTCAAGAGCAAGTACGGGCCGAGCTACAAGTACCCGCTGACGGTGACCATGATCATCACGGCCGTGGGCATGCTGGGCTTCGTCTTTGTAAGGGTCATGTATATGCTCGAGAACCGGAGGCGGAGGAAGATGGTGGCTTCCTGGGACGAGGCTCGGTTCCTGGAGGAGCGGTTCAGCACCGAGAGGAGAGGCGATCAGCGGTATACTTGGATCTATGCTTATTAGGATGACGAGAAGTTGCAAGTTTGGGTTGGTTTCGAGGAACCCGGAGATTGTCCTTAAAATAGGTACATGTAGGTGGTAGGACGGGCATCTAGTACCTAAATGAGTCTAGGCCTGGGAATTCCCCACCCATGGGTAACCCATCTTTTTTCCGGGTTACCCATGGGTAATTCCTAGGCCTACCTAAATCCTAACACCAGGCTCTCCCAAAGTGACCTTGGGCACATAATCAAAGCCGCGCGATGGAATCACAGAATCCCAAATACCCCAGAGAGTCCATCCTCATTGTTCATAGTACCGACTGTGTAATTCTCTCTGAATTTGTTGACTTCGTTCCAGTCGATGACGGGCCTCGTCTAGCTGCGTGTGGCACAACGACATGTAGGCCACCAAGCCTATACCGAGGATCAGCGGAATCAGCTGAGACACCGACCCAACCGAGTAGACCCCGTCGAGGTTGTTCCAGGCCACGGTGCACTCGGTCATGATGATGGTGAAGGGAAAAAGAAGAAAGACGAGCTCCTTGAACTTTCTGCTCTCGGCTTTCTCCCGCCGCTCCGTGACAGATTCGTCTTCGGTGTATCCGGACCGACATGTCATCTTTGCCATTAAGCTATATGCTGCAAGCACCAAAAGTATTAGTGAGACCAGTCAGCATCCGTGTTAATTAGGTAGGTAGGTAGACTGGGTTCTTACCGGCGAGAAATGCAATCCCGGTGAGGATTGCTAAGCCGACTGAGAGGACCTTCCACAGGGTTGAGAACCAGCCGTACAGGCTCGCCTCGGAAAAGAAGAAGCCGTAGTCGTCCGGACAGTCCGTCCTCGGGAGCTTGTCGAGACCCACAAACCAGAACCAGGCGACGAGGGTTTGCATGCCGAAGGCGAGCGGAGACATGAGAAGCGTGCTGGCGGGGGACAGGAGAAACATGAGGGAAACATGAGGTCGAAGCTGAAGAGCGGCAAGTTGACCTGTGTGAAGATGAGGCTGTCGATGATGACCATGTCGACGGTGCGCATGGTCCCATTTGCGATCGCCTTGACGACGGCGATGAAGGTGGCCAGGAGGGAAACATTGATGGAGCTTATGAGAGCTCCCAACGGCTCGACCATCACGCCCCTTCGGCCGGCGATGATGAAGGCGATCATCTGGAAGTAGATACCGAGCCGATTTCCCAAACCGTATAGGTCCGTATTACCATCAGACCGGCAGGTATCTGACATCTCGACATGAAATGTTGACAACCAAGAAGGAAGAACGTGTTGACCACCCAGGCTGATGGGAGAAGAGTCTTTGGTCGGTTGGTGTCGAGTTGAATACAGCGTTTGTCAGATATCTCTGAGTTGCCGGTTTTCCGTATATCTACCTACACAGTTGTGTAAAAAATGCATGCACGGGAAAACTGCAGGCCATGGGCGCTATGCGGCGGGCGCGTATTGGTTGATGCGTCCTGATGACAGGGGAAGGACTAGCATGGAAGGAGACAACCCAGGCCAGGGCTGCAGCAAGCTGAACCACCACAATTGCGCGCATGGCCTCCGGGTTTCCCCTTGCATGTCTGTTTTACACAGCTGTGTACCGACAGCTCACCCCTATATCATGAGAGCGGGAAAATAAAAATAAAAGAAACAGAGAGAAGAAAGAGAGGCGGAAAGAGAGCGGTCAACCACCGGCTTCTGCTCCTTCCCAGTTCATATTTTGCACGGCCCTCCCTATCCTCCACCCCGCTCCTATGAAACATAGCTCTAGCGACTCGGAAATGGATCCTTTCCTACACAAAATGAGCATACGGTCGGACGAGAGCAAGTGTGCTTTTGGCGGCAACCCAGACCTGTACGGCATTGGCGTCCGCGTCGGCATCTACATGCAGTGGGCCGCCCAAGTGTTGGTGACGATCTGGAAACCATCGGCCGAGCCCTCAACCCTCGTTGTCAAGCTTCTGTTGCAGGTCGCCATTTTGCTGAGTCTCATCATCATGACGGCCAACGGCGAGGCCGTCGCCGTCGACGTCCTCATCGCTTTCTGGCTGCTGTTCGGCCCGCTGCCCAGCCTCCATCTCAAGCGCCTGAACCCTTTCGCCAGCCTCTACGGCCTGCCGCGCATCGCCATGGACACCGCCACGGCTGCCTTCTACTGCTGGTTCTGGGTCGTCGGGTGGGAGAAACTGGAACCGTCTGGGTGTCACGCCGTCGCCTTCTTCGGCAACGTCTCGGTCGACGGCCCGTTCCGCGTCTTCTGCATGGTCGCCGTCATCGCCTACCTGGTTCTCTGCACCGCCATGATCGTCATCCGGCTGGTGCGGCCAAAGATGCCTCATAAATGGTGGAAACACAAATGGGAGGAGCAGCTCGACCCCCGAGTCGAGCCCAGCCTGCTGGTTCTCTCGGTCGTCTGGAGCCTATTCTCCATAGCCGTGGTGGAATACTTGATCAAGGCCAACAGCGTGGAGTCGGTCAATGATCTGCAGGCCATCGGCCAGTTCATTGCCCTCCTTACAGGGGGCTTTTCAGTCTTGAGCGTCTTGCAGGACCCGTTACTACTAGGGTTTGGAGTTCGTAGAAGTAGTAGTAGTAGTAATAGTAGTATTAGTCAGTAAATAATTATTTATATATTCGCATGCACTGTCATCATTAAAAGCTGATGAGGGTAGGTAGCATTACCACTGTTGATATCGACACTCCCACGCTATTATTATTGTCATAACTATGATTTAGAAACTACTACTACTTCTACTTCTACGAATTCCAAACCCTGCCCATTAGTGGACAGGCTTCCCGTAATCGCCGGGTGGGTGGGAGGACGACGAGACTAGGTTTACGTAGAGGGGGAATCATCTCAATCGAGACAAAAATCTCATAAATTGTACGAGTCGTCTGCGACGTCGCTTCGTTCGGCGACTGAGCGCGGCCTTGCGCTAACGCCCCGGCGGGGCACTTCCTGAACTTCCTGGTCTCACTTGAAGCGCCCGCGCCCAGCTAGTTATGGTCCTTGATAACAAAGGGTACGCATGTCACTTGACCTTTTTGAACAAACCGCGGGCCTGCCCTTCAATACCTACCTACCTAGGGAGGCATGTAATATCGTCGTTGCTGACTTCCCTATAAGCCACTTCTTCGCATCTACACAATCACATACGACCATAGGCACTGGACAACTCGGGATCCCGTCCGCTCTCCCATAGATAAGCCAGCGACCGCCAGATTAGTAGTTGGGTCGGTGACGACCAGCGAATCCCTGGTGTTGTATGTCTTTTTTACTCCTGCCTATACTTGTCCTTTCTTTCTTTTTTTGTCTCCCACTCTTCACCCATGTCGCCCATATATATTATTATTTGGCTTAAACCGTAAGAAGCCGAAGGCTTCCACCCCTTAGCGGGTAATAAGCGGTCCCTCTTCTAAAGCACCTAGTTATAGCACACGAGCGCCTACGTCGCCCATATCTACCTGAATATTACAAGACACTGTCAAGCTTTCCCGTGAAGAGTCTTCCAATCGCTGTTACGGATTTAACTCATCGCGCTTTCCTTGCCCGAGACACAGCACATCAAATTAGTCGGCACAGAGACTGCTCATCATGTTATCTCCCTATGGAGAATATCCTGATCGGGAAGGTACCTTCTCTGGCTACTTCTTCTCCAAACTCCATGTCATCAACCCTTGGCGCCATGATGGAAGGTGGACTCACAGCGGAACTTGGGCTGCAAGACGGATGACCCCGCGGAAACCTCATTGGACGGGACTTTAGAGCCTGCATCAGGTTGCAACGCAACAGCATCGGCCTGAGTCACCAATGGGGCGCCGAGTATTCCGTATCGGTCGCATCTTGGACACAGCCGCAATGGTTGAAAGATATAATCTTTCCCTCGAACAGACTTGTCGGAGACGAAAGTTCTCCTTTCTCCTCCTCTTTTTTCAGTTCTGCCTGTGGTCGGGAACTCGAGAACATCCCCTCGAAGGAAAAGAGACCTAAATAAGGTCCAGTCAGACACCAGAAGACACCATGACAGCACACCTCTCCGGTGAAGCTCTCTCGGTCTGGGAAGACGTCGCAGCATTCTGGGACGAGAATTACACGCGCGACGGGAACCAGTACTTCAAGGTCCTCCAGGCACCGGCCATCGAGCGGTTCATCGCTGAAAAGGTCTCGGGCGGGGCCCATGTTAAAGCCCTCGATCTGGCCACCGGCAACGGCGTTGTCGCGCGTCTGATCGCCCGCCACCCCGGTACTACTGTGCTGGCGACAGATGGGGCCGACAACATGCTCCGCATCGCGCAGGGACATGTTGAGGATGGCATGAACATGCGGTTCCGCAAGGTTGATGTCACGAGCGACCATGATCTTGCAGCGTTGATTGCGGATGAGGGCGAGAAGGTGAGGTTGTAGTGGTTGTTATTCGGCAGGCTCTTGTGACGGCTCTTTTTTCTTTTTCTTTTCGCTCCTATTTCCGATGAATCAGTCGAGCTGATGTCCGCAAGACTTTTGACATCGTCACCATCAGCATGGCCATTATGGACATTGCGACGCTCGACCCGCTTGTTCGCGCTCTGCCCAAGCTGTTGGCCAAGGATGGCATGTAAGTCGCGCCCCTTCACGTCGGGGAAAAGCAAAGGCCGAGAGGAGCCGGAGAAGAAGCTGATGGTCTAGCTTTGTCGCTACGGTGCTCCATCCCGTTTTCTTTACCAACAACGCCACCCGCAAAATCGAGATCGATTTTGATCCTGAGGGCAACACGCGAGTCGTCCGGTCCAAGGTGATCAAGGAGTACCTTCATGTGCCGCCCTTCCGGGGTTGGGCAATTCCCGGCCAGCCAAGAATGCAGGTCAGTGCATCCTGTCCATCCTTTCAGAACTTGACGAAACTCAACCGGAGGCAATACCAGCTGTACTTCCACCGTCCCATGTGCGAGCTCTTCAGCACGTTCTTCAAAGGCGGACTGGTCATGGACGCCATGGAAGAGCCAGCCTTTACCGAAGCGGATGCTCGTGAGGATAGGCGCGAGGCAAGCGTCAACTATACACAGCTGCCGGCGATCCTGGCATGGCGGATGCGGCTTGCTGCTTAAGGAGAATTGAAAGGCAAAAGTGGTGATGTGTGAGAAAGGTTTGCTATGGCTAGGACTGCTGGGTAACTTGAATGCATGTCAACATGAAGGTACAGGTATCAAACAGGAGTAAAACTGGGGCGTAAAATTTAAGATTGCACCAAGACCAGAGAACAGAGGTAACTCAGCATATCGCTGATTTAGGAAGAGTTAAGGAATGCACCTTTTTGCGAACTGATCAGAGATATCCCGTCATGAGAGGCTTGGACTGGGGCCGGCTCGTATGCAGAAGATAGGCTACAGAAAAAGATGCCGGCCCAAATTGCCCTCTTCTCTATCAAAAGTATCCCACAAAATACATCCAAAGCCGGCTCCGATGCACACCGGGTGCGCGATCCGGCACCCCGGATGGCGCCACGTGGGTGAGTCCAGGGTGCCGGACGCCGCTCGCCAACGCAGCCAATCACCGACGACGATGCCCAACACAAACATGGCTGGCCTCAGCCCCTCTCGTCGCCGACTTCAACCATCACTCTTTCACCGATATCGACTGAAAGCCGACCACGGTCCCGGACCCGACCACTTCTTTCTCACTTCACCACCATGACTCCAGAAGGGATAGCCCATGGGATACTAGCCACAGGACCCGACTTGGCCACCGCCGGATCCGGGCAAGATTCACATCCTGCATCAGACACAAATCCCCTCGTGGATTCAGGATCCCAATCATCCAGCAAAGAAACCAAACCGAAGACCAAACCGAAACCAACACGGTCCCAAGCAGCACGCAAGAAGCCAGTCCTCGGCGAACCAGCCATCTCCAAGCCCAAGAGAACACGAAAGCCGAAAACCACCACGGCTGGAAAATCCCAGTCACCTGATGATAAACCACCACCACCCCCTCCAAATCATCCCACCGAACCCACCACCAGTCCAACCTCCCAAGACAACGACGACCGCATCCGCTCAGGCCACAACGCAAGCGGCCTAAAGTACAGAAACAAGCTAAGCGAAGGCTTCTACCGTCTGCGCGATGTCCTCCAGCGGTATAGCCGCGGCTTATCATCATCTTCTCCCTCTCCATCCCACTCCCACTCCCACTCCCATTCCCCGCAGGCCCTTGGAAATCCAGGTATGGATCTAGATCTGGATCTGGGTGATCTGGGTGGAGGAGGAGGAGGAAGAAGAGAAAAAGGTCCGGCGGCTGCCGGTAACAACAATAACAACAAGTACTTCAACAAGGCCAAGATGCTCGAGTCGGCTTGTCGGGGGATAGAGGCTCTGAGTGTTGAGCGGGAGGAGCTGGAGAGGGTGAGGAGGGAGTTGGAGAGGAGGGTTGGGGCTTTGGAGGGGGGGACGGGGAGTCGAACGATGGATAAGGGGGGGGAGTGTGGGTCTGGTGTTAGTATGGCTTAGGGTGGTGGTGGTTTGGGAAATATCAATTTGTGGATGAGATCAGAGCAGGTTTAGTATATTGACATCTTGCATTTTGCTTCGAGAAGGTCTTGACGTGCTATTGAATTTCGTCTCATTCTACCTACTGTAATACCTAAGGTATCATCCCTGCAATCTTCCTCGCCACAAGTCAATTGAACCGCATGTTTCCGCTATTCAATTACCCGCAACTATAATTGGGCTAACTGTAAACACCCAAATCCGGTATTCCTACTCTGAGTGTATTTCCTTGGTTGTGTCATGGTCTTGGTGACTCGCACAAAACTGGGCTTGTCCTGGGAAGGTAGGTAGGTAGTTAGGGTTTTGTATGAGACTCTTTTGTATTGTGACTAGGTACAAATAGAATCAGACGCTTTCAACAGTACATCGAGACCTTCTTTCTTGCTTTTGAGCATGGTTTTATTCTCCTACACGTATCCCTATCCCCGTTTCTCATCTCAAAGCTTTAACAGCGCTGCAGCCCGCCCACGCCCGCATCAGTTTACCTACTTGCCCAGGGACTGTTTAACCAGCTGCAACAACAGCGGCCCGACGCGCGAGGCAATAATCTTGTCGCCCGCAATGTTGGGGTGCACGCCGTCGCGCAGATCCGAAGTCGGGAAACCAGTGTTGCAATCGGCGATCAGAATCGGCGAGTCGGTCGAGTTGAGCCCCTTGGCCCAGGCCGGGATGGCCGCGTTGATCTGGTTGACGCCGGCGCCGCCGGTAGAGAGGGGGATGACCAGGTCGACCTGTTTTATTAGCATCAGAATCAACATGAGCCACACACATGACTTTTTTGCATAGGTCGGTAACAAAATCGGGGAGGAGTGAAATAAAACGAACAATAATCTTCATCTTCGGGTTCGCCGCCCTCATGATGTTAATCATCTTGGTATACGCCGCCATGATGTCGGTCGTGCTGTGGCCGCGGAACACGTCGTTGGTGCCCAGCATGAACATGACAATGTCGGCCGGCGTCTTCTGCAGCCAGCCGGTGAGGTAGTTGTTGGCAATGTCGATGGCCAGCCACCCGCTGTGGCCCTCGTGGTGCTCGTCCCAGTTGGCCGTGTTGGGCTTGCAGTTCTGCGGGTTGCTGTTCTGCGAGCCCACGTACTGCACTTGGCTGGCCAGCCCGGCCTCGGCGAGCTGGTCCCAGACGAAGGCCCGCCAGCAGGTGATCTCGGTGATGCTGTCGCCGAGGGGCACTGCAAAGACCATGTATTAGTGTCAAGAGTCCTCCGGACAGGGTGGGAGTAGACAGACTGATTCGCAGCTTGCTGGCCGCCTGGCGCTCTGCCACCTCGACGGGCGACGACGCCACAAGCCCACACAGGGCGAGTACGGACGCGAGTATCGTCTGGGTATGCATCTTTTATTTTTCTTGGGTGAACCTCAAAAGCGAAAACTGTCCCTGGTAGGTCCTGAGCTCTTGGCAACCGTGGTGTCGCGTCTCCCCTTTTATCATCCATCTCGGATCTCCACCGTTACACCGGGCGACCGGGACATGACGAGTTAATCCAGCCGCGATATAAGCTTTTTGACAACTAGCCAATATCCTGGGTGCGATATATAGATTATGGAGTCGCCAGCGTTCCGTTCGGGTATTTAATGGCTATCGAGTATTGCAATTCCCCTCTCTCTCTTTGGTGAACAGCAGCGCAGGACCGGGTGATGTGGAAATAGTGCGGGTGCCCCGAATTAGACTGCTGCCACTCTGCTACGCAGGTTCCCGAGTTTTTACACTTGTGCGGCGCTGGCCCGATTCGGGGACGAATTCGGAAAGCGTCTATATTCCCGGTAAAGCCTGGATAATATCGAAGGGGCGGCTTCGGATCCCGGCAGGCGCCCCATGTGTTGGATAAGGTGGGTATTTTACCTGACAGCAATATGTGCCTGTCCTATTCCCTGTTGCAAGTATATACTTCCTGCCAGTTGATGGGACACCCTTTCGGAAGCAAAAGGGGCTGATTGGGGCATTGCGGAGCTGAGCTCCAAGAAGGAGTGGGGAGCAAAAAGATGACATCAGTGAGATTCGAACTCACGCCTCTTTCGAGACCAGAATGCTACCCGTTGCTGGGCAAGGAGGGTAAATCCTTGAGTCTGGCGCCTTAGACCGCTCGGCCATAATGCCTGGGTTGTTATAATGGAGTATTGCAATTGCTCTACATAATCTACGCAGCACTGCTGGAATAGTATCGCAAAAAAGGGGCCGACTTTACAGCCTCTCAACAGTCTGATTTTCTTGAGATCGTAAGAAAATCAACCAAGAATCTGAGATGGACCCGTTTACGAGTAGCATGCCGAGCATGGCATTTGCATCTCTAGTACACACCCATTTCCGGAGCTCCAACATGTGATGTCTGAATCAAGGCCTCAGACTGTTTAAAACATGATGCGCTGTTGTGTTAGCACTGCCGAAAACGTCTTCAGGTGCCTTCATAACGACATTGGCACCGAGACCGCAGTGCATCCGAATCCGGGAGGTCAAGAGGTGAAGAATGCCCCAAGTCACAAGGACTCCTACTCGCTCAAATTCCTCCATTTGGTATGCCGAGCATTGCACTACGGTCAAGCTTCCGTCTTTCCGAACTGACCGCCGGTGCCCTGTCTCAGTTGATATGAATAGGACAGCCCTAGCGTCCCGGGTGCAGACGAGGACGACCCTTTGGTGGTCGTCGTGGAAACTACACAGTAGTATTTGGACTCCTTTCGGGCCCCGCGGAAGCGTGGGGGAGCAGTTCCCTCGGTTAGACTACAGGTTAGCCCTACCCGGGGAGCGGCACGCTACACACGCCTGAAGATGCGCTTATGCAAGGTACTCGGTAGCCCAGGCAGTGTTGCGCTTGGCGATATGGGTCGCTGCGACCCTCGAAGGAATGAATCACTTGTCAAGTAAACGCCAAGAGAGTTCCCTGAGGTAACACTGTGTGACTTCTAGGCTGGTCTGTTCCGCGAATTAAGGCTGGAGCGTAGGAGTAAGGTCTCCGAAAAGCCGGCCCCTCGGTTGGTTAGGTACGTGACAGCGCATCTGATGATCCCGCGGAATCTAGACCGTTTCCTTCACATTCTCCGTGAAATGATCAGAATGATTTTTGCGCTGGTTCTGTGGTAATCCAGAGAAAACACAGGGCATTCTTTCTCTGGTATTCATCAAGTGCGTCCTACATGAAGCTGATAGCACACAGAACATAACTTACGCATTGGCGGAGGAATGGACCCGGCAATGGAAATGAAAAGCGGGCTGGTAGCCCTCTGCCTTGCCATGTTTCATGGCCAGGGCCGCCAGGCTTGGCAAAGCGCCGCTGTCTCGGATGCGCCGAGACACCGGAGTGAGCCGAATGCCCTGGTATAAGTGCTGCCCAGAGTACTACTAGGCCAGTAGCGAGCTATTGGAATGTATTCTAGATATCCCGTAGTGAGATTTGGTAGCCGCCTAGACCTTAAGCGGGAAAACCAAGAAATACACTACTGGTAGCTCGACTCCAAGTGTGCTTGAGACGTGGTAAAAAGGCACAACAGGTGTCACCATTACCTTCTGGCTTTATTTTGGTCACCTGACGGTTGAACTGGATCTGGTTGAGACCCTAGTCTATGGGTCGAGTTACATCGTCTTGGTACAAGCGATGGAGTCAAAATTCGACATCACGGCTGCGGGCCCAGAACCAGGGACAGAGCATAAGCGCGAGCCTGCACCTGAACCCATCAGATGTGACATGCCCATGTGATATCTACGGATGGAAAATTACGACGTGCAATAATCCAAATAGTGCGATGCGAAGTACCTAGGTAAGTAGTTACCTAAGTTGTGTGGGTATGTAGCTGTTGTAGACTCCGCACACTGAGCCGGCGCGGAGGCGAATGGCGAGGCAGAACCAACAGGGCCTTCCTGGCACTTACCCCTGACTTGAACTTTATGTCCAAGACGTAGTGTTGTAGCTTTTCAGTGCAGAACCAAAATGGGCAGTTGCGACCAACCCTGGTTCCAGTCAAATTCTTCAGAATCCACACAATTGTGGAAAGAGCAGGTAAAGAGGTTTCATCGGGTAACTCCACCTGCGATCGCTTTGGAAATGTCTTGCGCCTGAAAGCGGAGTCTTTCACATTAGCAAAATCCTTCTTCAAGACTATCTTCTTGGCCATCCAACGTCAAAATCCGACCGAGGTCCCTGTGCGATAGCACGGAGGTTCTGAGGAACCATCATGGGTTGGTGCTGGACACATAAAAAGGGGCAAGATGCCGCCGCTCTTTGCAATGCCATCACCACTTCTCGAACCCGAGCCGGTCGCGTTTGTTGATCGCCAACATGCGCTTCCATCTTCCCGCCCGGTCTGGGCTCAGCCAGGCCATCACGATCGCTACTCTTCTCTTCTCGTCACTCGTTTTATCTCTTCCTGCGGCTGACCATTACGCCAATGGGTCAACCATCGCAACCGTCCAAACGTCGGACCTGCAGAAGCGGGAAGTCCCCGACTTCTATCTCCGCATCCTGCCTCTCGGTGCGAGCATTACCTGGGGCATGGGATCTTCGGACAACAACGGGTACGTCGATGGCCATGGCGAAGACGCATTGCGGGCTGACAGCGACGCATAGGTACCGCAAGTACCTCCGTGACACCCTCAGACAGGCAGGGTACAAGGTCAACATGGTGGGCAACCGCAACAACGGAGATATGCTTGACAATGTAAGTTGACGGGCTCGCTGTGTACTCTCCGTCGCTAATGTGACTAGGATGTCGAAGGCACCTCCGGCCATCATGTCAGCCAGGTGCATGCTGCGGCTCTGACTGCCACCAAGTACAAGCCAAACATCGTGCTGATCAATGCCGGCACCAATGATGCCCGAGAGCACGACGACATTGGCGAGATCGGAGAGCGCATGAACGCCTTGATCGACGACCTCCAGCGGGAGATCCCAGGCGTCACCATTCTCCTCTCTACCATTCTCCGCTCCACCAATACTGAAATCATGAAGAATTGGCTGTCCGTCAACATCCAGTATCAGCACATTGCCATACACCGCCGGTACGCCCTGAACCAGAAGGTCATCCTGGTCGACTTTGAGAAGCCTGGCTTCGACTGGAACATCCCTCTCAGCCTGCTCGGGGACGGAATTCACCCCGTCAACGAAGGTTACGAGCGAATGGCGGCAGCCTGGTATCAAGGCATTCTGGAGGCCGACAGGGCCGGCTTCCTCTCGGCGCCTGCACAGACGAGCTTCGCCGATGACGGATCGGGCCAGACGTCCAACACATGCGACAAAGTGTACGGAGTCTCTCGGGGCCCGATTCAGACCCAGGCTGGAAGCGGGCTCGACGACGGCTTGTACACCCACAACAGCGCGTCCCGGGGTGTTCGGGTTATGCTGTACAGCTACTCCAGCGTGAACCCCTTCGTATTTGCGCGCCTCTCGGCGGATACGGATCGCCACTACATTGTCGAGGTAACCGACCGAACGGAAACCAATGGCCGTTACCACACGTTCTACAGACCTACCACTGCCGGCTCTTGGGAAGTGCCGGGTGTTGACTTTTTGGTTCCTGATGGGTGCATAAGACGGTGCGCGGATTCCTAGCGACTTGCCATGATGCTGATAGAAAAGCTAACTTTGATCCATAGTGGTGTCCGGTGGCACGATACCAACGCTGATGGCAGGGACGACATGCTCTGCGTTTCTCCCAACGGCGACACATACGTCACCCACAACCTCGCCCTAGACTCGCCAATGCCGCCACCAGTTCCAATGGTGTTCAGTGGTCTGTGGAAGAGAAACGAGGGCTACGCCCAAGACCGCGTCCACATCGCCGACATTGACGGCGACGGACGGGCCGACTACTGCGTCGTGCAGGACAATGGAGACGTGAGGTGTTGGCGCAACGGCGGTCAGGGTGACATGCCCGAGTACTGGCAGCCTATGGGCATCGTGTTCAAGAGCAAAGGCATGGGCGACCCCCTCGGCGTCCGGTTCTACGACATCAACGGCGACGGCCGCGATGACTGGCTGTGGATGGACAACACAGGTCTCACGCACACCTACACCAACAACCGCGGCTGCACCAAAGGCAACGAAGGCCAAGGACTGACGCCCAACTGGCGGGCGGCCACGAGCAACCCGACGCATGCTGGCCTCGGCATCGCCAACATCCGCGACCAGATCCACTTCGCCAACGTCTACGACTCGCCCGCAGCTTTTGGCCTCAGCGGCAGAGGCGACTATGTCCTTTTTGAGCGAGGGAGCCAGACGGCCTTTGGCGACTACAGGTATGAGGTCAAGGTCTGGCAGAACCTGGGCAGCGGCGGCAGCAAGCTCAAGGCCGATGGCACACGCCACTGCAACATGAGAAGCAACCTCAACGGGGCCGAGGATCTTGTTTGGGTTCACTCGACCGGATACATGCGCATTTACGAGAGCAAGGGCGGCTCCTTCTCGACCGCCCCGTTCTGGGGCCCCAACTACATCATCTGGGACCTGACGGCCACCCGCCAGATGGACCGCCGTGATCTTCATCTGGCCGACTGGGACGGCGACGGGCTGTGTGACATCATCTGGGTGCAGCCTGGCGGTCCGGTGGTAGACGTCTGGATCAACAAGTTCGGGCAGAACCGCAACTTCAACACGTGGGAGTACCGGCACGATGTCGGCCCCAAGAACGGCGTGTACTGTCCGAAGCGCGGCAAGGGCATCTTCGACCTTGGGGTCCGGTTCGCCGACCTCGACGGCAACGGGATGGCTGATATGATCTGCCTGGAAAAGAACGGCCACGCGTCCGGCTGGCTCAACACCAACGGCGGCAAAACGTTGACCTGGCACCAGCAGTTCAAGTTCTCCGAGGGCAAAGATCGAGCCAACCTGCGGTTCGCCGACGTGAACGGCGATGGACGGGCAGACCTACTGTGGATCGACAAGTTCAACGGAGACACCACCGTCTGGTACAACCGAGGCCCGATCCCGGCGTCCGGGAGCTCCTTCACGTGGGATCCCAAGGGGAAGCTGTTCCAGGGAGCCATGCAGGGGTCATGCACCATGTACCCGGATCTCGACGGAAACAGCCGCGCCGACATGACAGCCGTCGATGCCGTCACCAACGAAGCGACAACGTGGTTCAACGACTGCGGCGGCCGCGGCGGTGATGACCACAACACACACACGACGAGAGCCCAGATCCCGGCGCCCGAGGTGGATGTGGATGTTGCCCTGCTCCTGGCGGCCCGCTGGCCGGCCCGGAGGAACAACATCGAGTACCACAGACTCGATGATTTTACCTACGGAGAGATGGAGTGGGAGGATCCCAAGGCCATTGCCAAAAGCCTCAATTTCCACACGTCGTGCGAATACGCGGAGCGATCCACCATCTACAGCGCCTGGATGCAGTTCTGGAAGCTCGCCAAGCATAACCACTACAAGTTCAGATACGGTGAGTACTCGTGGGAGGACCAGATCGCCAAGGATTTCTGGGGCGCGCCCAACGTGTTTACCACCGACTTACGCCGCCGCGTGGAGGACGTGCTCCAGTACCTCATGAACTGGGCGCCCGGCGACGAGTCGGCGAGGGTGGCCAAGAAGCTCAACGTGGCCTGCCACCTCAAGTGCGGCCCCTACCTCAGCGCGTACGTCATGAACCCCAACCAGAACCACCAGTACTTCCCGACCGAGGGCTCCATGACATTTTGCCCTCCCTTCTTCGACACCGAGAAGGACCTGAAGGATGCCATGTTCCAGTACAGCCAGGAGATTGACGACTACAAGAACAGGGCCACCGTGATGTTCCACGAGCTGCTGCACCTGCACGAGGTCTCGCGCCCGAGCCAGACGACCTACGGCGACATCTCCGATGTGCCCATGAACTTCACCTTCTACGCAGCAGACGGGCCCCCTTCTTACGGTGAGGCCAAGGCCTACGGCGGGGCCTTTGCCAAGGCACTCGCCGTCTGGGGTTCGAAGACGGGCGACGTCCACACACACCGCAACTCCGACAGCTACATGCTGTCCACCCTCGGCAGCTACGCGCGCGAGAACAGCCTAGCGCGGGCTTATCCCCACCTTCCCCTCGCCGGCAGCCCACCCAACAACCTCCTGCCCTACCGGCGCCGCCGCGGTGCTTCTTCTTCTTCACGACGACGACAGGCCGTCGGCGGCGGCGGCGGTGGCGCCTTCAACTCAACCCTCCTCCCCTCAACCAACACCACCGCCTCCGATGGTTTCTTCGCCATCGAGGGCGCCCTGGTGCTCTACGCCAACGGCACCGGCTACATCACCCCCCAGAAGAGCACGGGGTCGTACTTCGACTACCCCGTCCCCGCGGACATGGCGCCCGTCGTCATCTCGTACGAGACCCTCGCCGGGGGCAATGCCTCCTCTCCCGAGTACGATGCCTACCTGGAGGCCAACGGCGAGGAGATACTGGCCAGGCAGCGCGGGGAGGGTGGTAGTGTCAGCCCGACGACGGTCGTGCCCGAGCCGCCGGCGAGTACAACTAGTGCGGCTGCTTCGCCGATGGAGACGTCGGGGGTTATGCCGAGTAGTCTTGCCGAGCTGGAGATCGACGCAGATGGCGGGGTTAGGATGAATGAGTATGGATGTGCTGTGGGCGAGACGCTTGTGGATTGTATTGCGGGTTGAGTTTTGTCCTCTTTTTGTTGACACACGCTCTTTTTTTTTTCCTTCCTTTTTTTAATCTGTACATGATTGATACACGACAAGCCAATGTTTTCTTTGTCTGAGAAGTTGGAGGGGGTATGTAAGGAAGGGATTTGCGTCAGGATGTGGACCCGAGGTGCCGGGTATTTAGGGGCTGGTTCTTATGGGTTGTCTGGAACACACTGGCAGAGTTAGTTTTCCCTGATAATGGCTACCTGCATGCTCCAATCACGCTTGTTCCGATGGTGACATTTAACGGGTTGAAGAACGATCTGGTGATTTCTTTGCACGGCGTTTATGACGTCCAGGATCAGCAGCTCCTCCTATTTACATCATGATGTAAACAATCAGCCCCTGAAATGAGGATAGGGGTGATGTGCTTACCACTGAGCTAGAACCTACAAGGAGACGTGCGATGGGTACGCGGTAGGTAATTGGAGTCGACATCTGATAGGGGTGCACCCCCCCTCTTGACCCGTACGCACACCCCTAATAATACATTTCCGAGAAGATCTTCAAATAAAACCGTTACGGCATATAAAAAAAGGGTAGAGGGCCATAGGTAAGAGCCTCCCAATCCATTCCTCGAGTTTTCCATCTTCTATTCACCTCAAATACGTTCGTGATATATCTTAATCTACCTAGCCCGCGTCCAAAATCATCGCGTCCAAGCCATAACTACCGACCTCATATCTTTACATTAATCAGTCTTTATACGACCCAAAAAGGATCTCTATATAATGGACGAGCCCTATTGCAAATATATATCCACAATCCTAAAAGGATATCAGAAGTATTATTATATTTGTCTTAAACCGTAGGAAGCCGAAGGCTTCCACCCCTAAGGGGTAGGCGGTCCCTCTTCTGGATATCAGAAGTAATTAGGTAGGCAGTTGGGTAAAATGTTGTGCGGGGGGGGGGGGGGGGGGGGGGGCCCCCCCAAAAGATAGATTGGGTGTTGGGGGTTTGTGGTGTTTTCCCGGGGAATTCT
>MU839832.1:1573703-1910401 GCA_030411725.1 Echria macrotheca | reverse complement strand
AACCCTAACCCTAACCCTAACCCTAACCCTAACCCTAACCCTAACCCTAACCCTAACCCTAACCCTAACCCTAACCCTAACCCTAACCCTAACCCCACTTCCACCACCAGATTAGATTGATTGAGACCGTTTTTACGACTTGTTGCTTTGCTTTTGCTTTTCTGGCCCTTTAGCCCCTTAGTTAGCTTATATTTTTAAAGGCTGGCTTATACTTTGGAAAGCTAGCTTATACGCTTATGTGGTTTATACCTAACTAAAAGGCTCTAATTAACCAGGTCAGCTGTTAGCTCATCACTCCTTTAGAAATTACCCCAAATCTTCTAACCTTTATATTTAGCCCCTAAGTAATCTTAAAAAACTGTAATTATATAAATGGAAAGCCTTAGATCTAAGGATTCTAGCTATATGCTTTTTGTAAGTTTTAATATACAAAAGGTTAATGAAGTTGGCCCCTCAAAAAGCAACGAAGTTAACCCCCCTGCATATATTGTAGGGCCATACATTTTTCAACGAAGTTGGCCCAACTTCGTTGCACACTAGAGGTTAGGGTGCTTCTTTCTCATTACTAGGTACTCCACGGGCCTGAACCGGCCCGCAGGAGGACCAGACCTTGCGATTGTTGATCTCAGGGATCCCAACAACAGTAGGTCTCGGTCCAAGGATCAGCCGCCACCCCAACTGGAGAAAAGTTGCTGACTTGGCTTGAAGAGAACGACAAGCTCGTTGTGCTATGGAAGATACCGGGGTCTTTGTCCATACCATGTACCAAGGGCGTGTCGAATGCTCAAGCATTCGATAAAGCAATCAAAAGCGGCACCATCCTATCATCGGGCTGGAAAAAGCTCAGAGAGGTTATCTTCTTTGATACCCACGGCGTCAGCCGTGCTCCAGAGATCGCGACCCGCTACGCACAATGGCTCACCAAAACGAATGTCGAAAGAGCGACAGTGCCAATGGTGTATTTCATAACCGGTGGACTGGCAAAGTATTGCAATGCGCAGCTTTTCGGAAGGGTGCTCCCAATTGCTCCCAATGCTTTCGGTAGGTTGCCCTGTATATTTCTACTTTATGACTTGTCTCCCTCTTTTTTACTTACGACTGAGATGTTTAGTGACTGGTTGGCCAAAGATCTTGCAGTAAGGGATCGATCAATCTGTGCTTGGGACTCAGCAAGGAGGCAGAGAGGAGGCAAGGGAGCTCGGAACTATTACACTCCTTAGAGTCTAGTGGGTACATGTACTATGCTAGTATAAGTTGGAACGGTCATTACCTTACCATAGTTGCCAATTCATTTTTAGTCTTTCGCGAGATCCGCTCACACCGGGGGCATACCGTGATAAGCAATCGTGTTCTTGCCGGTCAGGTGTTAAACGATATTCTAACGGTGCCGTGTGCGTAGCGTAGGAAGTTGTTTGTTTGTTGTATCCAACACTGTCTTTCTTCAGAACATAGCCTACCAAAAGTTTCATCCCCTCGATTCCCAAGAGGCTCTTTCCGCGCACCACCGCTTCTCTTGCATATAACCCCCCCCCCCCCCCCCCCCATTAGATGCCATATCGTGGTGTCAATTGGCTATTCTGAAATGTGACCCTAGCGACTCTCACTCTGGCAATGGGGAGGTTCCAAGACGGTTCTTTTTCCTATCTCAAAGTAGTCACAAGCCTGTCAGAGTTAGTGGACCGTGACGACTTCATATCAACTTGATTTCTTATCAACGTGTCTGCAGCCCTGCGATTCTGAGAACGAAGCTATAAGCGCCTGTGTATATGATATTACCTACACACCTTGTTGTACATGGACGACACTGCCCTTCTCTGACGAGTCCTCATTTTTGCATCCTCCTGCCTGCACACGAGTGTCCAGCTCTGCCATGCGTTTCACGAACTCAGCTTCTTCGTCCCAGGTGAAAGGGCTCCGGCTGGCGAACAAGAAGTCAATGGCCTCGAGCGTCCGTCCGGCCGTCTCGGGGAAGAAGCAGTAGATGATCGGGATGTAGGCAAACATGGCTGCGCCGAAGACATAAAACGTCTTTTCGCCGATACCAGCAAACATGATGGGCACAAGAAGCGAGCCGCCACCGAATCCTACCGCCCAGCCGGCGACGCCAAAGGCATTGCCCTTGGCCCGGAGCCACGTTGGGAAGATCTCGGTCGGGTAGATAAACGGGATCATGAGCCAAGAGGAGGAGAAGATGAGCACGTAGACGAAAACCATGGCGGCGGCGGCGGTGCCGTATTGCTCCTTGCGATCCGGGTGGTCGATCGCAGCCCGGTTCAGCGCACCGATGCTGAAGAGGATTATGCTGAGCGCCACGGCACCCCAGTAGAGTGTCCGTCTCCGGCCGACGGCGTCGAGAGTGAATGCGGCGATGGACGTTCCGAGGATGCCGACCATCATCAGGAGGGCGGAGAGCCAATTGGACTTGAGGTCGTCAAAGCCCGCTGTTCGGAAGATGGTTCCGGAATAGATGACCACTGCTGCTATGCCAGTTCCATACTGCATGAGCACCTGCAGCCAGAAAGCTAGCTGAACGCGGCGGCCAATGTGGATGTCGCCCGAGCCGATCCCAAGGAACATCTTAACGTAGCTTGAGCTCTCGGATTCCTTCTCCATCTCCATCACGGTGATGATCTCCTGGTACTCGCGTTGCACATCCGGGTGGTCCGGGTCGTCGTTTCCACGGATTTTGGTGATAATCTCGAATGCCTCCTCGCGGCGGCCGACCTTGATGAGCCAGCGCGGCGACTCGGGCATCAGAAGGGACCCAATGAAGAGGAATACGAGTGGGATGACTTGAGAGGCGAAGCAAAACCTCCACCGAAAGGCACCACCTCCAAGCTGCGTGAAAGACGTCCCAAAGCCGATCCAGGCCGACACGCTGATGCCCGAGAAATTTGCCAAGAAGGTGAGAGCAATCATCTTGCCTCTGTGCGCTGCAGGCGACAGCTCAGCCGTCCAAGCCGGGGCGATGACGATGATGAAGGCCACACCGCAGCCGGCACAGAGTCTGGCAACAAGCATGTGGGCAAGGTTGACGGCGCTGGCTTGGAGGATGACGCCAAGAAGGCACCAGAAAAGCGCCATCCAGATGCCCTTGATTCCTGTCCAGTCCCTGTCAGTTCAGACCGCAACTTGGTCTCGAGCACATACGTCCATATTTATCCGAAAAGTGACCAGCCCAGAAGGCTGCGAGAAGTGAGCCGGCGTAGTACGTCGAGACGATACCGCCCTGGAGCGAAGGCTTTATGACGTGGCCATTCTCGTCGGCGAATCCCATGCGTTGCTGGTTTCCCCATTATCTGTCAGCGAACGGCGCGGGGTTGTGGTAAGTTGGGAGGGCAATACTTACACCGTACTCGGGTGACACATTAACTGCGCCCATGACACCCTGGCTCATACCTTCGTAAGCGATAGCCATGGCAGACACGCCTATGATGAGCTTGAGCAGCTTTGGCCCGGAAAGCGATTTCCAGTACTTCTGTCGTGGCCGGAGCATGATGGCGGGTTCCCCTGAGTACCAGAAGGAGTCTAGGGACGGCCGACACGTGTCTTGGGAAGGCTTAGAAGCTGGGAAGGCGAGAAGATGATGTTGTCAGTTTGTGCGGTGTCGGGGTAAATGGATGGGTCAAATAGAAGCTATATATACATTATTGATCTCTCCTCCCGGGTTCCCGGCCACGAGGGTCGTGTGGGGAGCCCAGGCGAAATCCGGGGCAGCTTCCCCATGGGGGACTTCCTGGGACTGACCCAGGCTCAGTTTGGTTCACCAAGAGCCACGAACTTTGACGACATTCGCTGACCCTTTCCCTCGGGGCAGCCCTCGAGGTAGGTGCCTAGGTACCTTGCCATTTTTTGAACCGTACTTGTCCTTGCCACGCCGAGTCAACGGCAACCTTGCCACTCGTTGAAACGCTATCCCGAGTCATGCACAGCACCCGATAGGCACACCCGATCGCGCCAAGGCATTACCTCGGCTCGAGCATCGACACGGTTGGGTATAAGGAGGGGGCCAATCCCCACAATCATTCCCGACTCGTCTCGACTCTCGAGTCGAGACGAGTTCCCCTCTTCTGCAGCGACGCCACGCTACAAACGAAGAAAAAAATGGGGAAACTGCGTTCGAGAGATGGCTGGTGAGCCCGCACCATTTGGGCCCCGTTCTACCGTTCTATTCCCGAAAGCTAACATCCAACTACTAGCCTAACCTGTCGAACACGGCATGTCAAGTGTGGGTCATGCAGTGGATTTTCTCCATGCTTTCTGCGCTGACAGGGAAATGACAGGCGACGAGCAACGTCCAGTCTGCGGAAACTGCCGAAAAGGCAGGCGAGAATGTCACCGAGAGGCGCATCAGGAGGCACGGATTCGGTTCTATGACACAAGCCGACGCTCGCCGCAACAACATGGGATACCGGAGGAAATCGAATCTGCCGTAGCGGGGAGTAGCCCTGGCAGCTCTCATCAGACTTCGGTCCGCCAAGACTCTGTCAGCACCAGCCGATCCATGACCAGCTCGCAGCTGCTCCAACCAGGGTCCGTTTCCCCAGCCTTTCCGGTGGTCGTTGATACCCCGGAGCATGTCATTCCCAAGGCGATGCTAGCTCGCCACGAGGCCTTGCTGGTGCATTACTATGCGCTACATCTGGGCAGGTGGCTGGACTGCACAGATGCGTCTCGGCAGTTTACTCTCAAGATACCCGAGCTCGCAACGACGTCTCCTGTCCTGCTCGAGGCCATCATGTCCTTTGCGGCACGACACGCCGGGGACACGGAGGCGGCGAACGCGGCGCACGAGCGATGCATTGCGATGCTGATCGTCCTGCTCGACTCGGGCGGGGTGGCAGACGACGACGACGCGCTGCTCTGCGCCATCGTCATCCTCCGTGTGTTCGAGCAGCTCACAGCCGTCGGCAACGGGAGCGACCAGGAAAGGCACCTTGCTGGGTGCAGCGCCCTTCTCCGGGCCTGCCAGGGACCCTGCGTGGATCCATCCGCTCCCGGACTGCGCGATGCCGCCTTTTGGGTCTACATGCGTCAGTGTCTCTACAACGCTTGCATCAATCAGCAGGCCCCCAACGTGGACTTCTCCCTGACTCTGCTCCCCATACCCAGCCCCGGTTCCGCGCATCATTCGCTGCTCTCCGAGACAGCTTGGGCTAATTCTATGACGTGGATCTGCGCTACCGTCGTCCAGTTTTGCTTCGGCTCCTCCCACGTCCAAGAGCCCAGCAATAGAATGGCACAGTGGCAAGAACTTCGCAACACGGTAGAAAGCTGGCTTAGGTCCAGGCCGCGGAGCTTCGACCCCATCTGGAAGGGCGAGGAATCGAGCGATGGCGGCAGCAGCTCATCATTCCCCGAGTACTACTTCGCCGCCGACTGGCATGTCATCGCCTTCGGCTACTACCATCTCGCCTGCATACTGCTGATACTCTACAAACCTACTCCACGCTTCGCGATCCGGAGTGCTCACTCTGCCGGATTGCGACGAGAAGAAGTTAGTCAGGCCAGAGTCTGCTTCCAAATTTTGATGTTGCGAACACGGAGCTAACTGGATACCATCTGCACCCAGGCCCAGATCTTACAACACGCTCGCGCCATATGCGGTTCGTGCAAGAGCGAGCCGTCCAACGTACCAGCGAGAATTGCTTTGTGTCACAGTGTTTTCCTCTGGGGAGCTCTTCTGGACAACGAGTGCGAAAGGAACAGTCTAGTACACCTGCTTCAGGAGCTCGAGCACAATCACGCCTGGCCGACGGCATGGATTGTGTCCGCTCTGAAGGAAGAGTGGGGGGCCTTTCCGCTGTAAATTTCTACTTCTAAATTATGCACCTATGTACCTGCACGTTGTGTCCTCTAGGCATCCCGTAGTACCATCTCAAAGTCCTTCTGAGAAACTGACCACCGCATATTTGCCATTTCGCACCCACGCCTTCCTGGGCGCCTCCTTCTCCACCTTTTCAAGCGTCCTCTCGTTTAGACCGACGCACACGTCCGCCTTGTTAGTCCTGAGCGCCAAAATCTTGATACCGGCTTTATCCCCGCTGCTGCCGCCGCCCAGTACCCCGATAGCCTGCTTGAACGGCGTCGTATGGGGCCACGTTGCATCTCGCACCAGTTTCCGATAGTTGAGATCGCCTTTGAAGATGACCAGAGCCGACTCCTGGAGGGCTTCGAAGAGATCTGGCGCCCAAACGGGCATCTCTTGAAAGTCGAGGCCTGTCGTCCAGAACGGATTCTCCTGGATGGCGAGCCGCCCGTCTTGGTAAGCCGCGCTGAGGAGTGCCGCCACCGTACGAACGCTCTCGTTATTGGCACTTGGAAACGATGCAGTGTCCGTCAGGGCCGAGAGCAGAATGTCCATGTCATGCGGCATCACGTCGGATACGAACCATGGGATGGACTTGACGTGAAGCCTGATCGCCGATGCGAGGCCTGCACCGAGGAGGTAGAGCGCGTAGATCAGATCTGTAAACAGCTCGAAGCCGGCATTGTCCAGAACGATATCGACTCGCCCGCCTCCCGGACGCAGTCTCCTCAAATGTTCCCAGGCGGCCGCCATGTCATTACTCACAATGCGAGCCTGGCCCTCCTGAATGGCCTTCTTACCCTGGAGGGAGTGTATCTGGTCGAGACTCAGAGAGCTCAACAAGCTCAGATCAGTCGCGTTGCCCCAGAGGGCAACCTCGGTCATCTCGAAGAACAGCAGTCGCTGGGTCTCTTCATCCGCTGTTGTTGCGAAGCACGCGCCAGAATCGGCGATTGACAAATATCTTTCGCAGAGCTCCTTGACGGCCGAATGGGACGCGAGAAATGCATTGAGCTTCTGGCGCGCAAAGACGTCATAGTTTTGCCAAAATGTGGACTCGGAGCGGCTGAAAAAGGTTTGTACACATCTTGATCCTCTGTCAGCACATTTACCTCGTTTTTCTCGGAAGCTAGTTTCAAGGAAACTTTGCTGCTGGGAGAGGCGAACCTGTAGAGATGGCACTCTGCAAAGAGCCAAGGGCAGTTGTGCCAGGTAATGGCGTGGCCAAAAGATGCAAGCTTAGTGTTGAAGCTCTCAATATCGGTGCGGCCATCCGAGCTCAAGGGGCTGGAAAGTCATGTATCAGAATTCCACTTTGCCACACAAAAAAGAAGAAAAGAAAGGACAAACAGGATACCTACCGCAAGGGCTGGTCTTGAATAATCTCCTCTTTGAGAATTCTCAATGCCTGCTGTATGCGACGTCCCTCGTCGATCTGCTGTCGTTCCATGCACTCGGACTGTCCGAGCGTCTCACCGACGTCGTCAACCATGCTCTGCACGATCTTGGGCCACCTGGTCACTGCGGTCTCCCGAGCCATGGAGCCCTCTTCTGATGTCCATACCTCCCTTGGATGCTCAAGGCGGTGCGCGGCTGATGACATGTTGGCTCGCTTCGTTGGAACGTGCCGGACTGATCGTAGAATCGGACGGAGTGAAGGACGGACAGTATTGCTGCTGGGCTTTAAACTACTACCGGAGTAAGGGTATCTCTGGCATCCACCATTGCCCTGGGTGGCGCCCCTAGGCGGCACCATTCGCCGGGTGGTGAAGGCTATGTCGGCTCCACTTCCCGAATAGGCAACTCGTCTCGAATCGAGTCGACGAGTTTCGCCCTGCATTTGCGTGTCGAGAGCTGCCCCACGCTGCGATATCGGTATGGCACCCGTTGGTCTGGCCAAGAAAAGAAGTTGACATTGTGGGGGATGGCAGTGACTTCGTGGGGGATGATAAAACGGCCCATGATGATGCACCTATATCTTCGCTCTCGGCGCCTCAAGGGAGCAAGCAGAGAAGCCCATCAAAGCAATCATTGTCAGCATCACCCTCATCGTGTACAACACCATGACGCCGTCGTCAACAAGCTGCTCAAACGGCCTGAACGGCCACGCCTCCAATGGAGCCCACACCAATGGACACTCGGGGTGTCCGACAGACGCAATCAAGCGTGTCGGCAGACTTCGTGCCGATGGGTCTTTGGACCTGACCGTGCTGGGCATGAACAGCGGCACCGCCATGGACGGCATCGACTGCGCACTCGTGCGCTATCGCCAAGCGTCTCCCACTGCTCCTCTTCACATGGAGGTTCTCAAGTACGATGAAATCCCGGTCCCGCAGCGGATGAAGAAGCCCATACTCAAGATGCTTCGCGAGACGAGAACGACACCCAGCGCCATGTCACAACTAAACGTCCAGCTCGGCCACATGTTCGCTGATGCCGTGCACGAGTTCTGCCAGAAGCACCATATCGCCAAAGACAGCATCGACCTCATCGGCTCTCACGGCCAGACCATCTGGCTGCTCAGCATGCCCAAGGAGGGCGAGACACGCTCGGCTTTCTGCCTCGGCGAGGGTACCATCATCAGCGCCGTCACAGGCATCACCACAGTGACCGACTTTCGCCAGGCCGAGCAGTCTGTCGGCCGGCAGGGGGCACCGCTGGTGGCTCTCATCGACGGCCTGCTCCTACGCCACCCGACCAAAATGCGGTTGTGCCAAAACATTGGTGGCATCGCCAATCTCTGCCTGATACCGGCCGATACTGACGGGGGTGTGGATGCCATGGTCGACTGGGATTGCGGGCCGGGCAACATGTTCATCGACGCGGCGATGCGACACTACACCGATGGCGAGCAGGAATACGACAGGGACGGCGAATGGGGTGCCAAGGGCACCGTCAACCAGAAGATCGTCGATGATTTCCTGGCCCACAACGAATACATCAACCATCCACCGCCCAAAACGACGGGGCGCGAGGTCTTTGGCGACAACGAGTGCCAGGAGATCATCGAGGCGTGCGAGGCTGCCGGGTGCAGCAAGTACGATACGCTGGCGACCGTGACGCGCATCACCGCCCAGAACATTGTGCGGCAGTACCGGACCTTCCTGCCGCGCTACGGCATCGATCCCGACAAGATCGACGAGATCTTCATGTGCGGCGGCGGCGCGCGGAACCCCAACATCATGGCGTACCTCGAGCAAGCGCTGCCTAATGCCCGCATCTGCAAGCTCGACGAGACGGGCGTGCCGGCCGACGCCAAAGAAGCCGTCAGTTTTGCGCAGCAGGCCCTCGAGGCGCTGCTGGGCCGTGCCGCTCTCGTGCCCATCAACAGCGACTCGCTCGATCCCAACTGCATCTCGGGCAAGATTGCTCCCGGCAAAAAGTGGCGCGAGCTGATGGCCATGTGCGTCGCCTTTGGTGATTCCTGGGAGGGCGACGGGCCGCTGCCGACGGTCAAGGAGATGGTTGTCGACAGGCCGTACACGGAGTGGAAACCATAGCTGGGGTTGTAAATAGTGCACCGAGGTATAACATAAGCGTGTTGAGTTATATGGATGTTCCAATTCTTCGGTCGCAGTTGTGTGAGGTTTTGGCGTCTCGGGGACACAAATTCGTTCTCCAAGGCCCTTGTGTATTTGCACACCGCTCTGCCGACAATGACATGAGAAGCGGCAAAAGCCACCGACCTTCAACAGATATGATACCATGCCGAATGCGTCCTCAGCTTTTTTCGCTTCTCGTGCCGTAGCCGATCACGGCGTCAAGATACAGGCAAGGCTCTCGACCACCATGTTTGCACCCATGCACAAATAAACCCCATCAACTACGTTCATAAAGCAGAAAGACAACCGGGGTCATTGTGAGTGAAGGAGGGATCCATGAGCGCCGGTTTGTCATAGCGGCAAGTAAGAACCCTGGGCCCAGAGTTTAAGATACAAGATACGAGCAGGAAGGTGACTGGAGCCGCACACATGCATGACAACCTAAGGAAACACAAGACTTGATATTCAATCGAGGCTCATCAGTCCCCGTGTAGCCTAAGGTACCTAGGTAGTTTCAAAATGAAATCTCGTATTAAAAGTTGCCATGCGCATCATTAAATCTCATCAACTACAACCGTCATCTTTCGAATCGCTCTGGTAGTGAACACAACGGCAGTGCAACAATTCAGACACTTTCCGTCGAATCCAGTGCCTTCTCGTTCAAACCCTCAGCTAAATCCGCTCCTGATCAGGCTGTCACTGAGTCTCGGTCCCGAACATCTTTTCCCACCCGACCACCATCTAAATAATTGCATCGGAGACACGATGTCGCACTGTTATTTCGGCCGCCGAGTTCTTCCCCACTCGAACCGCTTCTCGCACAGTACTAATCGCTCCGCGCTGGCACTGCGTTATCTGCATACCACAATAAGGGCCCTCTAGTGGCTCCCAATCTAGGTAGAGATGGCGCGCGAGACTTGACCAACAGGAACCCGTCGGTCCTTTTGTATGTGCTATAGTGTCCGCTCTCCTCGTGGCTAAATGCCGGACACTGTGGCACAGCCGAATTATTGCGAGCCGAATAGCACGGGCCGAAACGCTCGGGAAGTGAACCAACAACCAAGTCCTGTGACGGCTACGCGGGACAGGCCGAGAAAAAGCAGTCGATATGACTTGCCGCGCCCCCACGCGCCTGGCGCTTAATCCTTCCAGGCGATTTGCAAAAGCCTACAGATTGAGGCAACGCGGGATATAAGGTACGGACGTCGGACGGGACACTCAGTCCCACCACACCATCAGATAGTTGACTGAAGCTGATACAGAACGGCCAGAGGTAACCACGACTCAATATACGATCCGGAGAACTATCTCACTATAAAAATAAACGTTTTTGCCACGGAACACAATGTCAGCCTAAATATATGTTGTCGGTTCTGGTGTATGGTTACTTAAAGACATGAACACACTGATACGTATTGGCCCACATCTTCTCACAGTTTGAGCCGACGCCGGCGTTCCAGGCGTAAAAGTCGTCCAGGCTGATGCCGAACTTGACGGTGATATCCCAGCACCCCTCTCCCTGCTGGACCTTGTAGAATTTGTCACAGTTGGGTGATATACCCGGCTGAGTGGGCTGCGGCGTGCTGATGCCATTGCCGCTACGGCTCATCGTGGTTGTGGCCGTTTGGGGTGTGGTAGGCGTCGGACGGGATGTCGTCCTCGGAATCGATTCCCCACCGATGACACCAACACACTGGTACGTGTCGGCCCACATCGTCTCGCAGTTCATGCCGACGCCTTTGTTCCACTCGTAGAAGTCGGCCATGCTGATGCCCTGGGATGAGAGAATGTACGAGCAGTCTTCATCCGTAGCCGGCTTGTAGAACTTGTTGCAATTGGATGTCATGCCAGGTTGAGTTGGTAGCGGTGTGGTGATTCCCTTGCTTGTTTGGGTTGGCTTTGTGGTTGCTGACTGGCCTGCCGCGGGTTTGGTAGGCGACGGGACAGAAGATGGGATGCCGTAATTTCGTTCGACGCAGTACGAATCACCCGTTGAGAGCTTGCATGACGGTCCGACTGACGGGTTCTAAAGATAGGATGGCCGCAAATTAGGTATCATCCAAGTAACAGATATCCTGCCAACACACTCACGTAAACGCTGCCAAAATCCGTGACGCTGATGCTGAACTCGGATGCAATTTCGTCACATTTATCCCCGGCTTTGGCAACGATCCAGTTGGAACAGTCGGAAACTGTCTTGGGGTCCGCCGTGGTAGGAGGGTCCGTCAGGTAAGCCGAACAAACGGAAAGAAGGAAGAACAAGATATGGGCCGTCATTCTGTATCTAGCCGACGGTTTCATGGGTTAATGATTGGAGCACCGCCCTGTAAGATCCGAGTTGTTGATATGCTTTGATCCGGTCGGCGAACAGTGCTATGAAAATGCTTCCATCTGAGGTTATATAGCTACATGTACAATACCCACAGACAGCATGTACGACGTGCACAATGCCGCGCATAGAGGGTGTGATGGGAATTTCCCGTCCGGAATCCACTTTGGGGCTGCGCCTCGCAAAAGTAGGACCTCATATACAAGAAAGGGGGCAAGCAAGATTGTTTGCTGTTAATCTTGTGAGTTCCCTTCATGATCGGTTGATCATGTAACAATCCCTCAACGGGTTGCCTCCGACTACTCCTCCCCTACCCACCACTCCATGGCAACACAAGACGGCCCATAATCCTCGCAAGGCCTACCTGACAATTTGTCTCGAAATATACTCGACAGACCCAGTCCTCGAGAAAAATACTGCTGATAGCGGAGATCCATCCCCTCCATCCCCTTCATACTTTGGTTAGTACCTTCCACGCAAAGGACGATGATGAGCCTTATCGCCGTTGTCTGGGCAATGGTCCTCGCGGCCTGGGCCCAGTCGCCCCACGTCTATCGCCCTGTGCTACCCGCTGGCTGGGAAGAACAGCCGCAGGCTACGGTCTTCAACGCGTCTAGTCCCCCATTCGTCGCCAAGCCGCGCGTGGGAGACCCGACTCCAAGGATGCAAGAGGATAGACCACCGCCCATGTTTCCCAACCCAGACTGTTTCTTCTGTCCCGATCCCCCAAAGAATAAAGACGCGGCTGAATTCTTGCTTAACTCCTTTACGACAGAGAGGTTCCTACGGCTCGCAAAAGACCGCTTTGGCTATGCGACCACGCTGCGAGACAGATGCGTATTTTACACAAGGAACATTAGTCACCCTTCGGCCCTGTCCCGGGGTGCCACAGAGATCGCGTGCGGCCATGATAAGTTAACGATCTGGGTTAGTCACTATGGCCCGGATAATCGAGACGTTGGCATGCTAATCATAGCCCTCCGCCTCAGCAACTGTGGCCAAACGCCAAGAATGCTTACGACACTAGAAACCGGAACCCCCCCATGATAAACTATTACGGCCTTTATACCGAGGGAGAGCCCTTGTTTTTCATCTCAAAACTCCCAAGTCTTCCCGGGCCAAAAAAAAGCGCAATCCAGTACTTCGAGAACATGTCCCGCGCCATGGCGCGTATGTGCTCCGGGCAAGTCTATCTCGTGACGGATATACCGTTTCCTTTTGACTTGAAGGCCTTTCAATTCGGTGGACGGTATTGGCCCAACATATGGGCGTCAACAGAGTATCCGGAGTTGCGCAACCGGATTGCTGCTGGAATGGTGGACGGCGGGGCGCTCATCGTCATTGAGTTTGCCACAGTGGCGTTCCCTAAGCCCAGGGCATGGAAGATTGACTGGGAAGCATTGGTCCCCTTGAGCGATACCGAAACTGCGTGGAAGCGGGACAAATATCCCATTATCCCGGCAGAGCTTTGGGAGCCGTACGACCTTGCCAGTGAGCTCCCAGCAAGGTCAGGGCTTTATTCGCAGATGGAGAGCGGTGGGCGCTGCGACATGACGGATACGGGGCTTGATTCGGAACCCGCAGGCATGGATTTTTTCGGGTAGTCATTCTGCTTTGTATACCTATACTATTATAACCCTCGGTATACCCTTTTTCAAGTAGATCGTCACCCGCGTTCAATCCTGGCAGCAGTCCCGAGGCGTTGGTGCGCCGTCGCTCGCTGCGCCGGTGTATCCCCACGCCAGCCGCTCTTAACATCGCGCTTGGCCCCAAACTCGAGCAGCAGTTTGACCATCTGATCATCCCCACGCTCAGCGGCCTGGTGTAGCGGCGTGTCGCCGAGCTTGCGGCTCGCTTCAGACATTGACTGCCTCTCCCACATGTTATTGGAAATCATGTCGTTTGGGTCACAACCTTGATCTAGTAGCATACGCATTACGGCGAGTCGGTCCCGGTTGTTCTTGGGCCACTGCGTGATGGGGAGGAGTATAGTGGCTGCCGAGCCGGGACGTAGCTTATTGCCGACGCCGTTCTTGGACTCGGATGCGGCGATGCGTGATATCGGGAAGCACTCGAGGATCATGGTGGCCAGCCGGAAGGAGCAGGGTTTGATGCCGCGCGTATTCTCGGCTTGTTGGATTGGTCTAAGGGAGAGCAAACCTGAGAGCGTCCGGGGGGTGACAGCGATGCCGATGTCGTTGAACGCGCGGCAAAACTTCTCGACGTCCGGGTGTTCCCGAAGCTGGGGTTCTTCCTCGAGCCACAACAGCCTCTGGAGGCCGTGGTAGAGGCCGTAATCGTCTCTCGTCATGGGTAAGTGGATCCACTTTCCTGGGGACGAGAGGATGGTTGTCCAAAGTTGTATCTCGCAGAGTTTTGCGCGTCCTACGGGTCTCGAGTGTTCAAATACGGTGTCGGGCGCGGATTTGCGTAGCATGATGACCCAGGCAGTCAACAGGTCGAAAGTCGATTTTGGTGTCGGGGCAGGATAGCTTAGCAGGAGCTTTAAGGTGTCGGGTTGACGACGCGCATAAGCGATGATGGCGAGGAGGTCGAGCCATCTTTTCGGGAGAGCGTCGAGCGTCGTTCCATTATCCGCTGCGCCTTGGACGAGCTTAGCAGGGTCGTCGATACGGTAGGCCAAGAGACAGAGATGTTTGAGCTGCGCAGCTTCTGTCTCGCCTAGGCGAGGGAAGTTCCCGTTCAGCATCAGGGACTTGATGGTACCGGCAATGATATCAATGTGAAGGATCTCGCCCAGGTTGGCCAATCGCGCCTTGTCAAACGTGTGGCGTACTGCGTTAAGGCGGAGGTGGGCGAGGAGCCGGTCGAAGTATTCCTCGACATTGATCTGCTGCAGAAAGTACTGGGATGTCGTGTAAAGGAAGCAGGGTTGAGACTCTGCTAGCTCTTGTTCGAATGCCTTTCTATTAGCGCTGTAATAGAACCAAACTTCGGGAACTGGGTCCTCGTCTCCGAGCTGATGCTCCCAACGGTATTCGGCAGGGTTGGTCAAACGCTGCATGACAAATCGCCGACTCGTAGTTTTAACCGTATGTTGGGCCAGAAAAAATGAGGGGTGAGGAGGAAAGTGGAGAGCGTCGCCTATCCGTCTGTCAGGGACGTTGATAGCATTTATCCCCAGGCCAGTGGCGCCTTACGATGCGGGGTCCCGCCCCGAACGTTGCTTCGTAGGATAGGAGAGTTCCCATGATGAGGGGTACATGTATGTAACAGCTTCTAGGTACATATACCTACCTTAGGTACCGACATACATGTTAGATACCTTACCAACACAATCACATTGACAGGTTGCAAATTTCTGAGTCGAGAGATAGGTAGGTAGGTGAGTATCTGCCGACGCATGTTGGGCACCAGACCTCACTCAACGAAACATAATAAGTAGCCTGCGCGCAGTCAGGATCGACCAACGGGGATATTGATTTGCTGACAGTGAGGTAGGTACATGTATCCACGTGGTATGGTAAAAGTCTTTCAATCTCGAGCGCTTCGTGACTCGGGGGTAATGATAAAGCTACGCAAACCCTGGGTGGAAGCTTGGAGTCCCAACACAATAGTCGTATCCTCTGACAGCACCGGAGCCTTGTCATTTTGGAATTCTGTCAGCCACCTCCTCGTCGCCAATCATGCGCAGGCAGACACATATTTTGTGAGAGGCATAACGTACAGTCATTGAGTATCGAAGGATTCCAAGCAACAAATCGCCGATGATCTAACTTGTACTTTGCTTCAATGTCGCTGCACACTTGGGGAGTTGAGGAGCCGGCAGTCGCCCAGAACGAACAGGTAGAAATGGTATCAGGTGAAGTAAAGTGATCTACCGCCGCGCAGTACGTTGTCCCTGTTTCTAATTAGTTCTCTGTCTGACCCAGACTGTCAATATGCACGGCGAGCAGGCTATGGCGTACCAAGCCGGAAGTCCTTGCATTCCTTCCCTACAGAAGGATTCCATGCAATAATGGCTGCTTCGGTGATGTTGTATATCGCGCCGTAAGACTGGCATGTCCACGACGGTTCTGCAGCGGCAAAAACGGAGCAGTTTGCAGTTGTATCGGACGGTGTCACAATGGTCGGAAGCACACAGTACTGCTTGTTCCCCAGTAGCTCGCAGGGATAGTTGAATCCACCCGTCTGGTTGATGCCTGGGTTCCAGTCGAGAAAGTCGCTCAGCGAAACCCCATAGGCTTTGGCTACGGCCGAGCATTCGTAGCTGAACTTGGAGGTTGCGGCATCTACGAGCACCGGGGGTGTAATGTATGTCATGCAGCCAGACCTGGTACCGTTCTCCAATGGAGGCGCAATCCATCCACCAGGGAAATAATCACTGGGAAGTGATGTCTGGGATGGCTCGACGGTGCCAATATCAGTCATGGGCGTCAGTGAAGCGGTATAGATCCAGCTGCGTCCCGCGTCCGCTATCAGTTCGTGCCACTTCCAGTGGTGGTTGGTGGGCTGACTTACCTGGGCTTCGATGTCGAGGTGGTCGTCATTTGGGAGGAATTCGGATCGGTCCAGCTACCACCTGGGTTCGAGAGGCAAATGATCATAGACTTGGAGATAATAGTTCCCATGTTTCCACAAAGCTGACCAACCTCGGGGTTCCAAGACACCATTTGCGCAAACGAAACGTCGTTTTGGGCACCTATGGTATTGCACGTGTCGCCGGCCACTGGGGCATAGGGTTTGCATTTCAACTGCCTAGGCAAGCAGATGCTTCCGGACTTCGGGAAATTCCGACAGTAGGCGGTTAGTCCGTTAGCTGCTATCAGCTGCGAAGTGCTGTAGCCTTGGGATAGTGCGATAGACTGACATGTCTCGCCGGACTTGATAGCATAGAGGGTGCCATCGCAACCAGATGGACTTGGGCCCGTTGTTGATGCTCTGCAGGGGTCATCATGGGTAATTAGCTCCGGCTATCCGCAGCGCAAGCGATTCATCACATTCAGGCTTCTTACGAAATTGACCATGTCGTTTGCGCCGGCGACGTTCTGGATACTGAAGTGCTGCAGAATGCCTCGAAGCTCGAGAGTGAACTGGCAAGAATGCCATCTGAAGACATGGGCATCTGCAGAGCTTGAGCTATATTGGACAAGAAGCAGCCTTCACAGGCGGCCGATGATGCTAGTTGACATTTGTGAGCCACCGAAAATCAGATGCGTTGAATAACTTACGGAGAGGCGGTGCTTCGCTCGAACGCACTCCCGTGTTGGGGTCGATCTTCAGGACATCTTGGAGCACAGTATTGCAGAATTTACCAGCGCTTTGTCTCTCGTCAGCGGACCCGTGATATTCAAGAACAGTGTAAGCATACGAGTTTTTAAGGCACACCTGTCGATAGGTCTCGTAGAAAGGCTCAACCTCTCTTGCTGGGAGGTACAAGAAGCCGTCTCCGCCGTCATATCTCGATGTGCCACAGGCTCCGTTGATCCTTCTTAAGTACGTGGCCCATGCACTGTCGCATGCCGGGGTGCAAAGGTTCTTGAGCACGCTTTCGGGCTCCCACTTGTCCGGGCTGGCGTCTAGCAAATACGGATCGCACGAGATTCCCTGGTTGAGCACTGAGATACATGAGCTAGATAGACCGTCGATGGGCTTGGAGATGTTGAAAAAATACAGCTGCTCAGCCAAAGACGGCGTAAGACAAGCGATAATGAGTCCAAGGAGCTTCATGCTTCGAAACGACATCATTTTGCCTGGAAATATTGAGGCTCCTTCGTAGATAGGTACCTAGGGCGTTCAGTGAGTCGGAGAGCTGGGTGCGTACCGAAAGGCTTCATGTTTCTGACAGTGGACGGGGAGAACTTCTCGCTTTGGGGTCAATGTCGAGGGCAAGCGTGATCCACAAAGGGACCTACACGGCTGAGGTACCCAAGTACCAATATAAGTCAGATGCATATAAGTGGTTGATAGGTTAAATACCGAGTGGGTAAAAATACCATGTTTGGTTTTCGGTCGAGTCTTTTCCCGTGTGTACGGCGCACTGTGTGTCCAGCATGGGGCCAATGCATCACTGTTTGCTTCGCCACATAGTCATGCCGCGGCATATTGTAGATGAGATATGGCAATGCCAAAATAGATGTTCAGTAAGGTGTGTCACTTGGCCAAGTCTCGAAGGTAGAGGCAGGCTTTCGCTGATCCTGAACCTGATCCCGATGTGACTTTCAAGATTCATCCAGACGGCAGCAAACGAGATCCGCGAGCATGGCTGTCTCCTGGGGAGCGACTCTTCGAAATTTTGTTGTGATTTTGTGTTGTCTATGCATCTATGATGTGGAGGCCAAGGATGAAGAGTGTGGCGAGCTGGCAGGCGGTGCGACCTGCCCCTTGAACGTGTGCTGCTCGAAATGGGGCTTCTGTGGGACAACAGCGGTGTGTTCACGTCTTTTTCTTCTTTCAGTCTCCGACCCCCCTTTTCCCTTTCCTCTCTCTCTCACTCACAGATGTCGATGCGAGACTTGGAGATCTAAAAGGCCCTGCAGGAGTTCTGTGATACCGCCCAAGGCTGTGTGAGCAACTGTGGGACTGGCTTCAAGCCTAATACGCCTTGGGAATACGATGTGCGCAACACTATCATCGGCTACTGGGAGGCCTGGAAATCGAGCCAAGCCGGTTGCGGGAAGAGAACGGCGGAGGCAAATATCCCACTCGGCTCGCTGTCCCATATTAACACGGCCTTCGCGTACATCCAGCCCAAAACATTCAAGATCCAAACCATCGATGGTATCGGTATCGAACACTTCCAGGCAGTTACCAATCTCAAGGTAAAATCACCAAGCACCAAGGTCTGGATATCCATAGGCGGCTGGTCCTTCAGCGACAACGGTACCGCTACACAGCCACTTTGGAGTGAACTCTCGAGCACTGAAGCAAACAGGAGGAAATTCATCCTAGGGCTGGAGACATTCATGCTACAGTGGGGGTTTGATGGCGTTGACCTCGACTGGGAATATCCCGCGGCCGGGGACCGTCGTGGGAAGCAAGAGGATACCAGAAATTACGTCTTCCTCTGCCAGGATATCAAGGATTATTTTGCGTCAAGAGGACGCCGCTGGGGCCTTTCATTCACCGCACCAGCATCTTACTGGTACATGAAGAACTTTGCAATCAAGGAGATGGCCGACACGGTTGACTTTGTTAACTTGATGACCTACGACATGTGAGTCCGTTCTCGGCCATCCTCTATACCGACAGAGCATTTTACTCCCCCAAAATGCTTTGAGAAGTTTTTACTGACGACATGTACCAGGCACGACAGCTGGGATAGCCGCTCAAACTGGATCGGGCCAAGAGTCTACGCCCATACCAACATGACAGAGATAGACGACGCACTGCAGCTCTTGTGGAGGAACAATGTTACCGCTGATAAGGTAAATCTCGGTCTTGGGTTTTATGGCCGCACCTACACCCTGAAAGACCCGAACTGCGCCACTCCTGGCTGCGAATTCAAGCAAGCCGGACGGGCCGGACCATGTACAGTACGTTGACCCAGAGTTGCCCGAAAACACTCACTGAAATATTTGGATCACAGGGCCAGGATGGTTATCTCTCATATGCCGAGATCAAGAATATCGTTAAGCAATCTGGAACAAAACCTGTTCACGATGAGGAAACCATGACCAAATACATGCGGTAGGTGCCAGATCTCAAACTCAGGTCATTGGTGAGACTTCCTGGGTGCCAGCTGACTGAGAAATGAAACAGATACGACAAAGATCAATGGGTTTCCTTTGATGACCCGGAGACTATCAAACAAAAGGTTGCCTATGCCAATAATATCGGGTGAATCTCCACTTCTCTTCTTTTTAGCCCGCTGCGTTCCTCCCCCACCCTCCTCCGTATCCCGTAGCGGAAGTCTTTTTGCCCAGACTGTGCGACCGGCGATGGGCATCTTATCCTGACTAAATACCAGATTTCGCGGGCTCTTTATCTGGGCGATCGATCAGGATACGCAAGACTACGAACTTCTTGCAGCAACGCTGGGCGATAAGAAGCTTGGCTACTTCGGCAAAGTTGGAGGGTCGGACTGGACCTCGTTTAGCACCAGCGGATGTACACTCTCGCCATGTGGTAAGCGCTGCGGGCCTGGTCTACAGAAGATTGACGACGTTCTATGCGAAAGCGGCAACAAAGATAAAAGGAGCGACCTCTGCTGCCCGCTCGACGGCTCACCCGATCCCGACTTTTGCGAGTGGCGAACCGGCGAGATCCTGCTGTTCAACATTGGCTGTGTATTCCCTGCCGCCAACGCCTGCCAGCGAGATGAGTTACTGATTGCCAAGTCCAAGTTCTACAAGGTAAAGATACCTGGCGGTGGCGAGCAGGACGAGGTATGCCCGCTAAGCAGCTCCGGGGCGTCGTACTGTTGTAAGCGCGACGAGACGGGGCCGAGGGTATGCGACGGGTGGAAAGGATCATGTGTTGCCGTCAAGGGCAAAACGGTCCCAGAGGCGTGTTCAGCCGGCCAGAAGGTGGTGACGTACCGGACCAAAGGCTGCGGCAGGGGCATGGTGGAGCCATTCTGCTGTTCGGCGAGCGTTGATCTGGGGAAGCTTGCATGCCACTGGAATCAGGCCCAGCCGCCTGACTGCAACAATGACGTGTGTGGTCAGGGTGAGGTCGACTTCGGCCGCCAGGAGGGCGGCGGCGGTAACCACGAATGTATCATTACCGCACCCGCCACCTACGGGCAGGGTCCCCGCCGAGGCGACGGAGCCGTCGGCACCGAACGGGTCAATCCGAGGCTTTGCTGCAACCAGGACGCCCTGAGAATAAATGTCAGGACACTCCCTGTTGCGGTGGAGAATCTCTTCCCTGAGGACCAGCTGAAGAAACTTCCCAAGGACAGTGTAACGGATTTCTCACTGTTCACCGACAGCACCATGGGCGGGCAGACAAAGGCCAGCGGGAGCACCGATCCTAATAAAAACAGCTTTGCCTGGCACATCATCGATGGTCCGGAAAACGAGGTCACCACGATCGATAAGAGGGACGGGTCCCATTGGGAGTTATGGAACTGCGCGGAGCATCACCACGAAGAACGTCAGAGTGCTCACATGGTGTGCACCGAAGCCGCTGGCTCGGCGACAAGCAACTGCGATAGGATCTGGCTGGGCGGTGTGGCTGGGACCGTCATCAAGATGCCCAAAGGCTGTGGCCCTGGAAAGTATGCAGTAGCCGTGTCCCTGGAGCCCGCGGCAGACGAGTTGCCGCCACCACATATCAACATCCGTACCGTGGGCCGCCATAGCTTTCACAAGCCCACCGTATTTAAACTGACGTTCGACTACGACTTCTCCGTCTTACAACAGCGGGGCTCTAAGAACACGCTCATTCGGATCGACTACAGCGACAATCCAGGATACTGGGCCGAGGTTGTGGAAGCTCGCCCGGGCAACAGAAAGACAAAACGCGAGTTGCTGCAGGAGATTGACGACGTTCATGACGGCAACTGGCACTCGTGGCTCGACCACAACTTTAACCTGGAGAGGCGTGATACGGCCGACCATGAGCTACATCAACTGCACAAGCGCTGGTTCTCGTTCGAGGTCGACAAGTGGATATCGCGACTCAAAAAAGTCGAGACTGAATACACGGCGATTCGCCACAGGGTGAGGGACATCTATACTTACACCCTCTTCGACGAGACAAAAGTCTGCGAAAGTGGCTTTGGACGCAAAGAACTCCATGCCAGGCTGCACGCGAGCATGAACGTTGACATCGAGTCGTCGGCGCAGCTCACCATCATCGGTAACCTAGGCAACCTAAAGAGCTTCGACCAGTCGTACGCCACGCTGCGTAACAAGGGGAGCGTCGACGTGGTCATTGACTTCCAGGCTTACGCCAAGTTGAGCTTTGGGAGCCTTGAAAACGAGATCGCAGGCTTCGCGCCGCTCGGAGCAAGTGTTATCATCCCCGGCATCGTCACCATTGGGCCTCAGTTCAAGCTCCTTGGCGGCCTCAAGGGAGCCATGGAAGTCCATGCCAACGCCCAGTTCCAGGTGCGACTTGCAAAATGGGACTTTGCGCAGACTTACCCATTCAAGGGCGCAAACCCGTACAACAAGGAGAATCTAGGCATCCTGGACAACGGACAAGACGGTAGCGACCAACGCGTCTCGAACCAGACTCTTGGGCCGCAATGGAGCTGGGATGCTGGTGCTTCGGGGTCCATTGAAGTCCACCTCACACCCCAGATCACGTTCGGCATTACGTGGAATGAGAGGCTCAATGTGCCCAATGCCGGCGTAGGTTCCCGAGATACTCCTTTTTGACCAGAAAAAGTGATAATATCGCTAACTCGGACTGGTGTCCAGATCAATTTCGGTGTCGATACCTACGGTCGCGTCTACGGTGAGGCGTCCATCAGCAAGGAAACCGACGTTTCATATTGCTATGGTGTCGACGTTGGCTACCAAGTATATGTCAGCACATACGCTCCGTGAGTTATTGCTGTTTTGAATGCGCCGGTCTTCTTCTTCGCCGCCACCTCTCTGTCTACGTCCGAAGAATGCAAGCTGCAGATATGCGTGGCGTTCTTCAGGCCTTAGGTACCTGAACTGACTAACAATGATACGAACAGAACTTTATTTCCGAAAATGCCTAACCTCAACCAACGCTGGGACGTTCACGGCAAAGACGTAAGATAGCCCGTCCGATCTCCTGCCCCCCATCCCACTAACTGTCAAATACAGTATCCAATCCTGAAGTCGAAGGATAACTGTGGCTCTTCCGGCGGCGGAGCTCGAAGAAGAGACTTGGAGCTCAGTCACTATGCCCATTTTCCGTCTTCGGGAAGTCGGGTTGTGCCGGGGAACCTTGCCGACCTTCCTGGGCCCAGCCTCTCGAAGGAGGAACTGGCGTCTCCTTAGGCTTGATACATCCGCGGCAATGGGCCAGAAAAGGGGCGTCATGGTGCAGCCGTTGGAAGCATCAAGTCAAAGCATATGCCGGCCTGTTGAGAACTGTACCCTGTATTCCAACTTCTAACTACCTACATGGTATGAAAAGATGGCAACCACTCTTCTTTCCACCATGTCAGGTTCGCAGCTCACATGAACACATGTTGGCCTTTCTTCTTCTCGTGGAATGGGATCTTCCGGTTTTTCAGGTTGTATGCACCATGTCCCCCTTTATGAGCGCATTGGCCTACGGACAGAGCGTCAGGTCTGTTGCGTACGATCTTGCCTCCACTTCAAGAGAACAGAAGACTTGCTTCTCACCAGAATTTGACATTCAGTCACCGTGACACCGATGTATTTCACTTGAAGGAGGTGGTGACAATTAACGGAAATCGCACATACGAGACCCTGTATAGCGAACAAGATGTTAGCTCGGCCTCCGTGCAAGTAGCCATCGACAAAGGAACGATCATTGATGGGAAGGCAAGGACAGTGAAGTTCGCCGAGGCCCATGAAATTGAGGACGGTTGGGCTGACTTCCGGCATCCGAAAAACCCTCACGCATACCTACGGATATCTGCGTGCTATGGGAAGCAGTGTCGGAAGCGCGTATGACATGTGAGCCTAACCACTTACTCGTGGATAGACAGGACCCTGGGGAGTGATGTTGGCGGAAGCATCAGAGATCCTGCCGTCGTGCTGTTTGCATGTGGTGTGGTTGGACTTCGGGCCTCTTATGACAGAAAATAGGAGAAAAAAAACATCTTTGCCCTGCCCGTGAGTGTTTGTTTCAAGCTACTGATAAACGAGAGCCGCAAAGCCGCAGCCCTGCGGGGAGATACAACCTGCGCGAAACCGTCTCACTATCGGCGTTTACAGCGGACTGGCTATCCATGGTACTCACTCAATGCAATTTCCAGACTCACACACACTGAGCCCAATTCCCAAGCGAATCCTGCTTCGCAGGCAATCTGCTGCCTCCTAAAGTTTACACTCTGAGATCCAGCGCCTCACGTCTTGATTTGGAGTTTGGGTCAAAGTAGGGTTTCTCACCCAGAGAAACAACGCGATTGCCTTGACGCTTGCCGACGTAGTCGCTAGGATTATGTTAGCAATTCTTCCGTGACAAGTCGAGGATCTCGTACTTGGTTGCTGTGTGGAAGACGGAACGGTTGTCCCAGATAGCCAAGTCATTTTTGGCCCACCGGAAGCGGACTTGTAAGTCGTGGTTCTCGACGATGAGTTGGTAGACTGCATGTTTCGTCAGTGGCTTCCTGCCGTTGGTACAGACGTGAACTTACAGTAGCTCTTCAAGATCTCGCTCTCGCGCTCAGTGACGCCGTTTATCCAACCGGCCTTGACCTGGTGGCCGGCGCCGAAAAGGCTCTTCCAGCCGGTGACAGGATTCGTGCGAACAACAGGACTGTGAGTTATCTGTCAGGATCGCTCCACTCTTGGACAAGGTCCTGTGCAACTTACTGCTCAGCCTGGAAATCGAGGCCGGTGTTTTCAGGGGCACCACGGTAGTCATCAATGAGTTCCGCACCAAAGGTTTCCTTGACCTTGACGAAGTTGGGCTGGTAGTGGGTGGCCGTCAAGGACTCGGCAAGTTTCTGGATGGGCGCGCTCAGGCGGTCATACGCCTCGTAGCCAGAGGCCCAGAGGGTGTCGCCACCGGCATCCTCGGGAGGCTGGACAATCTTCAAGATAGCGTAGTCGGAGGGGATGCGCTCAAAGGTAATGCTGTTTCTCATCAATACCTGGCCCATCAGACTCCACTCGTGAAAGAACTTACTCGGCATGCCATCCTTCGCCGGCGAGCGTTTTTGACCCGTTGCTGAATCGGTCCGAATAATATTTGCGGTTCTGCTCCGAGGAAATCACGGAGACCTCATCGTCAAGCTTGCCATTCTCATCAACTGCGATGCCACGCTTGCTGTTGGAAAGGGCGTGGCGGTGGAGCTTGGAGGTCTCAGGCTTGCCGGTCAACTCGCCGAGGCGCTGACCGAGAAGTTTCTGGTCCTCGATGCTGATGTCCTGGTTGCGGAAGAACACGACGCCTCGTTGCGAGACTGGCAAATTTTTAGAAATTTCATAGCGGTCATGTTGTATGGGGAGAAATACCGAGAATGGCAAGATCGCGAATCTTGGCGTCATCATGAAGGATATGGGTGAGCTGGAGGTTCGGGAACTCGCGGCCGATGACTGCCGTGGTGTCAAACTGCTCATACTGATCCAGACTGCCCGAGTACGCCAAGGGGCCAGTAAGGCGAGAGGCACTGCCCTGGCTGGGAAGTGCCTTGGCGGGGACGCTTTCCACGGCAGTGGTGGGCTGGATATCGACATCAGCAGCGGGGGGAGCCATACTGAACTCTATTTGGCTTCGGACAGTGTAAACGGCGTGTGTGTTGAATGGGGTTTGTTTGACTGCTCTGGACGTGTGAGAGCCGGCCCTAGTGAGACGGAATGTTGTCCCTTTTATCTTCAAAACGAGCAGTGACGATATCAAAGCACGCTCTCACTGGTTATATGTTGCAATACATTCGGCATCAGATTGCGACCATTTACCCCCCCTTCCCACATGATGTGCAATACCCCGCGTATTGCGCTCAGAAACTCGAAACCTATTTGGCTACTATATCCTGCAAATTCTGATAACACAATGCCAACTTTTCGGATCGGGGTCACCAGGTATCAACGACGTCTTGCGGCTTGGTTCGCTTTCGTTCCCATTGGCCAATTCCTTCCCATGGATCCTCTATGTCCGATAGACCCGGGGCAGCACACCCTCCAGCATTGATCTCATTTACTGTCAAGTAGGATGCTTGTTGATTCGGAACTGAATCCGTGGCTCTCAGTGGTCTACTGTGTTGGGTGGTGGTGCTTGCCATTCTCGCGTCATATTGCACCACAGAAAGCGAAGGCTGGAGATGACTGGTTCGCAAACGGATTTGTAGGTACGCAACAGCGCATACAAATGTTAGGCCAATTAGAGGAAAGACCGCAGATATGCCTTAAGAGTATTGAATGTCGCTTTGGCACCGCTGTGCGATGGAATATTGGGGAACGGCCGGTGTGTAGAGAGTGTAAGAGAGCCGCGGCGCGACCTCCATTTATAACTGAAACTTAGGTCCAGAGTAGCTACCTGCCTAGGTGTCTTAGTCTCTCTTTACGCCCACTCTGTCCACCTTTCTCAGTGACACCAACGCAACCACGCCGATCATCAACATCCAGCCAAAGGCCGTCCAAAATGCCGCGCGGTACCCGTCCAGTAGTGCCTCGGGGCTGGTCTTATCAGGGTGCCGTGATCGTTGCGTGAAGGTTTCTGATACAATTCCTATCAGGGCGAGGCCTATCGATGTGCCAAACTGACCGGCCGTGTTGAAGACGGCTCCAGCCAGAGACTGCGTGTCGTCCGAGAAGACTTCGCTCACCACAATCAGACCAACCGAGAAGAGCACATCGGCTGACATCTGATTCACGCCGCTGTCAGCACACATTAATTTCTTTCGACTGGGAAAACCACGTTACTCACCGGCTGGAGAACCTGAGCAGGGAATGCGGCATACCAGTACGGCCACTCGGGTCTGTTCAGCGCCATCAACAGGGGTGCTCCCGCGCAGAGCAGTGAGGTCGGCAGCACGAGGTACACGGGGGAAACCCGGTGGATGAACAGCCCCGTCGTCAAGACCAACAGGGTAGCCATGATCATGGCTGGCACCATGCGGACTGACGACTGCATGGCACTGAGTCCTTGGACATGCTGGAAGAACAAGGTGCAGAACAGCTCCATTGTCTGCATGACAGCGTACGACAGCAGCACCATGACACACACGCCGACGAAGGCCGGCTGCTTCCACAGTCGGTTCGGGATGAGGGCCGGGTACCCCTTGCGCTGAGCGACGTGCATCCACACGCCAAACGCCGGCATTAGCACCCCCAGGCTTAGCACCAGCATTGCCACGATGCCCGGCGTCCGGATCGCCGACTCCGAGTTGTTGGAAAGCTGTACAAGCGCATACGCCAGCAACGCCAGCGCCGCCGATGCGATGCCAGCACCAATCCAGTCCACTTGCTTCCGTAACGCCCTCATCACCTTGACCCCATCACTCCCCGTCTCCTCTGTATCGGCGTTGGGCGTGCCATCCGCCGGTAGAAGGTAGCACCCCGCCGCAAACAGCGCGACTAAGACCGCAGAGACGACATACCACCCCACACGCCATCCAACCGTGTCGATGAAGAGCCCGCCAAATAACAAGCCGGCAAAATAGCCCAGAATCTGACCGAGCCCCGTACACGCAAACGCGAAATTCCGTCTCCGGCCCGGCGTGATGCTCCTCGCCAAAATCCCCACGCTCGACGGGAGACACAGGGCAACAGCGATGCCCTGCATAGCCCGGAACATGACAATCTGGATATTGGTGCGCGCAAAGCCGCATCCGAGTACGAAGGCCGACAGCAGCAGGGTCCCTGCGCTAAAGACCCGTTTGCTTCCCACGACATCGGCGATGGCGCCGGACACCAAGAGGCACGCTCCGCTTGTCAGCCCATACACGGACAGGGGCCAGTAGCTTGTTTGTGGCGGGATCGAGAGGTCGAGGGCGATGCGCGGGATGGATGTTGTGATGAGACCGGTGGAAATTGAAGCCATGGATATTACTAGCGTGAGCTGAGCGATGATGAAGTTGGCTCTCCGTGGGTTGGAGACGTAGCTCGTTGTCTTCGGCTGTGGCAGTTGAGTCGGTGACGAGAGTGGGCTTTCTTGGGGCTGGATGCCATCTCGGGAGTTCGAGTTGCTTTCGGACTGTGGTGTCGGGGTCACAAAGGTGTTGGCAGTGTTCTGGTCTTTGGCGGACAAGAGCGTGAGAGGTGGGCTTGACAAGGGTTGGAGGTCGATCTGCGATGTCGTGGTATCGGACATGTTGACTGAGTTGTGTAGGCGATTGAGAACTCACATGCAGTCCACAATCTCCGTGAACAAAACAAGGTTTGGGGGTTGGCAGTCATATAGGTACGTCTAGGCCGAAGGATCGATACTCTTACGTCATTAGCCATTCTGCGGCTCGAAGGGCGTGGATGCAGGGGTGAACCAACAACACATCACATCTAGACTGATTGGGTTTTGCGGGGAGATAAAAGATAAGAGATCCCAGGAGGGAACCGAGTCAAAGTACGCATACGATCACTTCGAGATTTGCGCTGCGGCAAGAAGAGATGCTACCTACGATGAGATGACGGACTGAAACACGTATGCTCTAGACTTCATGACTTCGGGTTGCGGAGTTGTGACGGTGACCCCGTTTCGGAATTGACAAGCTAACTTGAGATCGCTGAGCCTTTCCGGCTTGCTTCCAACCCCTCGCTGGGAAAAAAATGGGCGAAAACTCATCGAGAAAAGGGCCACCGCCGAAATCAAGAAAAAAAAAAGAAAGAAAGGCAGGCGTACATAAGCGAAGCGGCGATGCTACCGTCAAACGTTATCTGGTGGATGTGCGTAGAATTGGCTTCCGCGCATTTCTGTCGGTAGGTAGGCAAGGTGCCGTGAATGCCCGCCGATGATAGTTGGTTTGTCCCGGGATAGCTTCCGTCCGCATGGTCCTGGCCGCCTTGGACAGCAGATTACCGAGATCCTGTTAGTGCCAGTCAACCGGACCTGCTACTCTAGATGGCCTTTAGTTCATTAGCAGGGCAGGAAGACATGACAGATAACGTTGTAGACGAGCCTGGGCTTCCCCAAAGTTTCTCTGTTTTGGTCCTCCTTGAGTTCTAGTCTATGTCGACGGATCCTGCTAGCACTGACAACTCTGCTCACTCTCATGTTGCTCAAGAGAATCGGTTGGTCCTCTTCGACACATTTTCCAAAGGCAAAATGACCAGCCACATCGGAAGACAAAGAGCGCGAAACGGCTGAGATGCGTGTTAGCTAGCCTTTTCTCTCCTGCAACATTATATTATTTACCTTAATACCGGAACCCTCACATGGGAAGTTGTGGCGGACAGGGACAGTTGCATTCGCGGCACATGCACGACTACAAGTCTATCACGCCCTACATCTTATCCTATTTCGCGCCCTCCATCACCGACTTCGCAACGTGAGTTCCAATGCTGTTTGAATGGACACCACGTATATACTACGTGAGTGATGCTTTCAAAGTGCCTGGACACTCATATTTCTTAATCAGCGAGAATGTCCGTTGCTGGAATGTTAATACATATTCGATGTTTGTATCAGGAGCGGTGCAGATATCTGTCAGCCAGACGCGATATATCTCTATGTTAGCATACTGTAACGCTGTCTCTCTGTCGGCCAGATTCAGCAAAAAGGTTCGAATGCAACACCCCGACTTCTCTCGGCGGGTTGTTGGGCCGCGCCAACTCCTACCTCTGGTTGTTCAAAATATGCCCATGCAGGGCAGGTGCTAGGCACGGCCACTCCGAGGCACACAGCGATCTAAGGGCTCTTTTTTACCACTGACTGTGCCGCTGGGGCGGGCAGCAGAGGCCGCCGGTGCGTCATGTGGTGACGCGGACAAATACGCGCATTGGACGAAAGCTTATTTATCGGACTGGACCCCGCAGAACGAAGTCGGGTCATTCATCCGGTTACCATCGAACCACTCCCTCGGATCCTGGCAACCCAAAGAAGAATCCATCACAGCGGCTAGGGGTCTACCTAATCCACGGAAAACATCTGTCCAGTGTTTGCATTTGGACCACAATAACGTTTGCCCGCACGTTTGCAACGAAGATGTTTGGCCGCGACACACAGAAAGACGACGCCCGTGGCCTGCTAAGCCACGACGCGACAGTCGACGACGACGTGGTGTGGGAACACGAGCAAAACTCAACGCGATCCGAGAGGGAGAGAGCTGCGTCCGTGTCTGAGGTCTGGGCCCAAGATCCCTTGGCCGACACAACCAACAACAACCACCATCCATCTTCGTCTTCGGCCCGGGGTTACCCATCAACCAACCCGCCGCCGCCGCTTCCCGAAGACCAAGGCGAAGCTGCGAGCGAGCTCGATGCGGAGTTTCAGCGGATATTTAGCCCCGTAAGCCTACAAGAGAAAACCCCTATCCGGTGATCTTTTTTTGAGACATGACGAAACTAATCAGCTATCGAAAGGTCAAGAAAGACCAGCAGGAGAAGGCGCGTTACCACCGTGACCTTGACGCAGCGTGCGCAGCCTACTCGACACGGCTCGAGGAGATGCGTGACCATCAGCGCGAGCGCGAGACCGCCATCGAGCTTCCCTGGCTGGCCGCGCGACGTCGGCGCGAGTGGGAACGGTTTACCACGGTGATGCGCGGGGCTGGCGTTGTTTTGACATGTTTCTGGGGCGGGACGGTCGCGCACGTCGACGAGATGCCGCCGCAAGTGCCTTGGCCACCACCGCACCTGGCGCGAATCAAGGAGAATCATGCCGAGGAGCGCAAAGCATTGAGGGAGGCTCATCTTGCTGTGGTCCGGGAGCTTCAGGTCAAGTACGGCTTTTACGAGGGGGACGCGGACAGGGACGGAGATGAGGACGGCGAGGACAAGCAACGCGAAAGGATCGACGCGCAGCATGTGTGTGTGGACAGAAAGTTGCTAGGGGATGGTATGGGCAGACTACCGCTGGCGGGGGAAGATGACGTTGATGAGGCGTGATCGTGGAATCAAAGATAGTTGGCCGGTTCCTTTGGATTTGGATTTTAACTTCATGGCTGCAAGCCATGAATGAACGCTACCTTAACTATCAAAAACACCAACATGAAGGCCCTTAATCCTTCCAAACTTAACCAAGTTATACACAATCTCTCCTCACTCTCCTCACCAGCCACTCAGCCCACGCCCAATTCGCCGAAGGCGCCCCTAACGTCGTCCGCGTCATCACCTTCACCGACAACTCATGCGACAAGGAAATCCCCATCATCAGTACCCTCGTCGGCCAAGGGTTCTGCGACCAAGTCGGCTCGCTCGCCGTCGGCCCCATCGGCAACTTCTTCATCAACCACTCGGACGGCCTGCAGGATGGCTGCCGTGTCGTCTTTTCTAACACTACTACCTGCACCGTTTTCCGCGAGAATTTGGCTGCTATTCTAGAGCCTAGCGCTGCCGATCGGGGGCGGTGCTTTGAGGCTTCTGGATTTGAGGTGCAGAATTTGGAGTTTGCGACTGTTATTTGTAGCTGAGTTGTTATTATACCTACCTAGGTAAGTTTCCCAATACGTACCTGCATCAACGATCAACATACGGGATAAGATCGTCGTAACCATCGGGGTTGCCATCCTCCGGCGCAGAGCCCGTTAGGCTGGCTCTCCTCTCGGCCGCTTCTTGCTGCAACTTTAACCCCTTATCTCTGGACCCCCTCAGGATCAACAGTTCCCCCAGTTTAAACATTGTTCTTGCTGCCCCACCAGCTTGTGAGAACGATTCCTCGTAGATATCCAGGGCCTTCTCAAGTAGTTGTCTAGATTGTGACCGGATACTTGTTAGCAGGCAGATGGCATAGCAGTTATGGACAATGTGTCCATCAGATTTTCACGCGAGGAGAGAGTGAGAGGTGACGTACTGCGCATTCTCCAGGTCCCCACGCTCCTGAAGAATTAAAGCGACCTTGTAGCACGAGCCCGCGGTCTGGTAGTGCCTGCCCAGCACCTCTTCGCGGAGCCGCAGAGCTTGAAGATGGAGGTTGAGCGCCTCTTCCTTGTAACCCTGCCTCATCCTGACATCGGCGAAGTTGAAGATGGCCCTGTTTGGGGAATAGAAGCCCTTGTAAGCATTTAATCGCCGTGCTGCCTTCATGAGCAATAAAGAAGGAACAGCTCTTACTGTGCCGTGTTTCTTGACTTCGTCCCGAAGGCCTTTTTGGCCAGCGCGATGCCCTGCTCGCCGATTGCGGCAGCCCGCGCGAACCTCCCTGCCGTGTACAAGATGCGACAGAGGTTTGAGTAATTTGTTGGCACCGTATTTTCGATATAGGCTGCATATTTGGCATCCGTAAGCTGTTCTCGAATGTGCATGGCTCGGTAGCTGAGCTCTATGGCTGCGTCGTAGTTTCGAAGGCCTGTTTCAGCGAGGGATAGGTTCTCCAGCACATTGGCGATGGAGGGGTCCACGGGCGGGCAGTTTCGGGCCCGGATCTTCTTCACCTCGAGGAACGATGCCTTGCATTGGTCGAGGTTGCCCACTTCGAGGTGAACATTCCCAATGGTGTTCTCGAGTTCGGCCAGCAAGAGCTCGTTTTCAGGGCATGGACTGTCGAGCCGGACGAGGCCCTTGGCCGTTTCAACGATGGGCACAACGCGATCAAACATGCCTCTCTCTTGCATGTACCAGGTGACGTGGTGTAGAAGCTCGGCCATCCCACGCAGAAGCTTGAAGACTGAGTTCTGGTGATGTCGGAAGATTCGACACATTTCTGCACTACTATCCACCTTGGAGAAGCGCGTCATGACTTGACCATGATTAGGAATCATGGCTAAAACCTGCGGCAAGTAGCGGCCACACTCGTCCCACTCTCTGTCCATTGCCATGCCGAATAGCTGCCGTGGAAAAACAAGTGATAACAGGTGAACCACGGCGTCCAGAATTTGCAGCCATTTCTCGTCGCTCATCCGTTGAATGGTCGCCTGTTGGACGAGGCGATGTATGGCTAGGCAGCCCCTGTCCTGGTCCCTGCGGACCAGATTATACATGGTAAGTGTTTTGAGGAGGTTGAAGTACCTGTTATTTTCAGGAGGGACAGACCCCCGAAAATGTCAGTGAATGTGTTTTCGACGTAGCCTGTGAAGTGGGCACTCACTGGGCTTTCGAGGTACAGAGCGAGTGGTCTTCCGTTAACTCCGTCGTAGCAGCCTTAAATATGAGTTGGTCGGGGACGCTGTCCGGGTCCAGAAACGCCATAAGTCCCAGAATCAGCGTTTGCCCCGGGTTCAGCTTCGCAAAGGTGACGTTCCACACTGTGTCGAGTGTATACTCGTAGTAGAGGTCGATGGAGCCTTCATGTGGGAAAAGGCCATTCCCCACCCTCAATTCCTCCTCGTAAATGTCCAGGAACTCAGAGAGCGAACACTGTGCCGTGGAGACGTACCCCCCTATTTGAACCAGGGCGAGCGGAAGGCCTCCCATGAGAACGCTTAGCCGGCCAGCCGCTTGGACGTCCTCGGGCCGGTTTCCGTGAGTCGGGGATACTCCTAGCAGAAGCCGGGAACCGACGCTCTCATCGAGAGGCTCCAACTCCCGTGATAGAGAGACCGTGATAAGCTGGGGCATGAATGACCTGGCTGTGAGCAGAATTGAGCCTTGTGTTGCGATTGGCCAAAACGGCTTTAATGTGTTACTGTCTTCGACATTATCAAAGACAATCAGCCATCTCACATCTGTATCAGCAAGGAACTCCTTAACCAGACTGACCACGCGGGCTGCGTCAATGCCAGCGCCGCTCTCAGAGGAAATCCCAACCCTAGTACCAAAGTTCAGGAACGCTTGCTCCAGCTTGGAAGCGGAATCCGCCTGGGCCCAAAAGATAATCCCGAACTTGTCGAGGTGGTCCCACGCAAACTTGGCTGCAATTTGCGTCTTCCCAAGACCTCCAAGACCGATGAGCGCAGCCGAAAGCTGCCGCTTTTCGGCTGCCGCCACAGAAGAGGTGCCTTTGACAGTGACTAGGCGGTTCTCCAGGAACGAAAGGTCGGCTTCTCGGCCGAAAAACTTGGGGTTGCGTGGGATGCCGATGATGTGACACGGCAGATGGTATTTCGGTTTCCGAACGTCAGAGTCGCGCATCAGCAACCCTTTGAGTTCTTCGTGTCGTACTGTGTCTCGTTCTACGTTCGCCGCGAAGGCCTCGAGCTCAATGTTGTCTCTACACTCGTTTATTCTTGCTAGACGCTCCGAAAACTTCTTGTCGAAGGAGCTCCAAACACTCCTGATGGTGTTGACTGGGCAAGAGAATGATATAGTCAGACTCGGGTACCTCTGGTCAAATGCCCCCAAAGTACCTAGTAACAGATCGGATTACATGGAGAAAACGGCGCTCAACGTAAATTCGCGACAGTAGGTAAATATCAGCCGAAAAACAAAAGGGGTTAGCTTACGCAATGGATGGTGACGAAGGAAATCGATGGAGGAAACGAAGAATCCGATGATCTCGCAGAACAGCTGCATAACAGCATGCTCCACACGCTCAGACTTGGAGAAAGCTTTCAGATATATGTCGATTCGGGGAAGATGAGTCTCTAGCTTTTCAATCATCTCGACAATCTTCTCCAGCGCATCGCCGGATTTCGATGCCAACTGTGCCCCGACGTTAGCTTTCAACCCCTGACATAAGTGCTTTGGCCTCTGCCCATGTAGGCCTGTGACGGGAGCTACCTAGACTACCTACCTGAATAACGAGCTTCAGAGACCCCCAGAGGATGCACAACACCGTCTCACATCCGGCAAAGGTATCAAGGGCGCCGGAGAAGCCCTGTATGCTTTGGAGAAAGGGGTTGACCCGCTCCAAAATCTTTGTCGTAAGCCGGTTCGAATACGCTTCTTTGAGCTCCGCAAGGTGCTTCTTCAGGATGCTATACGTTGGTGTTTGTTCAAACCCAGCAAAGTCTTTCTCCTCCAACGTATTAGCCCACTGCTCAATAGCAGCTTGCCAAATCTTGTCGCTGGGATTCGTGCACTCGTCTACGGCCCTTTCCGCTCTGGAAAGAGAGTCTGTGGCGGGTCCCGGGACCGCGCTGTCAGGGGGGATAGGAGGGGGCATCGGTAGGCACTTTGGGATATGCGGGGAACGTTTTTGGAGTGTATGCGGGGCTGGAGTTGTGTTCGCCGCGCCGCTTTGGTGAACAGCGAGGTAGGTATCCAAGGTAGCTGCAAATTGTCGAAGTCGAGAATCATGATCGGAGTGGGGAACCCGAGTTGCAATCTTCTGCCGGTCCGTGATTTTTATTGTTCATGCTTGGCAAGGCTCTGAGATGGCCGAGGTGGTCTGATGTGGCTGTTCGCTAGGCCAGTCTCAAGTGACAGTCACAGAAGGTATGGTGATGTGGGGAGGTTTGGTATCGGTTGCAACTTCTCCCACTCTGCAGCTCGTTCCCGCACGAATGCTCAGGTCGTTAGAGGTATGGCATGATAAAAATGACCCTTATTGCGCGCACTGGGGGGAAACGGAATTATGGCCTAATGCTCAGAGCCCTGATGAAGGGGGCAAGGGGGTTCGTTGGCATTTGGCGCCCGGACCTAAAGCACCGTGGATCGTGTGCCAGCAGAGCATCTGACTTTGTCCACTGTCTTTAGTAGAGATTAAATACCTAGGTACACGCTCTGAGGGGGATGATTTTCGCACACTTTCCCAGAAATCTCGCTATCCCCCTGTTCCCTAGCATCTTACCATACATCACACCGCCGCCATGTCGGACCAGCCGCCTCAGGGCTCTGATCCAGCCCACAATGAGCCTAGCGCAGTAGCTGAACCTGTTGCAGCGTATCCTAAAAGTCCCGACGACGAATCAACGCCGCAAGACATGGCTTCACCTCAAGAACCCCCCACGAGCATCGCGGCGCAGGTCGAAGCCACAAAGCGAGACCAGATGGCGGCCAATGACGAGGGCGTGGGCGGCATCCAAGGAAACAAAATCTTAGAGGCGCCCAATAGCTGCCAGAAGAACCAGCCATGGAGGAAATGGGTCCCCAAAGATACCGACAAAGACCCGTCAAAGCCGTGGGTCGGTTACCAGCCTGATCCAAAGAACGAATCCGCCAAGCCTTGGGTGGACTGGATCGAGTCTATGGGCCCAACAGCGTCGTTTCTTGATGGAGCAATGTCCGGGAATGCTGGTGGCTGAATGTTGGAATTTCAGTGAGCACGTTGATAAATAGCTGTCACCTAGCTACAAGACGGGATACAATACAGAAAGGAGTGGTCCAAAGTAAACTTTGCCATTTGACTCTGCTCCCACCGTCAGCCGACACTGAATCATGAACTGTGTGCAAGAGCTGCCAACTCGCTCTTCTCTACCTAAAGAAGACCAACACTCTGAATTCGATGCTCTCTCTTGGCCGAGCGCCAAGTGGTGCCTCGGGGTTCACAAAGCTGCAATGCGGTGTGACTGTTTTGACAGTTCATGTTAATACATATGAGCAGCTACGCATCAGGTTGCCATGGGCAAATCATTGGGGGTAGGTGGGTAGCCATACATCGAGCGGGGCAACTGCTGTCAGAGTCATAGTTCTTGAACATCCACACCTCGTTGGTCGTTTGGTCCTTGGCATAGTACCACCGATACTTTGGATTTTCGGTGAGACTGTATATTTCGCCGTAGTAGTGGGGATAGACGAGATCGGTTTCGACAAATTCGTTCTGCGGCACACTGGATGAGCTGCACAGTGCGAGGGGCCAGTCTTGTATTGGCTCGAACAGTGGCTGCCAGACGCTTGACGAGTGTGTTAGCCGTACTCCGCTAAGCTTCAATACCTCTTGTTTGGGCCGGGATTACTTGATGATCTGGAAGCGTTTCTTCATCAGTCGTGAGGCTTCTGGTTCTGGAATGTGCTGTTGCACACGGAGCGGGCCGCTGTCAACAGTGTGGTCTGGATAGCATCATATTGTTGATTAGTCCGATGTTCTTCCTACGAGCTTCGCATTTTTTTGAGTGGTCTTACCAACATGAACCCCAGGGACAGGCTGGAGGGCCCCATCTGTTCCCCGTGAGCCAGGTGGACGACTGGGGTCATGGTGTCGAACCTTTATTGACATTGTTATCAGCAATCAGTTTCTTCTTGCGGTGAAGTGCAAAGAAGTAGAGAAAGAGCAAAAAAGGAAACTGACAGTGTGGTCATAAATATAGATCTTTTGCACTTTGTCACGGCCCAAGACCTCGGTGAGCCATCCTTGAACCACCGGATAGTAGGAGTCTTGGACCCAGATCGGGTTATGCAGCTGGTGGTACACCTTTGGCATGTCGGTGTCCACACGGACGAGTTGAAACCCATCCTTTTCCAGAGTGAATGCGTTCTCACAGCCGCGAATGTTTGTGATGTTGACGGGCGACTGCACCATCTCCACGTTTGTCTGCTTCGCTTCGGGATCGTTGAATGGAATGTTGCTGTAAAAAGGCTTCTCGGTCAAGAACTTTGGATCTTTGGACAAGTACCAGATCTTGGTGTGCAGATCCGACGTCTTACGTGTGGATTGTTGGATCTGGATCTCCATGATGGCTTTTGCTTGTTGAGAAAGTTGCCTTGGCAGTACCGAGACTGTTTGGTTGCGTTATCACTCTCTAATTTCCAGGTAACCTGGAGCTTTTACTATTTCTTTTGGTTTTGGGGATGTTTACATACATGTAGGTATTCTTGCTTCGGGGGATAATTAATGTGGAGGCCTCAAGAGGTGAGTTACTGGAGACCACCTCGAAGCCATGGAGTTGATGGTCTGACGGTGGTCCGATTGCGGGATGGCTTGCATATTACCCTTGTCGCAGCGGTCTGACGGGTGGCCGGTTGTCTCACTTCGGCACATAAAATATGACTGCCACATGATATCGGTGCATGCACTCACCAAATTCCCCCTCATCGGCAAAACAGCCGCAACTTGGCCCTCGGACAAACTCCAAGGTGAAGCCATCGCGCCATGGCGGACTCAACCGTCTTCACAATGGACGCTGGCGATGGCTGGCAGAAGGTGCTGAAACTTGAGAATGCGACGTATCAGGTCCAGGGGCGTCCTGCATTCGCCGTTCCCCATCCCGAGGTAAGTTGACGCGACTTCAACCTCGCTTCGCGGAGCATACTTGCACCACGATGCCGTGACCCAAAACATGAAGATAACATGGTCTTGTTCTGTAGCGAAGAATCTTGGAGCGCAGCTTGGCGGATTTCCAATGGGGTCCCTGCGTGGTAGTTTGGTCGCCTTCAAGTTCGCCTGGAGCCTTGGACCGGCTGGAGCTTGCGAATCAGTTGGAAACATGGCTCAGCACGGATGACGTGCTCACTCAACCTTTCTTACGAGAGGTCATCTGTGTCTCAGCACAGCCAGCAGAGAAACCGGTATCCGGAAATTTGGACTCAAGCGAGACGGTTACCGCCTTTCCTGGCTCTGGCCTTGGCTGTAACAAACTCACTGATCTCGGAGTTGAACGATTTACTTGCATTCGCCTTGCAAACCATACTCGACCGGGCATTCCGCAAATCCAATCAGGCCCGTATGTGTGGGATCGCGGTCAGTTCCACCGGGTCTTTCGGCTCTTTGAAGATACCCAGGAAGCCTTCTTCTCTGCCATCATCCAGGAAGGCGAGGGCGCGTCGGCAACCTTCTCGGAGCAGCGGCCGACATGCTCCATTCCGGTTCCTTCGAGGCTGTACTTCCCCCCGCGGAGCGACCAAAAGCCTCTATCGGGGCTTCGATTTGGAGTCAAGGACGTCTTCGACATGGCTGGACTCCGGACAAGTCTTGGTTCCCGCTCTTACTATCGACTTTGTCAAGCTAAGCTCACGACCGCAGACGCAATCAATCACTTGACAAGGCTGGGGGCGATTGTTGTTGGCAAAACAAAGAATACGAGCTTTGTCAGCGGCGAAGACCCTCAAGAGTGGATTGACTACTCGTGTCCATGGAACCCAAGAGGTAATGACTTGCATTACAAATGGCAATCACCTTCTCAGATTGTTGCAAAGGCTATCTTACTAACTGTTTCTCGGGCAGGTGACGGGTATCAGAATCCGGACACCAGTAGCAGTGGAAGTGCTGCCGCCGTGGCAACTTACCCCTGGTTGGATTTCGCGATTGGGTCCGACAGTGCGTTGCCCGAACTGTGGTTTTTATATGTTACCCCCTTGAAACGCCGATAACGGAAAAGGATCAGTTCTAATGAGGTCTTAAGCGTGCGGGAGCATTTGTTGTCCTGCCGCATCCCAGGGCGTTTATGGGCTCAGAGGGTCAACGGGATCCATATCTAGAGGGGGGGCCTTCGTTTTGGCACCGTAAGCACGCTCCACGTCGTCCTGACCGCTAATTTATCGCTATACTCACTTCCAGACAGATCCCTTGACTCGGCTGGTGTCTTTTGCAGGACTATGCGGGATCTCGCTGTCATCAGCAAGACTTGGGAGGCACTTTCTATGGCTATCCCCCTTACCCCTGACGAGAAACTGGTCAGTAACCTACTTTCTCTCTTCCCATTCTCAACAAACTCGCGCTGTAAGCAACCTAGCAGATTCCTAATCATAGTTCGTACTTAGAAACCACTGGCCATCCTCTACCCCTGGCCATCCTTTCCTCATCTCAACGCAGAAGTGCTCAGTCAAGTAGACCAGTTCATCTCCCACCTCGAACGCTATACCGGTCTAAGACGAACCGTGCTCGATATGGATCACGAGTGGACGAACGATGACCCGTCGGGAACCGGTCTCCCATTATCCGAGTACCTTCGACATGTGAGACCGACCCCAAAAACTTTTGCTCCATGCGATTTCCAGCTACAAATAGCTGACTTGGATGCCGATAGACGACAGCTTTGCTTCATCTAGCAGGAATCAACGACAGTGCAACTTCATTTGAGGCTGAGTACCGCGCGAAATTTAGCAGGGCGCCCTATTTTGACCGCGTAACAGCGGAGGCACTGTAAGAGAACACCACTTGAGGCTCATATTAATCCACTTGAGGCTCATATTAATGGCACATTGCTTCCGTGCCATTAAAACTGGGATTCACGCTTAATTCATGTACTAACAACGTCCTCCTGCCCACAGAAAACTGGCGAAAAAAGTCACGCAGAAACAAAGAGCTTCCATGATGCACGAGCAAAAAGTTCTATCGACCTGGCTGAATGACAAGATTCTCCGCAAGGGCGGGCGCCATTGTCTTGGAGCCATTATGATCTGGCCCTTTAGCCCACAAGAGCCACAGTACCGAGACAACTATCCCCCGTAAGGCCGAAAACTCCCCTTCTCCTAGAAAAGAGCCCCTGTCTCTAGGTAAACATGCAATAAGGCTGACCGCTACTATCACCGCAGTGTTTCACCACATGTGAATTGGAAATGGGACATCGACTTCAGCGGACCTCTGGCCGCCCTTCCTCAAGCAGTTCTCCCAAGTTTGTGCAAAACCCCCTCATGATGTCAGAGCTGAGAAGTGAGAACTGACTGACCCGTCACAATGTGCAGTTGGCCAGTTCAACTATCATTCCAGGGTTACGGATCATATCGAGCTGCTTCCCACTGCTGTCTCAGTCGCATCACCGCACGGTGAGTTCCGTCCATGTTTTGCCGTTTGCGTTGAGTACAAGCGGTGAGAATGCTAACTAACAGCTGGCAGGGACCGACCACGCTTTGCTCGATTTCCTGCAGAGATTCTTGAACGACTGTGATCTTCCGTCGACGGTAATGCCCGGAAAGCTAGCCTACCCCAACTGAGTGTGTAGTCGAAGGCAAGGGCCTGTGAGGATAGGTACCGGTTTCTTGGTCTTGAGACTCATAGTGCAGGTGACGGAATGCTTAGTGAGTCGTGGATAAGTCTGCACTGGGCGTCACGGAAAGGTTTCATTCAGTCCTGTTTCGGAATATTATGTACTATCCTAAAATTTGATCTGCGGTACTGTATACTGTCCTAGGGCATGTACTGGTATGTTCTGGGCCAACATTCGGGCCTAAGACTAGCCTAAAAGCTATAACGCTTGCTTAGCTAGTGGTCCGGTACAGTTTGACCCTCTGGCGAACAAGCCCAGTTCTGGGTCCTGTAACATTCACTATGTACCCACGTTGCCCAAGCACTGAGCCACTCAAAGCACGGACTAGCGGTCCCAAAACCTGGCCCTTACCTTTCCGCTAATCATCATAACACGAACTCTGCCTACCCTGTCGGTACAGTTGTATCAGATACCTATCTACGGCTACCTGTGCTAAGTAGGTAGGGGAGATTTATCGCAAACTGCCCCTCCACTAAGATGCGCAGAAAGTTTATTAGTTTAATGAAGTGGTAGTTGCTGTTTTATCTGATAACATCCAGTACGCCTATACGTTGTAACTAGAATTGTTGCCTGAGAGCTATCTTTACAGATTACGCGTTATCTGCTTTTAATCGATAGGAAACTTTAGCCGGGGGACTGAAAAAGGACCTCTGAGGCTATGCGGCAGCGGTGTATGGGATCACGCTAGCTCAGGGAAAAATCAGGGAAGCTCAGGACAAATCAACCACAGCTCACCCCAGCTCAAGACAAAGAACGAACGAGGAAATTTCGTGTGACCAGATTCGTCGCAGACAGCCAGGCTAATTCTTCAGGTCCTCCTACATGACTTGCTCCATATAGTTGCCATCCCACACCGCAACCCTCCTTTACACGGCCGATCTAGCCCTTCACCCCAGCCGGAGTTTCGCAGAGCACAGCCTGACCAAGCTTTTTTCGTCAGTCCACCATCTCCACCTATCTGGAGGAAGCCAAACTTACAACAGGCAAAACACAGCAGCGCGCACGCTGTCCAATCCCAGCGCAGATGCTACTAAAGCTACTCGCAGACCGTGGAACCGACGGGGCTACAACGCACAATGTTAGAACGTCAGCCAGCAGGGGAGAGATCTCGTACGCTGAGCACAGTCCAGGTCCGCAACTCCGAGGACGTCTGTAGCGCAGCATTGCGCGGTGTTGTAGAGGCCCGAGCAGGGGTCATAGGAGGCTCCTCCTCCTCCTCCGCCGCCACCACCAGAGCCTCCCCCAGAGCCCCCGCCGTGACCGCCCCCGTGAGAGGGGCCACCGGTGGGGATGGCTAAGGCAGCCGTGACGAAGACGAGGATTGTAGCGGCGAGCTTCATTTTGCTTGCTGGATGTGGAAGTGTCGAAATGATATAAGATATGGAATAAGAAGTGTCCGACAAAGAGAGAAAATAGGGAGGATCAGAGGGCCTATTATATACCCAACCTCCCACCTTCGGATAGCGATGACGATGTATTCCTTCCAGACATCTGTCTAGTTGGGCAGGCCACATCTCGGCTCCTCCGGTCGGCTGAGCAAGTGTGCAAGACATGTCCCAGACAATACGAAGTCCATGACGTCCATGATGTTTGCGGCTGGTTTTGAGGTTTCACAGGAACTAATATCGCGAGATTTCGGTTCGTCACTAGGAAAGCGGAGAGATGAAGTCCGGAGAATTTCGGTCCAAGACAGCCGGCTCAGGTGGCTCACGGTAGATGTGCTGAGGTCTTAGACAACGGTTCAGATGGTGGTTGGGCCAACCGGAATAGCAGGAGATAGTATCATTATGTGAGGGCATGTTGTCATTTTGCAGAGGCGGAAATTGAATGTGCTGTCACGATATCTTTTCCCTGGTGTCGTTGGTGAGGTATGTTTCTACTCCGGATCTTGGCATGTCACTACAACTGGATGGCTTGCATGCAATGCGGGAGGGGCGCGCAGCCGTTCATTTAGCACTCATGTACAGGATCTTGGGTGATTACCTAGGTACTCAACATGTAGGTCTAGAGCCGGAAAGGGGCACTGACCAAGTTTACATCCTCGTAGTAGATTGGTGAAAAGATGGTGTTTCGATGATCACTGCCGATTTTGGACACGGAGAAGAGACAGAATAATCTGGGGTGCAGCAACGCAATATCATCGACCCAGATACTAAAAACGCAAAAATAGCCAAACTGGACGGCGAACCAATGTCAAGGAAGGGTCAATGCAAACCAGGAACCTGGCCATGGATTGCAACTCCGGAACAGAAAACCGAGTTATGACGTCTCTCCACAGCGGCTAACACGGAGAATTAATATCGCAAGGACCGGATCGAGCTGTCTGTTGCAAGCGAGACAGGGTGAGGTCGGGTCTTTTGCAGTGAATGAGCCAAAACAAACCCGGTTAAACATCCCTTCAACTCGCCACCCTCAATGGCCAGAACGAAACTGTTTTCTGAGAGGAGGATTCTCCAAATCTGTGATACCTTATCTTATACATGGGAGCCCTATGGGTGGTAAAACGGTCCAATGGTGTCATAAACAGGAGGAGGTGTAGAAACAAAAGCAAATAGAACCAAAAACATATGGAGGTAGAACACTAGGGTTCGCCGGTCGTCATCGATCCACCTACTAGTCTGCCCCTCGTTAGCCAGTCCCGGGAAGTGTATGGATATTAACGTGAATGGTTCCTCGGGGGCTCACTAGCATTTCTCCACGAACGCCGTTGACGTGGGACATGGCGTCCAACGCGGCACTCTACGGCCAGCACGTGGCCATCGAATGGGTGCGTTGCCATTTATAAAGTTTCGGCGGTGACCATTAGGTACGGTGATCGGCGAGTCGGCAGGTGTGGGCATTGTCCACCATCTTGCGGCCTACAGCGGTATCGACGTAACCTCGCCCTTCAAAAGGGCTATCATACAGAGCCCGGCGATCAAGCCAACCATCTGGATTCCGCCCTTACTAGCCGACTTTACACCCAATTCTTGTCCGTTACTGGCGTCTCATCCTACGCAGAGGCACGCGCCTTGACTTTCGCCCAAGTGGCAATTTTTACGCGGACATGATCGGAACAGCCCCGTTCCCGTCTTCGGTCTTTGGTATGTAATTCCTTCACAGATCTTTGGTGCCCGGTTGCCAGAACCTTTTGGGGGATGGGTAGACATATATATAGCTCCATTAGACCAACCCAGTCAGCCGGCCAACGAACACGTTGCTGTCAGCTTTCGGAAGACTTTGAGCTAATTCAAGTGTGAACGCTCAGCACGCATCATCGACGGCCCATCATTCCCGACCATTCCGGAAGATGCTAGCCGTGGGCCATCTCGACAGGCAAGTCGAAGTCATTGCTGCACCTAACCTTGACGAAGGCCTCCTCTTCACCGACCCATGCAGGGCTGATTTATCGAATTTTCCATAGTTAGCGCGAATGGCGGCGTCAGCACGGCGTCACGAGTACCCGCCTACACGGTCCAAGCAAAGGTGGTAACGTTTACTGGTGCAGACATGACTTTCTGTCTTGCGGAAAAAAGGACATTCTCACTGCCAAGCTTCAGATACTCCCATAGGGCACTTTCGCGGAGTTCAGGATCCCGCCGCCAACTCCTGGTTTGGGTTCTGGTTGACCGGATTGACGGCTTGATGCCTGGCGTTTCTTTTTCCCTTGAGTGGTGCTTTGTTATGGGCCCCTTCTGTACTTTTCTTCCCTCATGTCATCAACCCTCCAGAGCTGCTTTCGTTTGTTCTAAACCGGAGAATAAGGTAAGGAGTTTGTATTGAGTTCGGGAAACGGGACACCCGCCAAGACTAGGTCCGGGGCCAGACCTTCAACTACCGATGCAGCTGTTAAGATTCGGGACAATTTCAGGCCCCGTGATATGAAGTCCACATCAACCGTTGCAATCGTACTGGGTGCTGGTATTGACTCTAGATTAACCGCCTCACAGGCTTGGCAGTGGCTGCCCCCTTATCACCAAAGCAGAAAGGGTTCCTGGGTGCCTTTTCAAAAGTGAAATATCAATCACGTCCAACAAGATGATATCTCCATTCTTTTTCCATTGCTGAGCGCCATCCGTCATCAGCAGAAACTCCGCTTGGTGAGTTTAACGATGCGATACATCATAGCAGTCGCCCTCGTGGCTGGTTCGGTCTCAGCGTTGACCGTGGTCGAACATTTTGCTTTCATGAGAAAAAACATCGACCCGATTGTGTTTCCCGGAAAATACGTCTCGCACATGCACTCCTTCTTCGGCTCCGACGCCATCACCAAAGACCTGCCGACGACCGAGGATCTCCAAAAGGGATGTCCCTCGGGGGAGAACCCGAATGATCTTTCCGTCTACTGTTCGTCGTCGACGCTCCTTTACCACACCGCAACATTATCTTTTCCCCCCATTTTCCCCTCCTTCTTTTATTTTAATGCACTAACATTCATTCGATAAGGGGCCCCAACCCTGTACTACGTCTCCGGCCCCGACAACACGACCTACACAGAAATCTACCCCGCCACTTTCAAGACCTACTACGAAAACATCGACCATGCTGAAATCCCTTTTCCGCGCAACCTGCACATGGTAGCCGGCAACGCTAGCGCCAAGTTCCAGTCCGATGTCAACGAGAAAGTCACGGCTATGACGTGGTGGTGCGACGGCAACGGGCCGGAGGACCGCGACCGGCGGCCCCGGGCGGCGCTTCCGCTACAGACGTGTAGCGCGCATCTACAAGTTATTCTTCGGTTCCCCGATTGTGTCAACGTGGACAACATCACTGAGTATGCATATGCGGCGGCAAACGGGGGACGATGCCCGAGCGGGATGAAGAGGATGCCGAGCTTGAGGTTTTCGATTAGGTACAACACGAGGGGCGTGATTAAGGAGGGGTGGAAGGGGACGCCCCCTATTAAGCTAGCGTGTGGGGAGGTGAGTTTCTTGTCTACGGAAGGCTGGGTGATGGCCAGCAAGCTAACGGAAGTTTAGATGGGTGTGGGCTATTGCTTCCACGGCGATTTTATCAATGGATGGTTTGATGATGCGGGCAAGGAGATGCTCAAGGCCAAAGGGCAATCGTTTATGAGAATCGACGGCGCTCACGGTACGGGCAAGGGCCAGTACAGCAAATGCAAGGCCGCCGACAGAGACCCGGAGAATGGGACGAGTGATTACCACAAGAGTCTAGAGATGATGGGGAAGCACTGAGACCGGAAGGCATGGGAGTCAAATTGGCACAGACGGCAACAATCCTACCTGATGGGACAGTTAACTGTCCTGATACTGAAATTGCCCTGCGTGTTGTAGGCTGATTCTACAAGTTCGCGACCACCACAGGCGTCTAGGTCAGACCAGACTCTATATTCAAGTACGTCCATGCTACCACCCCTTAGGCGTCTTTCTGCCCGTCTCCAAAACCGATGCATCATCGCTTCGCCGGTCCTCAGCAACACAATGGAACGACCGCTCCTCCAGAATAATATACTTGCTGTCGTCGTTATCAGCCACCGCGTCAAACTGCCCGCTACCTTTGGCCCGCTTCTTAGCCGAGGCAAAGGCGCTCGCCGGTCCGCTGCTTGAATGATCGCCGGTTGGCTTCTGCCCCTTCGAAACGGCACCGCTGCCGCCCAGAGCACTGGAGCCGAAGATCTGGCGGACGAGCGGGAAGAGAGTCGGGATGCAGGTGCCTATGAGCACGAAGTTCGCCTCGATACTACAAGGTGGTTAATGGTGATCTCAGCCATATTCTTCTCAACATGGTGTCGAAAAGATGATGAGGGCGGCGATGGGGTGGCTTACTTGGTCCATAGGACAACATCATCGATGAAAAAGGTAAAGTCGGTCTCACCAGCCAAGTGCATTAGGGTCACGCACTTGTAAATGGTAACCCCAGCGGCGCTGCCGTCGAGTCAGTACATCGACGCTATACAGCTGCCCTCAAACTCGACCTGCAGGCATACCAGTAACCAAAGCCCAGCGAAGAACACAAGGCCACCTTCTTCTTCCAGTTCATCTGTAATGTCCGCAGCACGATGGTCGGATAGACAGACAGGTAAAAGTCGAACGCAACCGACAGCGAGCTCATAAAGATGGCATAGTTGACCACGATCCGCCTGTCCCAGCACGTGCCCTCCGCGCCGCCCCATTGTGCCGCAGCCGGCTGGCACTGGGCAAAGTTGAAGGTGAGCATGACGATGCCGGCAGCCAGATAGAAAAGCGACACGATCCACATGATGATTCGGTGTGTCCGGCTCGGGTTGAGCAGCCGCGCCAGGAGGATAATGCCGGCGAACTTGGGAAACATGAAGGACGACACGCCCGGCACGAACGAGATGACAATGTAGTAGACGGCCGTCATGACTTCATCGACTGGGATCGCCGGTACGTGGCGGCCGGCGCCATAGTGAATCGCTACGCCGGCGAGGGCGACGTAGATGATGCCGAGGATCTGGTCATCATAAAAGGTCAGCCAGGACACAGTAATATGCGGGACTAGACCTACAACACAGAACACGCAGATGTAGTCGTCAATGGCGAGTTTTCGTGTCGAAATGTGTCTGCTGTATAACCGGGCGAGGACAAAGAGCCCGGAGAGGCTAGTGAGGACCGAAGCAATCGTCAGGGTCAAAGGCCCTTTATTTTCGTCAGCATAGCCGGGATCGTCGGGTCCCAAGGCCATGTTGAGCTTGTGGAGTGTTGTCAGTTGACGTTGGAACAAGAAGATCGAGACTATGGGGCCTGATACGGCGGACCGGCACCGGTATATGACGCCGGTCTCCCGTCGACCAGGCCATTCCCGGAGCTAACCAGCACGGACCGATCCTCCCACCTTCGCTAACTTCCAGAACGCAGCCCTTGAGGAAACCGGCTCGTTAGCGACGATCGGTTAGCGATGGGTACCGGCAGCAGGCAGTCTGAGCGTCCATCCTTCAGCGACACATGCGCGCCAATCGCGCCGCGTGTCGAACACCATTAATCGATCCGGTTCGCCCCACTGTCCGTGTGGTGTCCCGATCCGCCCTCTGACTGCCGTGTACGGATCATCCGTGCCCCGTCTATCACTGAACAAAACATAAGCTTGTCTGGGTGACGACGATGTCCCTATCTGTGCCTCCATTCCTCACAAGAATCTTTCCCGCCACCACCTTTCGCGTCCAGCCGTGTTGGAAAGCCTCAGAGGCGCAAGCAGTCATCAGTCGTCGCGCTTGGACATGCCAAGACGGGCAGCTCGTTTCGGATAGCTCCTCGCGTGAAGAGTCGCTAGATCAAGATCGCGGTCGCTAACAGGTCGGGCCAATTCCTGCATGTCCATCATTCGAAGCATCTCAACGACACACCCGCTTGCCGGCGGACAGTGGAACGAGACGACGCATGAGGATTCGTAAGTTGGCGTCTTCCCAGCGAGACCGACGTCCCAGCCGGCTGGGTCCCAGCATCCAAGAGATCAAGATGCTCCAGGATAACCCCGCCTTCTTTTACCAAACCCTGCGAGCCTTTTACTATCTTCACGTCCTCCTGCATGGTGACTGCTCTTACTTTAGCTCTTTGGCCGTCAAAGCGCTGGAAGCCAAGACTGTAGGAGCGAATCAAGGGTGACCAGAAATCTATCGAAGCGATAGGCTGAAAAGGTGGTTGGACAGTCTTGGCAGATGCACGATGGGCCGTTGGTCCCACGGGTGTCTTGAACTCAAGCTAGAGTAGAGAGTTTGCGGAGGGGGTTCACTCGTTCATCATGACTTCTACAGGACCAGGTTAGTTCTAGGATTGCCCGATTGAGTGCTAATGCAGTCCATAGCAACCGACGTCGATAGCAACACGAGAACCCACGCAAGAAGATGATGAGGGAAGAAGCCAGACCTCGGCAACCTTGGCTGATTTCCGTCATTATCTTGCGCGGGTTACCCGAGCTAATGCCCCCCTTGCCCCTTTCTCGCTATTCCTGTGGTTACAGGGTCGGTTACAGGTAGCGAGGTAGTCGGCAGGCAGTGGTGCTAGTCCTGAGGCCGCGAGCGTTCAGACCCAACGTCGTTGATGTGAAAAGGGGTTGACGCGGCGTACTACTGTGTTCTTGGCGATGCACGAAAAGCAGTGGCTGGACCGGTGTGTAAATCTCTCTGCGAACAGCTCACAAATACCAATCCTTCCCAGCAACCAAGAGAGAAGATTGACGCCCAAAAAGGCAAGGAGTTGGCCTCCAAAGCGGGAAGTCGTTGCCCAGAGCTTGGCACGCGCGGTCCGAGCCCACCGGGGAAGTCATGGCCGAAGCGTTTCTGTGGAAAGTTCCAAGTTGACAACACTCAACTTACTGGGTAGGGTACGGAAAACGCCGCCATATCGTGTGCGTTCCGGGATGGATCAGAGATACCTGGCTGCAAGAGCCCGCGGAGTGCTGGATAAGCTTTTTCGATCGTCGATGATCCGCAAGTTAAGCATGATCCGACGTGCTAGCCCCCAATCCTGACTCCAGAGTCCATCGGTGGTACGCCTCAGGGAAGTAGCACATCACGTCGCCCAGGGAGTCCACTACTGTGGTATGATTTCTGACAAGCCCCTTCCACCTGTAATACGGGGAAATCCCCTATTTTATCATGGGCCTTGCGTCATGGTGGGATCAATTATGTGCTCCGGGGGGACGGGCACTCTCCTTCCTGATGTCGTCAACCCAACAACAGAAATTGGACAGACATCGGCCTAAGTATACAAGCCTTTTAGCTATGGAAGCGCTTGGGTTGTCAACATGCCTGCCTGCCTATGACAAAGTACATCTACCCCGACCCGCAGATCCTCATTATCTACGCTTCTTGAGGCTTCGCCGTCCCAACAACGAGCTTCTTCGTCTCCTGTGCTTCCTCCCGTCCAGAGAGATGCGCAACCCATCCAAACAGCTTATCATCCCACTCCTGCACATGCTGCCCCGCGCCGTCCCCGAACTCCGAAGCCTTCAGGTTATTGACAAGGTTATCGGCCCCCACCGCCCCGAGCCATGTGCATAGCGTCGTATACGCGCTGTCAAACGCGCCGCAGATCCACGCATGATGGGCGCTGAGCGCCTCACCCGCCATGGCAAAGTGGCATTCCGGAGTTGCAGACTCGTCCTTACAGAAAAGTGTCTGGAACTGGCCGTAAACGTTCTGGAATTGGCCAGGACCGAAGAGCGCGAAAGCACCGCCCGTCCACGGATCGTGTGACCATGCCCAGGCGTGGTAGGGCCCAAATTCGTCACTCTTCGAATCGGGAACGACCATGTCGTATAGTTCCTGGAACGTCAAGGCCGGCGTGCTGTATTTGAACAGCTGCACGAGGTCATTGAGACAGAGCGTGACGAGTGGATCGTCACGGGTTCGCACAACGCCGGGCACGGTGTAGTCTGCCACCATGGAGCCCATGCGAGTTGCGTCCTGCGCCCAAGAATACGAAACCATCAGCACGGCGGGAGTGGTACCATCGTTGTCGGTCCAGGAGGGGTAGACGACGTTGCTGATGGGAAGGTCGCTCGAAGACACGCCGCCGACGATGTTGTACTTTGTCGTCCACCAGGCCTCGGTGAATTTGATTGCGACTTTTGTTGCGCGGTCGTAGCTCAGGCTGCGGATGCCGTCGAGAATGTTGTTCGGCAGGTTCAGGCCGGAGAGATCCATGCGTTGTAGCGGGCCCATGGCAGTTGTGTTGAAGACCATGTCGTAGGCTTTCGTGCCGGCGGAGGATGTGACAGATACCACGCCGGAGGTTGGATCGAATGAGTAGCCTGTAACGGGTGTCTTGAGCTGGACGTTCCAGGATGCTGGTGGCTCGGGCCCGTTTGGTGGCGGTGGCCAGCTTGAGGAGGCGAGCAGGTTTGCTATGGTCTCGGGCACGAGCTGCATGCCTCCCTCGACGCGGAGCCACTTCTGGTCTTTGACGGACTCGTTCTTGAAGTCGGCGTAGTCGATGACCGTTTCGGTTAAAGATTGGTCAAAGAGACCCGTTGAGCTGCTGTGTGTTAGCTACGGATACTGGCAAAGAGGGGCCCGCGGTTTAGAACTCACGTGTCGTACAGTTCGGCCTTGGCCGTGTCGGAGTAAGTCCAACTTCAAAACCGTCATCAGAGATGTTTGCCCGGGTTGGAATAGGTGCTAACTTACACGGTTGGGGTGACTTTGTTCATGAGCCAGGCTCTGGTCGAATAATTGTCCCTAAATATCAGGGGTGCTGTGCTTGCATTCCGATAAGTAGGGTCAGGAATCGCCGTGAGCCAATCCTGGAAGGCCTTGTCGAAGTTTGCGTCGGCTTGGAGGAACTCGCTTGCCAGGCTCGACATGAGGGCGTCGAAAGCCCCATCGCTGAGGCGATTAGCATTTGTCGATTCAATGCGGAACTCAACACGAGAGCAGAAAGTGGAAGATTTCTCCAGCACTCATCATGTACAGAGAAGGGGGCCATGTACTTGATCGCAATATTCTTGTACCAGTAAGAAACTGGAACCGGACCCGTAGGGTTGTCATAATAATACGGCGGAGTCTGCAGCTTGAGGGTATTTTGAATGAAGCTAATGGTTCTGCGACCAAAGTCGCGTTAGGTAACAACGCCAATACCACAGTCGGGCCAAAAAAAGGATGCTTACCCAGCCATCCAGGGCAAAGGCGGAATACGCATAGCCCCAACGTCATAATAGAAGTGGTCGACCTGGCCGTTCTGGGGATTCTCCGTCTTCGGCCACGTGAAGCACCGGCCCCCGACATTGTCATTGGCTTCGAGGATGTCGACGTTGGTGAATCCCAGATACTTGAGCATCATGGCGAGGTACAAGCCACAAGTGCCGGCACCGACAATGCAGATGCGGTCAGAACGCACATCGCGGTCCACTGGGGTGGCCTTGGGAGGTTCCGGGAGGCCCTTGCTTGGGTGGTGGTCTGGGTTCCGTGACAGGAACCGCGACATGATGTCTCGGTGCAAGACTTGTTTGGCGTAGGCCGCGCGGAGAGATGTTGTTGCCGGCATTTCGAATCTCTCGTCTCTTGTTACCTGGTATTGCAATGGTTGGTACTTTTAGGCGGAGAAGAGGATAGCTTGTCTGTGAGAGAACAAGGCACAATGTTGAATATAAGGTGCATGCATCTTATATATTTCTACCTACCTTAGGTACTCGCAGCGAAGATATGTGCGCTGCCCTAGAGTCATGGAGCTGCCGGTGCCGCCTACTCTCTTTCCTGGAGTCTGTGGCTAGCTGAGACAAGCGGTATGTATGCCGGCGTGCTGCGGGGTGTCATGTTCTAGGCCCCCGTGGGATTGACCCCAATTTGCGTTGATCAACCAACAGCATCACGGCTCTAAAGCCACACATGCACCTGCAAGTATCGAGACCCAAACCTGCCAGCACTAGCTTGGGTACGAGGCTGGACACGACCAGGAACGGCAAGCCGCAGGTGTCGAAGCAGAGCTGAAACACAGGTCAGGTTGGGCCCCGGCATGGTCGTGCCGACTTCTTACAATCGTCGACCAGGCCGTGGGGAACACGCTCCTGGCATTGGACGAGAGAGGATGGATATTTGAGAAACCAGTTGGACTCTGAATGGAGGTACCTGGAGCATTAGGATGTCATCCATGACATTGACGTGTCGAGGGAGCCACATGTTGCGCGTATGAACCCTAGTGCTGATATAAGTGCCTAGGTAGGCAAGGGATAAAATACAATGCAACAATATATATATTCCCCAAAACGAAAGGAAAACCACCAAGCTGATCGGGCCTTCTCCTGTACTGTGACGGCTGGCGCACCAGACCCACACCCAATGAGCCAACCTTCCAAAAGGATTGCCAGAATTCTAAGGTCAGCACCTCAGAACCCTAATAACTGTGGATATATGCTAGCACGACCCCCAGCCAGGGCCATGACTTGTACCCTAAAACATCACAGCCCTGGGGATACCATCATTGCACAGTTAGGCAGCCACCAGTTTCGGAGTCCCGCAGACAATTGGATAGCCCTTTTATTCATACGTGTTAGTGATATTAACTCCACGCACAGCATTTCCAAGGCAAAATATTGTACATATCATCGAGACCAAAGCAATTTGGGTAACTTTAAAAGGGCTCGGCTTACATATTTATAGACGCAGCATGTTGCGGTCTGACCGGTCGTGGCGCAGTCGGCATCGAACGCGCTCTGATTAGCTGGCTCAGGACTGGCTGGTATTCACAGGTACTATCAGCCCTTTGTTCTCTTGTCGATTACTATCACCTGCTAGCAAGAGTCTAAGAAAATTGAGACACACCGGGGCGGCAGTCGGGAAGAGCCAGGCCATTGGGGTCGGAGCAACAGAACTCCTCGAGGGTGTCCCCGCAGATGTCGGCGGTCACGACGCCGGCCAAAACGGCTATGACAAAGGTAGTGAGCTTCATGGTTGGTGTGGATGGTGAAAATTCAACTCCAGTGCTGCTTGTGAGGCGAATCAATGCTGGAGACTGGATTGAGGCCAATGTGCTGAGAGTCAAAAATGGGAGAACAGACGAAGGGTTGATATACATATGGACGCAAAGCTGGATATAGCTGAATGTTCTGAACTCGATCCATGCCGTTGACGGAACCACAATGACTTGGAACTGAAACACAGATTTCTCCGAGTTTCACTCCACGATCTACGACACCCGACCCTACATCGGGTACTTGATGTGCGACTGTCCGGTATGATTCATTGTCTTACAGCCCAGACCCTCTATGAACGGGATATCCATCTATAAAACGGAGTATTGGATTCGTGTAAGCCATCATCCCAAGCCCACAGCAAGACTCCGGGGTCTAGAAATTGTGACGCGCGTTACATTTTCGTCGATACTCACACACGTGCACACACACAACGACTCTTTTCTCGAGCAGGGGCGCTTTGGAAACCAATGAAGCATGCAGGAGAAGGGGACACTGGGACTAGGAATAAAACAACAGGGCTGATCCCCAATAATTGGTTTCGTCAGTGGTAAGACAGAGCAAGCCATCCATTGAAACTCACTTCACCACACCAAGTTGGTGCTTGCATCGCTCCACAGCCGCGGTCTCTACGGAAAACAATTATCGCTACACCATGACACGAAGAAACCCGTGTCATTTTCAACTGTTGCAAGGGTATTTGCAATGATCTCATCTCCGAAAGGGAGCTCCGAAGCGGGCAGTCGAATCAAGACCTCGTCCCTACCAGGTCACACTTCACGTTACTGGAAGCCGTACGTTGTTGGTATCGACTTTCTGGCCTTCGACCCTCGTTTCCGAAGAAATGGGCCATTGCGATTGACAGTGGAGATTGGGAGACTTTGAGTGAAACGTCACGGAAGTGTGCCCTTACCCCTTTCTGCCTTGGCTGCCGCTGCAAGATCGAGGGTGTTCTTGAGATGCCGATTGAAGAGAAGCAGGTATAATTACTTGCCACCTCGACAGAGACCATCTGATCTGATTCAGGAGTTGAGACAACCGGGATTTCTTGCACACCAGAAGTCAAAGCTTGCTAACCGTAAAACAGAAAACAGGTGGCTCCGGGACTGATGTCGTACACAGACCGCTGATTCAACCAAGTGACGATAAGCCAGACGGACATCTGTCCGAAGAGTGCGCCTAGGGTTTTCGGTGGCGTGTGAGGTGAGTCCCTGTTGGAGCGGGCTCCCCGAATGACTCAGTCTTGGGTCCACAGATCCACTCCTCCTGCAGGCTTCACAGGATGGTATTGGTGGATCAGCTTTCGACAACATCACAGGCCGTATGGTGTAGTGGTAGCATACTTGCTTTGGGTGCAAGTGGTCCCAGGTTCGAGCCCTGGTTCGGCCCCGTTTCTTTTCTTTTTGTGGTGTTTTGATGTTGCTCGAATTTCTTTTTGAACTGCTTCTTGGGGCGCTTACGGCGCCAAGAATATCCATCCGTGGGCGGAGGGCATCGGCTGAATCATGCTTGCTGGCTGCGCAGCATTGGCTGTCGAACCCATTCGATGCGGAATATCCAGAGTTCCCAGTGATCAGATCGTTTGATTCACTCGATACTAAAGATTGAGACAAACATCCGCACATGTTGTCCATTCTTGAAATGCGGCTTCCCCTGTTTTGGCTTCCGGGGCTTCCACTTCTTGAACAGTTCGTCGGGCTAGCAACATGTCGGAACCCGTATGGCTAATCCGTACTGGCTGCACAGCCAGCAAATCAAGACCGTGAACCTCAATCTCTCTTCGTAACTCAAGAGCGGGCCAGGTATGCGGATTCTGCCCGCGCATGGTTGCAACGAGGGAAGAGAATCCAACGCCCAGGAATACACGAGGGACTTCTGCCGGCCCGCCCCTGACGAGTGCCACGGCGCACCACGAACACAACAAACGACAGCCATCTCAGCTTCAAAACAGCTATGACTTTGTGATCATCGGCACAGGCACGAGCAGGCTGACGATTGCCGACAAATTGTCTGTCGGCCTTCCTTCCAGTGAGGATTCATGTTCAGGGACCGCGATTGACGCTAAACGAAGAGAAACCATGCTTGTTGTCGAGTATGGCCAGGTCGAGGATTGTCCCGGCCCCTTCGACCCGCCGACAAACTGGCTGGAGCCCGCGGATACGGCGTCACTTTGGGTAGTCAACTCGCTCCCGTGCCCAGACATGAAGAACAAGACCACTACGCCAACGTGCTTTCCCTAGCCAACTACAACCGACTCGTTCGGACTCCCAGCTTGTTTAAGCGATAGTTCTAAACTTTTGCGGAAGGGTATCGATTTCAGGAGATAAGGTAGGTAAGAACAGTCTTGAACACACAGCATGCATGTGGGTAGGTATTAACTCCACAACTCAAAGAAGTCCCGCACCAACGATCAACGCTCCTCCAAGAACCGCCCCCATCCTCCCATGGGAAGCAGCACCATTGGTCGCGGCAGCTGGCTTGCTCGTCTCCGTCGGCGTCGACCCCGCACCCCCGGCGCTGGCCGCACTCCCCGCCGTGGCTGCGGGAGTCGCGCCACTCCCGCCGGCTCCGGCCCCCGCCGCCGTAGTCGCCGCAACCGAAGCCTGCCCCGAGGGCAAGGGATGCGGCCCGTTATACAAATTCCCCTTCCGCCCGTCCGCCAGGGTATAATCGCCCGAAAGTGCGTTGCCGCTCGTCCCATCGCCGTCGTGGAAGGCGCCCGTGGTGATGTCGAGGCAGAACGGCACGGCCTGGATGGAGAAGCACATCTCGGATGAGGAGCAGTCGACGGTGCCCGACGCGCGGCGGTTCAGCACGTAGCCGACGTTGAGGAGGCGGGCGTCGGGTGTGTCCCGTTTCTTCACCGCGTACGAGAGGACGTTGTAGACTTCACTGAACATGATGGGGACGCCGCCTCCGCCTCCGCCGCCGCTTGTGTTGATATACTGCTCGACTGGGGTTGCGTTGGATGATGTGCAGGATGTGGCGGTCTGTCATTGTTAGTGAGCTTGTGGGATCATAACATGGGACAGGCGAGAGTGGTGTCCTACCGAGGTCTCGGCCAATAGGCCAAGGATGGCGATCGAATTCGCAACGGAAAAACGCATTTTGAAGGAGATATGTGTAGAGGAACGTGTATATACAATTATCCGGTGTAAGAGATAGTTCAAAAGTTATTAGGTCGGTACAATTCAGGATGAGTCTAGAAACTGGAGAATCATCGACAGTTCACGACGGCGTCAACTGGGGAACGCCCCCTTTATTTGGCCACCCCCGACCTGTCGCGTCGGCGCGCCAAGAACCCTCGGGCATCCCTTCCGCCCCGACTTGTGATCCCAACGCACAAGCTAGCGCAAGATAAGACGTTAAAAACGGCCACGCCTCCCAGCGCCACGATCGTCGATTTCCCACTGGCCGCGCAGAGCCGCATTGGAATTCCGTCGTTGCGCTGGATTCCGCAGCACTCCCATTTGCGGCATAGCCGTCTCAATAGCGCAATATCGCTTGTTCAGCCGCACCAGGCTGCCCGGAAATGTCGGCATGGCCGGAGATAACCAAGCCTTTTCTTGGTAAAGCTTGGTTGGATTTGGCACTGAGATGATTTCAAGGATTGGATCCCACAGCCTTGCCTGGATTCCTCAACTTCGAAGTTTGAACCGTCTCCCTGGTGTCAGAATTATTGTTTCTAGGGGGTTGGGAGGTGGAAGGAGTTCAAGTTGTTTGTCTGACGAGAACCAGTCGAGCAGGTCATGGAACCAAAGGACCATGTTGAGATATGTCACGACTATAGACTATCCGTAGACTAGTGTAGGTAGTAACCGAAGACAAGAGGAAATGGCAGCGCTCAGAGGGCGCAAAAGTGCCCAACAAACCTCGGGATCACGATGCCCCTGACTGCACAGTCTTGGCAGTCCCAAACAAGCTCAGCTCGGCCGGTCTCGGCGACGGCGGGGAAATCACTCCGATGGTTTCTTGGCACTCCCAACACCTGACCGTCCTTGAGATTGGTCCCCGGATTCGGACAGTGACACAAAAGAGGCAAATCGGTGACCCGATTCTATTCTTAGATCTCGAAGGAACTCAAGATCAAAAAGCTGTGAAGACGGAAAGGGCCAGCTATTGTGAAAAGATAGGCTTGGCACGCACTTCTTCTCCGATCTCCCCGCAATTCTCTGTTCCTCGGAATGCAACGCCGACTCCACTCTCGACGGTCCAGACCATCGACGACACAGAGGATGAGAGCCTGATCGGAACGACCCAACATGATTCCACATGTCTACCTATGCTAGAATCTTTCTCTAATTGAGGCGGATTTGGTATTCCGTAGACCGCGTTTCATGAGACTTATTTTTTAATCTCAACTAGTACCTGAGGCATCTGATAACTGAGCCCCTTTTTGATAGACGGGCTTGCATGGGTATTCCCCCAATACATACCTGTACCTTACATACATCCAAGGTTCTGACATCAAACTCACAACCACTATAACAGCGTATTTGCAAGCTCAAAGGTGTTGATTCCAGACCAGTATCCACCGCCGTTTCGATCATTTCTTAGCATACTAGAAGTAGGATGGTGTAGTGAATATATCAGATCTTCCCCTTGACCTAGGGGCAGCTTTCTAGCAGCTTCGGAGCAGATGGTGGGCGGGGAGTGGTTTGGGGTGGATGCTTGTCTCTTTAAAAAGGGAGTGCCCGGCTATCAGATGCCCTACCTGACTGTCTGGATCTGGCCCCAGTGTTCCGTAGAGCCAAAATGCAACTGGAACCGTGGCCGTAGGATGGATGGATATCTCTGTCAAATTGAGTCGAACTGTCTTTTCTGTCAAATTGGGTCGAACTGTCTTTAACTTTAACGTGTAGTTCCCGGTCTCCAGTCTCAGCAACACAGCTTATACAAACTATCGGATTGCCATGAGATCAAAGAGAATAGATGCCATTGTCCGTCCTGATCCTAGATGTAGCCCGACTCAGAGCAGCGGTGTTAGACGCCTCCCCTCAGATACCTGACACAAGTCATCATGATCGTGCGAAGTGACTACGCGAAGAGCCAAGCAACATCAATGGTAGTTAAACTGAGAACCATCATCGGAAACAATAGTGGCAGTGACTTTGTTGTGAACCACGGCGTACTGGATGTACAATTTTCCAAGCATACCTAATCATCGACCTGTGGGGACTCTTCCGCTTCGTTTCGAAATGGCGGACACGTACCTGAATATTGCTAGGCGGCATATCAACCCATACATACGCATGGCTGCCATGCTTCGTGTATCGCTGGAGAGTGCCGGCAAGAGGAGGCGAAGAAACGACTTGCCGACCAGACGCGAAAGGGCTCGGAAGTCGTCCCTGTGCCGGTTCAGCTGGAGATAGTGGCGGTTAAGTCGCCGTTGAGAGCATCATTCTTTCAGACTGAAGCAAAACTAGCGGCTCCATGGCTTCCTCGGACAAGGAGGGAAGGGGGAGTGGAAGCTTTTCATTCTGCAGCAAGATACTCGTCGCTTCTTTTCTACAAAGAGAGAGATTCGCCGAATTCCCACTTCTCCGGCTCTCTGCGGAAAAGGATTCTTTTATGGATTTATCATCATCATTGGAGGCACGTTTGCGATGGAGAAGTTGCGCAATCCGCTGAGTGGCGCTCGTTGTGGGAGGCCAACCGGAATGTAACTGCCGGCCGGTGCTGCACGTGTATGGCACCATATTGCGAGATCGACTCAGTAAGGTAGGTAGCATTCACCACCAAGTTTCAACACAAATAGCCAACTCTCAGTTGGACAAGAAGCTCATTGGTCCAAATCCTCACAACTTGCCCTTCTTAGCAAGGCACAATCGATTTCTTCTCGTAAGATAAGTGATTGCCCACTACCTACGGACAGGCATCTTGGAGATTGAGGGGGTAATGAGCTAATCCTATATACATGTCCCGCCATCCCTTGGCATCTCAACATGAACACATACAACATCCTTCTATGTTTGCCGGAGATAAATCTCTCAGAGGATTCCTTGGACATGGAGTATGCGTCGCCACATACGGGTCCCCCCACGTCCCATACGTGCAGTCTGGCGAGCGTGCGTGCTCGAACTGAATCCCCCGCCGCCCCAATATCGGTTTCGACGATTACAAAAATGATGCCCAGAAGCTGCCAAGACAGATGCTGTGTAATAGAAGCCCTTTGAGGAGTTTCCGGACTTAACGGCCTCCGCGGTAGTCACAGCATGATGGTATGGCAGATCGGTGCGTTGAGCACGCAATCATCCCATGCCGGACGATCACTGGAGACAAATACAAGAGTAACGAAAGAAGTTGAGAAGAATGAGAATAAATATCCCGGAACCTCCCTCCATGAAAATCCCCATTGATCGACAAACAAGCTCACACAAGCTCACACAAGCCCAGCCAAGCTCCTATCAATTATGGCCAAGGACGCCACGGATCTGGGTGCCAAGGACCCTGGCACGGCGCCGAGCACCGACAAAGCAGCTCTGACACACATCTCGAGCGACCTGTCGGGGTCCGAAGACGGCTACGCAACCGAAAAGAACCCGTTCGCGGACCCGGCCACTGCCGAGCGCTGGCGGCAGGTGTATGAGAAGTCGCAGTATGAATGCCGACATGTCTATGATCCGACGCTGGTGTGGACTGAGGAAGAGGAACGGAGGTTGGTTAGAAAGTTGGACTGGAGGGTTTGCTTGTGGGCGGTGCGTTTACCAGTCTTGTCTCTCCCCGTGCTTCGTCTGCGGTCATGAGGTTTGGCTGATACGGGTCAATGTCTACCTAGTGCGTCATGTTCTTCGCTCTCCAAGTCGACCGGGGAAATCTAGCGCAGGCCGTGTCGGATAACATGCTGGACGATCTGGGATTGACGACAAATGGTAGGCCATTCTCTGTTCTATTATTCTTCATCGACTGAGCCGGGCAAGAATAAGGTCGCTGATTATACCAACTAGACTACAACGATGGGAACAGCATCTTCCGGTTGTCCTTCCTGCTCGCCGAGCTGCCGTCCCAGCTGGTCTCCAAGAAAATCGGACCGGACCGATGGATTCCCATGCAGATTGTGCTATGGTCGATTGTAGCTGTCGCACAATGTGCTCTAACCGGCCGGACCAGCTTTTTGTGCACGAGGTCTCTTCTTGGTCTCCTCGAGGTATGCCTCTTTCCACCGAGCCCGCCAACTTGGCCCCCCACTGATAACAGCACAGGGCGGCTTCATCCCCGACATCGTCCTCTGGCTGTCCTATTTTTACACCTCCCGCGAGCTCCCCATCCGACTCAGCTACTTCTGGACCTCCCTCTCCGTCACAGGGATCATCACGTCCCTCCTCGCCTTCGCCCTCCTCCACCTCCGTGGCATCAATGGCTGGGGCGGCTGGCGTTGGCTGTTCCTCGTCGAGGGTCTGATCACCTTGATCGTTGGCGTTGCAAGTTTCTTCCTCATGCCGGCGTCAGCAGTCCAGACGAAAACATGGTTCCGGCCGAACGGCTGGTTCACGGACCGCGAGGTGTCAATCGCCGTCAACCGGGTGCTGCGCGACGACCCGTCCAAGGGCGACATGCACAACCGGCAGGCCATCACGCCGCGGCGTCTGTGGGAGGCCCTCAAGGACTACGACCTGTGGCCGCTGTATCTGATTGGGCTGATTGAGTTCATCCCCTCCACGCCGCCGACGCAGTATATCACGCTTACGCTGCGGAATCTGGGTTTCAGCCCGTTTACGACGAATTTGTTGACCATTCCCTATGTGAGTGATAACTTGGGTCGGAGACGTTGTCAGCCGAGTTAGGACTAGGTCTAATAACGGGAGTAGAACGTCTTTCATATCATCAACCTCATCCTGTTGACCCGGTTATCTGAGAAACTCAACGAGCGCGCATTCGTCGCGCTTCTGCAGCCGATATGGACTCTTCCATGTCTTATTGCCCTACGATGGTGGCCAGGTGTGATTGTCGATAAATGGGGCACTTACGCGTTGGTGACAGTACTAACATCGTATCCTTATGCGCGTATGCATTCTCCCATCATGTTTACAAGTCAAGAGAAGCTGATAAAGAACAGACGCCATCCTCGTCGGATGGACATCCCGAAACTCAAACAACGTAGGCGTACGATCGGTCTCCGCAGCGTTGTACAACGTAAGCAACCCCCTCCTCCAACCCCTGATATCCTCCTCTCTCTCCCATTCGTCACGGCTAGTAGCGCACAGATGCTCACCACGTATCAAACAGATGTCCGTCCAAGCGGGTAGCATCACGGCTGCCTACGTCTACCAGGACTACGACAAGCCGCTGTACAAAAACGGCAACCAGAACCTGGTCATTGTCAACGTGATCGTGATCTTTGCCTTTCTCTTCGCAAAGTTTTACTACCAGTGGCGCAATCGCCGACGAGATGTGATCTGGAATGCCATGACGGAAGAGGAGAGAGCGGAGTATGTGCGGAATACGACGTTGACGGGGAGTCGAAGGCTGGATTTCCGGTTTGCGCATTGAGCGGTGGGCGGGAGGGCTTCTATCGAAGGCAGTCAGAAGGCTGTCTTATGCGTTGCGGTGGGTGGCCTATCTGGGTGCTGTGCTAAAGGATGGTGTATGCCTGAATACGGCGACTTGGTCATCGTGCTGTAAGCATTCTAGAGATCGGCATAATAAGCATCGTCGATCGTAGCTTGGTCATCGATTAGGGAAGAAGGCTGGGAGGCGTGCCCGGACGCCTCAGCCACAAGTAGATGCGTGGCCAGCGTAGGAATGTAAGGAGGCCGAGAGCTCTGACTTCGATGTGTGACCTCTCTGCCGGACCTAGAGGGGCTATCCGTCTGTGAGTAGGCTGGGCGAGATAGACCATACGTCTGTGTTACGGTGCAAATAAAACGCCACCTTGCAGATCATCTTCGCTCGGCGTTCATCACTAGGTAGGTATCAAGAACGAGAGGAGAGGATCACCAACTACAAGCCGAGGTAGTCGATCAGTGAGAATTGAGAAGCATCAGCAATATCGAAAACGCGGTTCAGAAATTGCAGCCGAGAAGTGTCAACCGATATACCACCGCGTGTAGACATCCATCAACCCACGACCTTGCAGCCATAACTGTCGTCGCATCTCTCCTACAGACCCGAAGCAACGGCCGGAGCGTCGCAAAGACGGCAATTCCTCCGCACACACACCGCGAGGAGCAATGGTGTTACGGCGAACACTCCAGAGAACCCACACCTTTTTTCGTATCTGTCGTCTGTGCGAGCCATCATCCGCTCTCTGCCCGTTCGCTAGAACACCAAGAAGTTCAGAAGCCACACCCCGGACGGGTATCACAAAAGTCTTTACCTGCAGAAAGGGGTGTGAAGTAGTTTCCAAAGTGCATCGCCACAACACCACGAGCTTGTTAAAAAAACGTGGGTGCGAAAAAGGTGTGCAGCTGTGGAGCTGTGTGTCGGCGTTGATGAAACAAGCCGAGTTGGAGATAACTGATAAAACCCCCCACACACAAAAACCAGGGCGACGGCGGGGAAACACACAGACAGGAGAAGCGACGCTAGTGAGGATCCCAAAACACGCACAACCGTCTCAGCATGCTTTCTGGTGTGGCATCTTTCTGAATCCCTGGGTATGGTGCGGATTCCCCGGATTTTCTCCCAAGAGAAAAAGCCACGCGACGAGCACCCGAGCCGAGGGGCTATAAGCCGTGGTTGTTAATTAACCACCTGGGCACCCATCCGTCGATCCTCGCTCGGCACTGCCAGAGGATCTCTTTTCCACTGTTCCTTTGTGGCCTTCTTTCATGTCGGAATAGATTCTCGATAAAAACCAGAAAAAAAGAAAGAAATGGCCAGCGGCAGAGGCGACCATGGCCAATTCGCCCAAACCAACGTGGCCATCTGGGTCCTCGTCGGCTCCTCGGCCGCATTCCTCGCCGTCCGCCTCTGGTGCCGGCGCCATCTCGCCCAGCTCTGGTGGGACGACTACGTGCTCACGACGGCGTGGGCATTACTCTTGATCGCAGGCGCGCTGATCAGCCGGACCATGGCGGTCGGGTCGGCGACCGACGACGCGAAGCGCACTTTTTTCCTTCTGCAGAACACCTCGACGGAGATGACCATGGTAGCTACCAGCTGGGCCAAGATCGCTTTCGCCATCACGTTGACCCGGCTGGTGCGGAATCGGGCTCAGGCCGCATTCCTGTGGTTCATCATTATTTCGGCGAATCTTATTCTCATCCCCGGGACGTTGTCGGTTTGGATCCCGGCGTGCGTGGATCCGCGCGCCAAGTTTCGGCCGGAGCATCATATGTGCTATGATCTCAAGACGTTGCAGTATCTTGGCGGGACAACTATCGGTATGCCTTTGCAGCTGTATGCAGATAGGCGGCATGTGTACTGACAGACACAGTCTACGGCGGCGTTGTCGACGTCTTGCTCGCCCTCTTCCCCTGGCTCGTCGTCCGCGAGCTGCAGCTGCAGAAGCGGGAGAAGGTCGGCCTCGCGATAGCCATGAGCCTCGGCGCGCTGACGGGCGTGATCACCATCCTACGCGCTTTTTTCCAGTTCGTCCAGGGCGACAATGATTTCGGTAAGTCCCCCCAAAATCTTTTCACAAGAACCGAGACTGACATAAAACAGAATTCCTGGTCTTCATGTCCATCTTCAACTTCCTCGAGCCGGCTGCGACCATCATCGCCCAGGCCATCCCCATCTTCCGAGTTTTGCTCGTCGGCGCCAAGCGCAGTCTCACCGGCCGCGGGGGCGGGACGAGTCGAAGTCGCAGCGGCACTGGCGGGCTGGGATCCCGGGGACGAAGGGGGTCGCTTGTTGAGCTGGAACAGCTCAAGGGGAGGCCGGACTGGTTGGACAACCCGCTACGAGACGACGTTGAGCGGCAGCCGCAGCGATATGGGTTTCGGAGTTATGCGTGAGGGTGCGAGTGTGACACCTCATTGGCATAGCATGAGTCATGAGTCATGATTTTCTCCACTGTACAAATGTCTTTTTTATGCCGTGTATCATTACGGGGTACGGAGGCGGTGGCATTTTTGGCTTTGGAGTTGGGGGCGCGGCCGGAGCAATACCGCGAGCGGTGATACCATCTTCTTTTCTGATTTCTGTTCTGCTAGCTTTAGCACTTTCCGATGTATAAACTTTTGTATTCTACGGACTCATAGAGCGCCAATATGCGATAGAGTCAGAGTATCACAACGAGCGTACCCAGGTAACAATTCACTCCTTATTATAATGGTGTAATGGTGGTGGGATTCGCTAGGATGTTGTGATACTCAGAAGACCACCTACTATCTGATTGATGGGATACCTAGGGTAGCCCAATGTTTATCCCTCTTGCGAATCAGAGACAATGGACAAAAGCCAAGTCCTAAACAGTCATGATCTTTGAGAGTTATGTAAATAAACACAGTTCAAACCTGCGGTGCACGTTGGGTATTCGACAACCGTTCTGGTTTCTGAGTCCGCTGTGAGCCCCTGAGAACAGGACAACAGGATTGCAACTTGCCGTGATGTCAGAAGTCTGGGTTTGTAGAGTCTTCGAACGAACCAATAAACATCAAAGCCCGTATAGCTCAGTGGTAGAGCGTGTCACTCGTAGCCATCCAGCGACATGACAAGGTCTGCGGTTCAATCCCGCATGGGGGCAAGCTTTCATTTTTGCGGTGCATGCCATTGCTGCTCGATGAGAATGCCCGAGGAATAGTCAAAGTACTTCCACTCGTTGTCCTCTTTTTTTATCGTGGATATAGCACAGCAGATGCGCCGCAGCGTTCAGTCTTTGTCCTGGACCTGCTGGTGATTCGTTTCAGCGGCGGGTCCACCCTGAAAGTTGACTCATCCAACAGACGTCACACAGTCCCACACGCAACCCGCCAGTTCACCCAAAGCATAAACACCATCCAAAGAAACCAAAAGTCAAAATGGCCCTCCGCATCGTCTTTATCCCACCACCCGGCCCGTCAGTGGAAGGTTACAACCGCACCCTCCGCGCCGCAGCCCAACCCCCCTCCGTCCCCATCTCCACCCCCTTCCGCCAATCCATGTCCATCCGCGAGGCCGTCTTCGTTGACGAACAAAAAATTCCACTGGAGCTCGAATTCGACGATCACGATCCCTTATCGTTTCATTTCCTCGCTCTTCTTCCCGGCGATCGTGGAGAAGAGGAAGTCCCAGTCGGGACGGTGCGGATCCTCCCTGTTCATGTTGGGAATGCCCCCGCCATCGACGGGGGTAGGGCGTGTATCAAGATTGGGAGGTTGGCTGTTTTGAAGGGGTATAGAGGGTTGGGTGTGAGTCGGAAGTTGGTTGAGGAGGCGATGCGGTGGGCGGCGGAGAACCCCGGAGCTTTGGGTGAGAATTGGGAGGGGTGGGTCTTGGTGCATGCGCAGACTGAGGTTGAAGGGTTGTATGTGCGGATGGGGTTTGTGAGGGACGAGGGGGCTGAGCCGTGGGTCGAGGATGGGATTTTGCATGTGGCTTTGTGGAGGAAGCTGGATGTTGCTGAGTGAAGGTGTTGCCAACCGTGTTGGGCATCAGCATTTGATACACCGCATTCCATGAGCATTCCTCACTTTGCAGGCGCCCCTTTTGCCGGACCAATGACTCCAGTCAAAAACCGCCATGGCATCAGCGCGCAGCTCATAATCGTGAGCGGGGTATACGGTGTTTGCATGTTGGTTGTATTCGGTCGGGGGACATATCTCCATGTTCACAGCAGGCCAAGGACGATAAGCAGCTACACGCACAACATCTTTCACATACGACCATACCCACTGGAGAACTCGGGATCCCGTCCGCTCTCCCATAGATAAGCCAGTGAGGGCCAGACTAGTAGTTGGGTCGGTGACGACCAGCGAATCCCTGGTGTTGTATGTTTTTTTTTTTGTTTTCGTCCTCTCCTTCCTTTTTCGCCCTCGACTTTTCTGTTGGCGGCGGTATGTTGAGAGTTCATAATGTTGTCCCGAGAACCATTCTTTTTCTCCAAACCAAAATCGATTGTTGTGGTTTGAGTGCCTTTCAAGTCTGGTCCACTTCTTACCGGGGAGGCAATGGAGAGCGAGCCGCGGGAGATGGGCAGATTCGCATTAAACTCCAAACGATATCTCTTGACATCTGTGGCCTTCATCGAGGCCCGGACTGGCTATGGCCTGCTCAGTCGCCAACAATCCTCAAGGCTAGTGGCGATGTGGAATCCATGCTGTGCAGCTCTGTTCCCGAGACACGGTCTGACTTCTTTCTGTGGGCAAGTTGTATTGTACTAGCGCTGGTCTCTCCCATGGGACTGGGCTACAGACTACCAGATTACATATACCTGTAGGTAATACTCCTATGCTAGGTCATGCAAGCGAGGAAAAGACACTCTGCGCTTTGGAGCTACATGTCCTGGACAATGTTCATCCATCCAGGATATCCCCAGCTTTTACCCCTCGGTATGAAGTAACTGACTTGCCTCAGCTTCGCGTAGAACATATCCACCTCCTCACACTTTTTCACCTTTCCCTCCAGATCCCACTCACCACCCTCAATCCGCAGCCCGCGCGGCCCCTTCACACGCGAGAGGGCCACGTACAACTGTTGCCCACGTTGCATTCCCTGAAGGTGCACGACAGCCCTCTCGAGCGTCATACCCTGAGCCTTGTGAATAGTGAGCGCCCACGCAGCGGTCAGCGGCAGCTGCGTACGACAGAGCAAACTGTAGCGCTTTTCTCCCGGCTGGCCGCCAAACACCACCGGGATGCCAACACCGATCTCCTGGACGGTACACTCCGGGTAAATCGTCTCGGTGATGCCATTCTGGAAAGTCACGATGGGGAAGCCCTCGATCTTCTGGGCCTGGCAAAAGTTGCGGATGTGCCCCTCTTTGTGCTTGCCGTACATGGCCCCGAGCGTCCCGTCCAGCGTAGACGGCAGCTTTCCCATGTCGAGCGGCTCGAACCCTGTAATTTCGCCCTGCGTGCTGTTGCACAACCCTCTGCTGACGGCAAGATTCGCAAGCAACATGACCTTGGCTCCAACTTTGAACCGCACGCGCGCTGCGTACCGATGATCCTTGAGCTTGCTGAGCACCTTGACGGGCTTTTTCTCGTCATCGTCATCGACCCAGTCCAGCGTCCTTTCGAAATAGTCGTCGTACTTGCCCTCGTGGCCCGATGTCACCTTAAAATTGTCGTAGCATGTGTACACGTACTCCTGTCCAGAGAGCCGGGCGAGACCGGCGCGGTTGGCTTCGCGGACCATCTTGTTGGTCGACATCAGCTTGATACCGCCCTCGGCCTCGGACGGGTGGCGCATGAGATACGTCCTCTCGCCCGCTTGCAGCGGATCGCCCCTGCGGATCTTGTTGAGTACGCTGAGGAAGAGCGGATCCTTCTGCCGGTGCATCTTCTGCAGCGCGCAGAGGAGAAAGTTGCTCTCGGCCCAGGCGGCGCTCGCAAATGCCCACTTGTTCTTGTCGTAGTAGACTTGTTCGCACTTGTCGCACTTGTAAAACTGCGGGTTCCATGTGTCGGGAAACACCTTGCACTCCAGCTCGCAGCAGAACTCGAACGGCTTGATGGGTGGCAGCTGATAGAAGTCGCCGGTCGCGATGATCTGGAGGCCACCAAACGGGTTGGAATTGTTGCGCGCTTGCTTGAGGATGTCGCTGAAGCGGTCGAGCATCGGGCCGGAGACCATGCTGATCTCGTCAATGATTAGGACATCGGTCGCTCGCAGATCCTGAGCGCGCTTGCTTCCAGGGTAGTACTGGAGAAGGACATCTTCAAGTTTTCTCTTGCCCAGGCCGTCGGGCGTGATGCGCAGGTGGTTGTGCATAGTCGTGCCGCCGACAGCGTACGCGGCGATGCCGGTCGGCGCCACGACGTCAACCCTCTTGCCCATCTCGCGCAGGGCGGACTTGATTCGGTGCAAGACAAATGTTTTGCCGCAGCCGGCGGGGCCGGTGTAGAAGATATTGTGTCCAATGATGGCAAGCTGCACGAGATCTGCTTGTTCTTGCACCACGGGCGGGCCGTCGTCTTCGACTTCGGTCTTGTCGCCAATCCGATTCAGATGCTGATCCTGACAAACGCCCTTCGTGTACACGACAAGCATTGGCTTTTCGGGAGCTGGTGCTGGATGGCGGTGCCCCCCGCTGCCATGGTCATCGTCCATCTTGATCCTCGTGGCAGGGTGCGCCGGAGGTCCGGTTCCTCTATAAGGGTGTGATCGGGAACGCTGATTTCGGCTGCGATTTCGATGAGAAGCAGATGCCGGGCTGGTTTGACACGAAAGCAGCAGCCAAAGCTCAAAAAAGCATCTCTGGCGATGTTGCGAAGTTTTCAAGTTTTGCTGCTGGGGAACTGAAGGATGGACGTGGTTTGATTGGTGAAATCGAGAAAAGCGGGTCAAATCTGCTCATGGGAAACCACCGCCGAGATTTCCAGACTAAGTCAATCGGCATTCTTTTGCCAGAGTTCAGTTTGCGATCAGGTTGTGGTTGGACCTGATGGGCGGCCCGGAAACCTCAAGATCGCCGACTTTGGCATGGCAACCATGTTTGAGTCCGAAGGCGTCAAGAAGCACAGCGCCACCATGTGCGGCAGTCCGCCATAGCTACTCTACATCGCTCCCGAGGTCTTGAAGTGTGCGAGGGCCGACTAACCCCTAAACAGTTTGTTGGCGTGGTACCTGAACAGGGATAAATCAAGATTTACACCAATCGACTTCGCTAGAAAACGCCTGAAGCAGGGGCTTTAGCAGGCCTTCTGACTTCACACAGGATCCTCGAGGTTCTGGCACGGTTAATTGTGCTCAAAAGCTAGATACCGCTGCGTCGTTCATTAGTGCTGACAAAGTCACAAAGTGACAATTTGTGCTTGTTTGGTTGTCCTGGACTGCTGCTACCCAAGATTGCGACTAACGTTCTTCTCCATTCCCACAGGACGACACAAAGAGAACATGGGCCATAGTAACACTAACAACATATCACCGTCTATCAATTGTTCGTATGTTATCAAACCAGGCTTTCCCGTGAGGATGGCGAAAGTGTAACGAAATGGTAGAAAGAAACGGTGCGGTGCTTACCTAGGGAAAAAAAAAAATCCGGTTTCCCGAACCCATGGGTACCATGCCCCAAGCACAGGCATGAAAAAACATCTTCATACTCCTCGTCGTCGCGCAATGGCACAAGGACCATAAAAAAAGTATTGATGCAAAAAGAAAAGCTTGCGGTTTATGTGGATCGAACACATGACCTTCAGATTATCCGAGGAATGAAGTTTGACTTCAGTCTGACGCTCTCCCAACTGAGCTAAACCCGCTTGTTATGATTTGTCCATGCTCAACGTAATCTATATCCACAGGACCGTAGCGTCGCAGTAAAGCATCATCGTCAATTGAGAATGAAGGAATGATGGACGTGTCTTCGTAAATCTCGATTCTATCGGGCTGTCTGTCTAGTAAGTTTCGGTTGCGTGGACCCCAATTTCTTACCGGGCACCTGTTTCTTCCGTTAAAATCTTGGAAGGGAGACGGCTCAGCATATCTTCTGTCTAAGCAGCCCAGGTTACGCATTAACATGGAAACGTTAGTGGGCCTGGTGTAGGTATTTCTTAGGAGGCATCTTTCTTAGTGTGAAAATATCAACAGGTATGTTTATTGACGTGTGAGTTGCATTCACAAAGCGGCTAGACAGGATTGGTTAAACTGATCCAGCGGACTGTTAATAAGCCAAACAAGTAAAGAAAATTGAATTGAATTGTTTTGTCATCGTACCCATATAGACAGTCATGTCCCTATATACCAAACTCGACCATGAAGACCAACTACAAACCAAACTGCGACGGTCGCACTTAGGCATTGCACACAGGAACCGCCTTCCCGCTCTTCAGCTCATCCAACATATCGTCGCTCGCCTTTTGCGAAATCATAAACGTCGACACAGCCGGGAAGATACCCGGGATCCGCGCAAACGCACTCGCGTCGACAACACGCAATCCACTGACACCCCGTACGCGGAACTTGCTATCCAGCACGGCCATCGGATCATCATCCGCACCAATCTTGTTAGTGCTGGTGGGATGATGTCCAAATGTCTGCCGGTGAATCCAGTCCTCATCTTCCTTGCCACAATACCCATCAGCATCCGGTCCCTTGGTGCACGGCGGCTCGACCGTCGTGATGCCAACGCGCGCATACACCTTGCGGATCCACGCGACCGTGTCCTTCATGGCTTCGAGGTCGAGCTCGGACCCGGGCGCGTAGTGGTTGAAGTTGATCTCGGGGGTCTCGGTCGGATCAGCCGACCGCAGCTTAACCCAGCCCTTGTTGTTGAGGGACGAGCCCTTGACCATGCTCACGCCGTACGGCGACCGCGGCTCCGCCGGCTGGCGCACCGGGTTGTCGGGCCAGAAGCCCCTGAACAAGAAACCCTGGCCGCCCATCAGGAACATGTCGCGTTCGCCGTGCGCGGGGTGCTTGGTCTTGTACATGGCCACGCTCGCCATGCCCGAGCCGCCCGAGCCGGTGCCGACGATGGGCATCTCCTGGTTGTCCATCAGGTGCTGACCGACGCCCGGCAGATCCTTGATGACTGTGATGTTCCAGCGCCGCAACTCAGTCGCGTTGCCGATGCCACTCAATTGCAGAATCTGGGGGCTGTTAAAGGCGCCGCCCGAGACAATAACCTCGCGCCGCGCCAGCACCGTGCGCTTCTCACCCTTGTTGGCGGCCGTCCGCCGGTTGTCGCCCGCATACACAGACTTGCCAAACAGGTACTCGACGCCCGTCGCCCGCGGCTGGCTGCCGCACTTGGTGCCGCTGGTGTCGAACAGCACCTTGGTCGCGAGCGACGTCAGCGACACCGTGATGTTGGCCTTGTCCTTCACCGCCTGTTGGATGTAATCGCGCGAGCTGTAGCGCTGGCCATTGGCGTACTGATGCGACACTTGACCGTAGATACTGGACGTCTGGTCTCGATCCGGGCTGATCTCGTTGGGGTCCCGGATCAGCAGGTTCGACATGGACATGGTCGAGTTCCAGTCCTTTGCGTAGGCCGCCATCACACTGTTGCCCGTGAGCCCGCCCATCTGACGGGCCTGTGCCATTGTGCCCATGTTTGTCTGGAAGAAGCCATCGAACCCGTGATTCGCCGTGCCCTTGGGCGCGTAGTTGTTCTTCTCGATCCGTGTAAAAATCTTGTGCATGTTCTCGGCCCTATATGGTGGCGATAAGCCATCAGCATTTCTTCACCATTGACTGCAGGGCTAGACCTACCTCCAGCTGTCGTCGCCCGTCACGTTGGCGTGGTAGTTCCAGTCGCTCTCGCTAGGGAGCCAGCACACCATGGCGTTGATCATCGACGAGCCACCGAGTGTGGCGCCGCGTGGATAGTAGACACCCAGCAGTTTGGAGCCCGCGGGTGCACCGCTCTGGCCGACCCAGTACTTTCCCTCGGGGGTCAACCAGGTCAGGTGGCTGTACGTGTTGTCGTACTCATGACCCTCGGGATAGTGCTTGACGTAGAAGTCCCAAGTCACCGTCGGTGTGTATGAGCCAAACCCTCGGCCCGGGTTGTCATCGCCAGCCTCGATCAAGAAGACCGAGTACCCAGCCTTGGCGAGGTTCACCGCCACGACACCACCTCCGGGCCCGCTACCGACCACGACATAGTCGTAAACGGCCGGAGACTGGGCAACAGCGGTAGGGCTGAGCAGCAGCGCGGCTGACAGCAGCCGGGCGAGCCCCCCAAAGACTCTGCTACGCTCTGGTAGCATGACTGGAACAAAAATCGAGCCAAAGGATGGACTCGAGAATGGCTGCCAAATACTCGGCAGTCAAGAAACACCCAGGAACAAGTTCAGAATCGCCTGCCACCACTAGCCTGCGAATATGCCCAACTTTCAATGCTTCGAACGGGCAGTCCAACCCCCCTCAAAGCCCTTCCACGCCTCCCTTCGACTCCCGGCTACAACGCCGACGAACTTGCCATCCCGTCCTAACCCCTCGGTGGCGTCTCCTAACCGAGGGTAACATGGTGATAGAATCCCATCTTAAACGCTTGGCGTTGAGCACGACTTCCAATGGGTGGCCCCCTAATAAGTGCCAAGATGATGTTCATCAACCGGTTGGAGCAGTAGAGTGGGTAGCCGATAATATCAGAGCCCATGTGTAATGAATCGGTCTAGACGTTGACAGACCTGTCTCTTTTCCCGTGTCGGTTCTGGCCCCGATCGGGCTTCTCATACCCGGAGGAGACTTGGCGGACGGTTGCGGAGATATGGATTTTACCCCACAAGCGATCCAGGTACGGTACGGGTAGGCCGTGTGGGGAAACAATGACGAGCTGCTTCTCGGAAGATTTTGCCGAAGCAGCGGATTAAGCATGGCTAATAATACACAGTTCTGCCGGGAGCCGGTCCTAGAGACTATGCCACGGGCTTGGCCAGCCCACGAATGGGGGGTAGGAGTATAGCCGAATAGCAAAGGTGTTAATATCGATATGTTATAAGGAAATAGGATAGCAACGGCTCCCCGATTTAGAAAGTTCGGGAACAAATTGGCGAGGTGAGTTCCACCGATCTGTATATGCTGCAACGGCGCCAGGTCCACAATATGTGCCCTTACCCGGAGGGACGTGCCAGTGACTCCACGGCCGGCAGTTGAGGGTCTCGTAGAATCCAGACTGGTTCTGATCATCCGGCCCTGGACCGAGGTGAGATGTCGGCGTTGTGCCTTTAAGGTACGGGAAAGATTTTGTCATCCTGCATGGACGAGGCCCAGCACCCGCAGTAAATTAATTCCGATACCTTCGACGTCGCGCAAGCGTTGACTCTGGAGCCACCACAGGAGTGATTGCCCGCTCCCCATGCCTCGCTTGTTGCTCCTCGCCGGCGGTCATCCACACCGCAAGGCAACCATTAGGGCCCCCCTCAGTGCATAGTCTTCCGGGTGGATGAGTCGAGCTCGTAGCGCGGATGGTGCACTGGCAGCTCCGAGACTTGCGCCGGGTCTAGTTCTACCAATTCTGCAGAGCCCAGCTCCGCAACTGGCGACCGCCATGACCCCGGCTGCTTCTTCGACGGGACCGTTGGGCTGAGGTCCTGATCCGGATGATCAAGAACCGATGCGTCAATGTTACGACTTCGCGCCCCATCAGCCTTTGTCCTTGACCTTTTCCGCCTCGTAAGCCAAAAGTAGACGACCAGTGCTGTCAACACGACAGTCATCGCCATTCCCACGCCGAGGCCGACCTTGAGTGCCGTGTTCTCACCCGTGGAGCCGGCGTTGGCTACGTCCGTGCCGCTTGGAGACGGCGTTAAGGAAGTTGGAGGGATTGTTGTCGAGAGAGACGGTGTTTGCGTGTACCTATCAGTTCCGGTACCAACAGGCGGGTAGCTTGTAATAGCGGCCGTGGCCTTTGTGCTGGCTCGATTCCCATTCTCGTCGAGAAATATTCCACGGCCATCAGCACAGCATTGTGGGTCGTTATTGCAGCACAAGCTGCCGTCGGCGCAGGGAGTGACGCGGGGAAGCACACCTTCACCTATTTCCGTCTCGTCTGTTATAAGTTAGGTAGGGACCGTGACGTCGCTCAGGGCTAGTGCAGCTTACTGTAGTAGCATATCTGGGCGCATGACTCGTCGAATGGAGTGACTGCGCAGGGACCACGAACCCAGACCTCGGGGGCGTCACCAGGAAGATGGCATAGTCGATTCGAGAGACACGTTGCTCCGACTCCACAACAAGCGTTGGACCCGGGGCATCGAGTGTTGTTGACATAGGACTGGCCGCCAACACCGTAGCAGACGATACCGACGGTCTGCGCGTTGGCCACCGGCCACAGGGTTAGAAGGCCAATATTCAGGCAGTGTGCAGCCAAAAGAAGTGGTGGAAGCCGCCGCCGCGGCAGCGACCAATACGCTAGGACAACCATGTTGGGCTCTGGATTCCCAAAAGGATGGCTTGAAGTCTGAAGAAAAGAGCAAAACATGCGAGAAGTTACCGAAGGATCACAAATAGCCCCTAACCATCCGTAGAGGTACTCCACTCCCGGTGCGCCACATCAAGCCCGGAGTCCCCGGATCGACATCTCGGGCTGCGTCGTGGCGTATAGGGCGTATTGCCTGCCATAACAAGAAGGGATAGACTCCGCCAAGAGCGGTAACAACGGCAGTGCGAGCGTACCGCAACCAGTGAACAGCCAATGTGACGGTTGCGACAGAGGGGTCTGATCCAAGATGACGCTGGAAGGCAGAATTGAAGGGTCTGCCGCCGCGGGTGACAGCGTTGTTGGACAATGAGACCCGGTCGCTGGGAATCCTACGGATAGGGCGGCATGTGTCTATTCCGCACAGCGCGCCATTGAACCGGGAAGTGTCCGTGTGGAATGGCTCTTGATCGTCCGAGAAGCCATTGCACCAGATGTTGCGAAGTTGAGAGTGTTGTCTTCGGGTGAAGGTTGTTCGCATGGAGCTTGTTTCGTGGTTTCAGTTTGTGGGATTGGAGCTAATATTGGTGATGGTGGAGGGAAGTTGGGAACTTCGAGTGCTTGGCTGTGGGGCGCATCTGTGGGGCGAAGAACATGGCTTGCTCTCCTTGCCGTTTGCTCCCTCTTCGATTCGAAATACACAACTGTCGGAATGCCAAATCCTCACCCGAACAACTTTGCCATTTTCGACCGTCGAATGGAAACAACGAGAAACAGCAAACATTATCTTGATCACCACTGACGCGACCGATCCGAACAATGCATGCAAGCAGGTGAGACCCGGCCGTGTGTTTCCGTGGAGACTTTCGGGCCGCAGCGCGCTTCATGCAAAATGCTATGGTGCCACGGGAGCAACCTTACGTCGACGTTTGACTAGTGACAACTGCTAACGCATTGTTTATATCGTCTCCTACAGGGTATCATGTGATTACAACAAATACATGGCGACGCCCGCCGCTAGCACCGCCCCCAGACCCCTCGCCCGATGACCAGATGCTCCGTTCTTCTTAAGGGCATCGACGCTCCCGGCACGCAGACACACCGTCTCGACCGTCACATCCGACATGCTATAGCTGGGAGGTCCGAAGGCAAAGGGGTCCGTCACGGGCCAGCTGATGGTCACACCCACAACGCCCCGGGCGCCCTGCTCGGCCAAGCTTCGATACCGCAGCTGTGGTACGCCGTGCACAAAGTTGGGGCTTCCCGACGCGAGCGGGTCTTGGTTGATAGTGATATCGGTCATGATCGCGAATTGCTCGAATGCTGCAACGACCCACCCAAACCGTCAGTTTTCGCCCTACGCGCGTGGGAGGAGATACATACGGTTGAGCGTGAGGGGAACATCAAGGTTGGGGGCTGTGCCCAGGGTCCCAAAGATGTCGGCGGGACAGGACAGATTCAGCAGTGGGTGGGCATACAACTGCCCCAGGATCGCACCCATGCCTCCATCGATGGGCGCCGCATTGTACGTGGCCACGGCCAGGGCGGATTTCAGGTTGTTGACACAATCGGAGCCGAGGAGGTTGACGCAACCCCCCGCGTCGCCGCCAATGGCATTGGTCGAGTTTGTTTCGAGCGCGAAGGCATAGTAGTTGCGGTTCTGCGACCGGTCCTTGTTCACCGTGTTGTTGTCGTACTGCAGCCACCAGCCAGCCTTTACGACTGACCCATTATATCCGTCCGGGATCGACAGACTGTTGAGCTTCTTTTGCGCCGCGATGTCGTTCTGGTCAAGTTCGTCAATGGCGTAGACAAAGGTTGGCGGGGAGCTGAAGAGCGGCGAGAAGGGAATGGTTGCGGTCGCAGTGGCTTGTGGCTTGATACAGCGCTTTCCCGAAGAGTAATCACAATCCTGCGCCACTGCCGCCACAGCTAGGACGGCCACAAGGAGTCGGCGGATCATCGTGAAAAAGGCACAAACACCAGACAGAAGGCTCAGCAATGACCACTTTCGACATGTCGGGCCGGATTATATAACAGTTTGTCGAATGGGCTCAAAACTCCGAACTTCGGAATGTTCATTATCAACTGGGAAATTAGTTCAGGTTCATGGTTGCTGTTTGGTTGGTGTTCCAAACCCCTGTTTCCCCTGAAAGCTGTGCGGCGCGGTCGAGGCCCGCCTCCAGCCGCGTGGGTTTAAGTTGGGGGTCACCTCGGGCTTTCAGTCCTACTCCCAGAGCATCACAGCCGGGGATGCAGAGCACAGAACGACTGCCGTAGATGCTAACTTCTTGGTCGGGTATTTATTAGACTCTGGCGCGGTGTTGAAACCTCAAGACGCCATCACCCAGATTGCCAGATGATAACCGAGGATTAGAGGTCGAGATTCCAGGCAGCAACGCGCCAACAGCAAACGAAATACCCCGCGTCGCGCCTGTCGTGGTTGCCCCTCATCTCGACCCAGTTCCAAAGTAAACATCGCCCATTTTACGCACGCGTTTCAACATGTGGCAGCTGCCGGAAGGAGACGCCGAGCAATGGAAACAAACGTTTGCCGACCCTGAGGATCCGACGTACGAAGAACTTCTCGCCCTGCGTATTTTTGCCAAGCCCGGCAAGCAGTGTTCGCATCCCGTTAGCGACTGGTTTCGCGATGCCCGTCCCAACCCTCCTCCCCTGCGCCCTCGCCATGTCATCCTGGCCGAGGTTTTGCGCGAAAATACCGCCTTCGACCACAGGATCGAGAGTATCCTCAACAGTTATATGTTAGCCACAGGCATCAGTACTGCCCAGACGCCTTTAGAGGTAATCGCTTACCGGGAGCGTTCAGTCAGGAAATATGTTAACGTTGTCAGGACGAGCTTCCCAGCTTCCCCAAGTTCTCCCTGCTACCCTTCGAGATCCGAGAATACATCTGGCGACTCTCTCTTTCCAGTCGAGTTCTGGACGTGCGCGAAGTCCAGAACAACGGAAAATACACGAACATCAACAGCACCATCCTGCCTGTGCCCACGATCGCCCGAGTATGTCGCGAGGCGCGTGAGGTTGTTATGCGACATGGCCGCCGCATCCAAATAGCTCTCCCTCACCGTAGGGGTAGCAAGGTCATGTTTTGCCCGGCAGGCTTTTTCTTAAAGGGCATCGATATCCCACTGTTCCTGCTCGATGTGGGAACCACAGACGCCGTTCTCGACGACGCACAGGCAGAAGATATGGCATCGGATGGCGTACCCGTGCTCAATCTTGTCGCAAACAAAATGGCGCCAGCCATGCGATGCACCGCCATGGCCGTGAGTTGGGCTTCAACCGGAAGATGGCCCAACCTGCGGGGGTTTTCAAGCAACACACCCCCGCAGTCGTGGGTGGCTCTGAAGCACGCCGGCCCGGGAGTGCGAGTCATCTACGTCTATTACCGGAGCCGCTTCCTCGAAGTTTCGCTTGGCATGACCGAGGAGTTCGTTAACACGGCCGATGGGGTCTTCAACGTCGAGGTGCAGCTTCTAGTAGACATGCACGACGATCAGCGCCTGGCAGAGCTCAGCAGTCTCGAGACGATCGGAGAAGACCGCGGAAATAACACTCCACGGTACCTCGGGTTCGCTGCGAGGAACCCTGGCCTGTGCATCAACTGCGACCGGATACAGTGGGAGCGGCACGTCAGGCCGGCGGTAATGGCACATTATCTGCAGCTCTTTGAGGATGAGTTGGATGACGAGATGTACCGAGCCGTATTTCCCCCGACCGTTACAGGTTACGATCCAAACCACCCGTGGGTGATGGAAAAGCTGAAGGCGGCGCCCGAGTTCCGGCCGGCAGTCCTTGTTCACCTCCTCCCAACGCCACCACCTCGAGATACAGCAGCCGAACACGCCACGATGGTATATGGACAGCGTGTTTCGGCCATCCGGTAAAGCAGACGTCGAGCTGGGCTGCTTGGCCTAGGTACTATGCATACCTAGTGTTTGACTTCTTTCTTCCCGTGTACATGCGTAGACACACTATGGTCCAGCTCAGGTGATGAGATGATCCAGCGAGATGCTTCAACACCAGAGGATGTCATCACCACATATCTATTATTGCAGAACTTGATCTAGTTGATCTATATTTCCCGTGACACTCAGTTCAGGTGGAGTCTGACGACGGCCAGCAGCGAATGCCGAGTTGAATGGCGCGACGCGGGGCGAACCGCACCGGAAGCGCTTCCGGGCGGCATCCGGGCCGGCTTGACAGGTCCAATCATGGACCCTGGTCATCCTCACCGATTCGAAAAGAACGCCTGACAAAGAGCGGGGTACCTGCGATTTCTCTTCGTAAAGATTTGCTCCGTCCGCCTTTTGCATTTTTGCTCCTACACCGATTTTTCGTCGCGAGGAGAATTGTCATCGCAAAGCCCAGAAAGCGCCACGGACCGAACAGCATGGCGGATCCCGAGACCACTGAGAAGACTGCGTCCGAGCCAGTCACGCCCCAAGCCACGGTGGCACAGCAGCCGCCAGGAGCTTCCAACAGTGCTGCTGCTGCACGTCAGACTGGCCCGCCGCCGGGAACAACGGTCGAGACGACCGCACCACCCGAGATAAGGAACCAACCGGAAAACGTGGGCGCCCTACCTGTACGTCTTTCGATGTCGCACGTGTGTGGTGCGGCACAGCGGCGCAGATCATCCCCAGCTTGCTGACGATAAGCCAGGCCAATGAGGAGGACGAGCTGTACAATGACGATGCGAGCAGCACGGCATCGCTGACTGCGTCGATTCTCGAGTATCGCACAATTCACGGCAGGACGTATCATAGTGCACAGGGCGATGCTGAGTATTGGTGCGCTTTGGATTGCACCTGTTGACCTAGAATGTGGCTGATCAATTGCAAAGGGGTGCCAACGATGATGCGCAGAATGAGGCGCTTGACATTATGTAGGTACTTGGGCATCCTTGAAGCCGATGAAGTCCGAGACCGCCACTGACACTGACACGCTCGCAGCCACCACGTCCTGACGCTGACGCTCGACGGCAAGCTCTGCAAGGCCCCGATTAGCGATGAGGTGCAGAAGGTGCTCGATGTTGGCACAGGTACTGGTCTCTGGGCCATGTATGGAACCTAGGCGATTAATCGAAACCCCAAAAGCTGACGAGAAAATGCAGCGACTTCGGCGACAAGTACCCGAGCGCCGAGGTCATCGGCACCGACCTGTCGCCGATCCAGCCGAACTGGGTCCCGCCGAACGTGAACTTGTACATCTCCCCTCACCGTCTACTTCGATATGCATGCTAATGCAAGTGGCCAGCCAAATCGACGATTGCACACAGGAGTGGACGTTCGCGGAGAACTCATTCGACTTTATCCACATCCGCTGGCTCTTCGGCAGCATCAAGGACTGGGACGAGCTCTACCGGCAGGCGTACCGCGCGCTCAAGCCGGGCGGGTGGATCGAGAGCCACGAGGCGTCGGTGCAGTTCCGGAGCGACGATGGAACGGTCACGGACAAGACTGCCATGGGCCGGTTTGGCCAGTTTTTCATCGACGGGGGCAAGTCGATGGGACGGTCGATGACGGTTGTTGAGGATGGCCTGCAGCGCAAGGGGATTGAGGCGGCCGGGTTTGTGAATGTGCAAGAGGAGAATATCAAGGTGAGCTTTTCTGGGACTTGGAAGACAAAGGTGGAAGCTGACATTGACAGTCACCGTTTGGGCCGTGGCCGAAAGATCCCAAGCTTAGGGAGATTGGCAACTTTCAGCGTCTGGCGACGTCGAACGATCTGGCTGGGTCGATGATGTATCTCGGCCATCTGACGGGCTGGTCACCCGAGGAGGTGCAGGTCTATGCGGCCAACCTACGCCGTGAGTTCCGGTCGCCGCGGATCCATGCGTACTATCTGCAGAAGATTGTGTGGGCGCAGAAGCCTGAGTAATTATCCTCGTTGGACGACGGTCATTGAGCGGAGAGTATACCTTCTTTACGACGAAGCACGGCGGGAGTTGAACATGCTTATTCATAAATACATTTTTGGTGGTTGCATCAGCCAAGGTACCTATTCAAGACCAAACACAGCAGACAAAGTCGAAAGCATAGCAGCATACGTACATAGGAACACAAAAACGCATATTCTTATGACCAGAATCCCTGACATGCCGACGTCCGATTGGAAAACTTAGGCAGAGTCTCCCATTCGAAAGCAAACTCGAATGTAAGGGCGTCCTTGCTGCCTCACACCAACTCTCAGCTCCAACCATGGAAACTTCAAGCCCGCCAATCCTCCTTTATCAAATCCGCCGCCTTCTCGGCAACAGCATACATTGTAGCCTGCGTATGCGCCACCGGCACCAAGGGCAACACACTCGCATCCACCACCCTCAACCCCTCGATCCCATAAACCCTCAACTTGGAATCAACCACGCCGCCCTGTTCCAGGGCCATCATCGCCGCCGTGCCGACAGGGTGCGAATTCGTCGGGCGAATCAGCGACGCCCTGAGTGCCCGCTCGATCTCCTCATCCGTCTGGATCTGGATCCCCGGCGCGACTTCCACCGGACTCAAGACTTGAAGGGAAGGGGATGCCATGAACTTCCGCGCGGCCCGGACGGCGTGGATGATGCTTGCTATGTCGAAGGGGTGGCTCAGCGCGCCGAAGTCGAGGGCGATGTTCTCGGGGGCGGGCGAGGGGTTCGTGCTGGTTATGGAGACGGAGCCGCGCGAGAGGGGTTTGGCGAGGACGGTGCCTACGCCTGTGCCTGACCAGGTGTATTCCATTATTCCTGCGCCTGAGGATACCATTTCGGAGAGGAGGGTGAGCTGGGATTGGTAGCCGGCCTGGAGGGCGGGGGAACGGGAGTAGATTGCTGGGAGGCGGGGGAGGAGGGAGGAGGTGGTTGTGTTGAGGGTGGAGAGGAGGGATGGGAGGGAAGAGGAAGAAGAGGCGAGAGAGGTTATGTTCTGGGCGGAGAGAATGGTGCGGGTGTTGCCGTGGACGACGGTTAGCGGACCGGTGCGGTTGGTCATGTATTCCACTAGGGATTGGTTGAAGTAGGTTGCGTTGGTGGTGAGGATTTCACGGCCGTTGGGAAGGGGAGTGGTAACTATTACCATGGTGTTGTTAGACCACGTATCATGGCTGAGACTCACCATTTGGTTCTATTGGGTATATCCGGGGAACGACTTACACTGCCACTTCATCTGAATTGTGGGGTGGTCCTGAAAGTTGGCACCCACGCCAGGCAGATCCTTGACCACTGTGATGTTCAGACTCTTAAGAAGGTCCGCTGGCCCGATTCCGCTCAGCTGCAGAATCTGCGGTGTGTGCACGGCACCGGCGGCGAGAATTACCTCCTTGCTGGCGGCAACGGATATCCTCGACGAGCTGACGCGGGAGAGAATATCCACACCCACTGCTTTGGTATCGCTGATATTTACTTTCCCAACATAGTGGCCCACAAGGAGGTCCAAATTTGGCCGATTTGCCACCGGGTTGTAGTATGCCGTGCGGGCTGAAGACCGGGTGACATTCCGCGCGTCGATGCCGGTTGGTCGCCAGGCGACACCGACGATTTCCCCGTTTGCTCCGCCATCCTCGCGGAGCGGGAAGCCGAGGCTCTGCCATGCTTCGTGGGCGAGGTCTGCTATCAGTTAGCCTCAGTCTCTCGAACGGTAATCCTCATACGTGCAGATATCCGGCCATTGCCATGTCGGGAATGTGTTTTGCCACGGCCCATTGCCGTAGCTTGTCCTGTCGAACGTATATTTCCATTTCTTCTGCTCCTCATCACTCGGGACATTCAAGGTCGTGGCCTATCAATCTGTCAGCCGTTTCCCTTCCTACCTAATCAAGTATAGAGACATTCCTACCTACCTTTTTCAAATACTTGAAAACCTCATCCCACCCCCATCCCCGGTTTCCCAGCTTCTCCCACGCATCGTAGTCCTGCTTTTGGCCGCGTGTCACAGCCATGCCGTTCACCGTCGTACCCCCGCCGACAGTGGCACCGAGCCGCAGGATGTCGGTGCGGTTGTTTAGACCGGGTTGCGGCACCGATACCAACTGGAACATGAGGCTCGGATCCTGTAAGAAACCTCCATAGTACGGCATGGATGTATTCCATGTGTCATCGAAGTCGCCATACTCGACGACCAGCACGGTAACTATACCACTTAGATCCAGTGATACTTGTCTTATAAAGGAAAAGGACGTAGACATACCCTTGAGATCCTCAGTCAACCTATTTGCCACAACAAGACCGCTGAGTCCGCCTCCTGCGATGATGTAGTCGTATGAAGAGTGCAGGGAGGTGTAGTCTCGATGGATGCCAAGGGCTGAGACGTGAGAGAGTACTAGCAGCCAGGCTAGAGCTAGCCTGCCGGCTTTTCTTGGAATGAGACTTGACTCCATGTTGTTTGTCTTGTCGTCTGAGAATCACCACTCTCAACGATTACTTGCACTTTTTTTTCTTTTAAGGGATCTTACATATGCTTATGTACAGCGGTCTACGCTTTGCTTCTCCGCAGATTGCCAAGGCGGAAATAGAGTTCGCATTCTCGACCTGTTTGCTATCCGAGAGTCCGATGTTACAGATCGACATGTATACCTGCTCGTTACCACTACAGCCACGGAAATGTCATCGGCAATATAAACACAGCCAATCGAGGCGAGGGAGACGTTGTAATGTTCCCAAACGACGACTCTGCCGCATCCCGTCCCGCCTGCACCCCGCAGCCTAGAAACGGCTGTCATGAGGTACGGACCAGTAATGTACGGCCCTACATGGCGTGTCCGGTCACCACGCTATCCGCTAGGAACTGCGTTGTAATGGGTTGGACATCGCATCGGCAGTTACTCTGCACTTGGCTGCCATTTCCAAAAAAAGAACAGAAATATACCAGCTCCAAATTCGTATGTGAGCACCGCTCAGTGCGCTCTGGGTTGATCAAAGTAGCCCCAGGCATTCTAGGTCGAAGATCTGAAGTTAAGGTTCTGCGTTAGTCGGTGGTCAGATTCGATGAGAGCCAGTTCTGTTGCCGGACTTGGCCGCATGACAAGGCGCTTTGAGACAAAAAGACCAGATATTTCGGGATATGCGTTGAAAGGAAAGGACATGAATAACAAACAGAATCACACCTAGGTCTAGTTTCTGGGGTCCTGTCGTTGAAATTTGGGCGGGGCAGAGATGTCGCAAGTTGGGTTAGGGGTGACCCCGCGCTAAACCGCGATTGGAATAGCGCATGCACGCCGATAAGATCCGCGAAAACAAAAATCAGAACCGCAGCGACGCTTCCCCACCATCAACAATGCGACCCATTCGTCAACTCACACAATGGCGGCGGACGAGACACCTGCTGCCGCGCCAGCCAGCGCCCCTGAGGCCTCGGCTTCCAGGACAGATTCAAGCGAGAAGGGTGGCGACCGGAACAGCGGCCGAGGCGGGGCAAGAGGTGGGAAGCGTGGGAGAGGCAGAGGAGGCCGCGGCGGGGGACGCACCTGGGATGACAATGGCTCGGGGAAAAGGTTGGCACCCTTTCGCCATGCGATATTCCAATGCCGACACTGACCAGATCGCAGGCGAGACTTTTCCTCGAAGCGCGACCAGGTCCAGGAGGCACGAGCCGAGAAGCGCCGGCGCGTCATCGACGAAGGCACCGATGGGAATAGCTACATGAGCATCGCATTTAGCGCCGAGGAGATCGCGGCCGAGGAACGACGTCCGAAACGCAAGGTCGCCGTGCTGGTCGGGTATGCGGGGACGGGATATCACGGACTCCAGATCAACCATAAAGAGAAGACGATCGAGGGCGATCTGTTCGCTGCCTTTGTCACGACGGGCGCCATCTCCAAGGCCAACGCCGACGACCCCAAGAAGTCGAGTTTGGTCCGCTGCGCACGAACAGACAAGGGTGTGCACGCGGCTGGAAACGTTCTCTCGCTGAAACTCATCGTCGAGGACGAGGATATTGTCGAGAAGATCAACAAGCACCTTCCAGAACAAATCAGAGTATGGGGGATACAGCGCACGCCCGGCTCATTCAGCGCCTACCAGGCTTGCGACTCGAGATGGTACGAATATTTGATGCCCAGCTATGCGCTGCTGCCGCCCCAGCCGCAGAGCTTCCTGGGCAAGAAGATCGTCGATTCAGCCAAGGAGAAGGGAACGTACGAGGAATATTTGGAGCGCATCGACGACATAAAGGATTTCTGGGACGAAGTCGAGAAGAGGGATATTCAGCCAATATTGGATGCATTGGAACCTGGCGTCAGGGCAGACGTGGTGAAAGCATTGCGGGACAGCGCTGACAGAGCTTTGGACGATGAAGCGCCGCCCGAGGCACCAGCCGCCGAGATAGAGAACGCGCCCAGTGCTAAGACGGATGGCAAGGATGTCACGGGGAAGGATATCGAGACTTCAGAGGCCCAGGATGTCGCTATGGAAGACGCCGAGCCTGCTATGTCAGAATCCATTCAGATCAAGGTGGAAAAAGAGCTGAGTCCTGTCGACGCTGCGGTCCGCAAAATCAAGGCCGCGTACATTGCCGCCAAACGCCAATACCGAGTCACGGCTGTCCGTCTCGCGAAACTCCAAGAAGCTCTCGACCTCTATCTGGGCACTCACAACTTCCATAACTACACCATCCTCAAATCCTTCTCCGATGCCTCGGCCAAGCGCCACATCAAGATGTTCAAGGTCGAGACAACACCGATTCACATTGGCGATACAGAGTGGCTCTCGATCAAGATCCACGGACAAAGCTTCATGATGCACCAGATCCGCAAGATGATCGCCATGGCCGTCATGGTCATCCGCTGCGGCGCCCCGCTCGACCTGATCACGGAGAGCTACGGCCCCCGTCGGATCAGTATACCAAAGGCGCCCGGATTGGGACTGATGCTGGAGCGACCCGTTTTCGACGAGTTCAACAAGAAGGCGGTCAGCCTCGGGCGGGAGCCTGTGGACTTTGCCGAGCACGAGGAGAAGATCCAGAAGTTCAAGGACGAGCACATCTACAAGAGGATGTTTGAGGTGGAGGAAAAGGAGAACGCGTGAGTGACGACAGTATTTTGATAATCGCTGCGGGGCTGACGAGACGTGACACAGCTTCCACCTCTTCTTCAACCAGGTGGACAATTTCCGGACCGACTATTTCCTGTGGGTCACGGCTGGTGGTCTTGAGGCTTCTCATGAACGGTCAGAGCGGACGTTGGACAGGGTGCCCAAGGCTTTGGAGGCCGAGCTCGGGGATGAAGCTGATGGCGTGGAGGAGGTGGGGACATGAGGTGTGCTGTTGGACTGTCAAAAGCCAGTATCGCAATACCAATCCGGATGGCCTCTCCGAAACGAAGCAGCAATTGAAGACTATTTTGCTCTCCGTAACAAAACTCTCGAGCGTGAAGCTAGCGTAAGGTTTTACTGGAATTGCCGCACAAGGCTTTCGACAACAATGCCCCGAGCCAATGCAACCCTTCAGACTCTAAGACACAAACGTCGATGCCCGAGTCTAGGGACGGGCACCGGCTCGCTAAGGGCACGGAGGCTAAAACACCGATGCATATACAGAAACATTTTCTCTAGAACGCGGATCTCATCGAGAAACCCTACGTCTTTGAAGTGGCCCAGAAGATGCCCCAAAGGTTTCACTTGCACACTGGCTATTTTCACCGCGCGAAGTTCGAGTAGCACATGTTGACAGAATGATAATATGCTGCAAAAAGAAAGTCTAGGTATTTTAATATGCTATGGAGACCCATGTCATCGATCCTCAGAGCGTGTTTCAAAAGGCGCTCGACAACATCAAAGCTCTCTGGTTTCCCTCCCCTCCTCCTCCTCTACCAAAGTATCCTGCGTGCGCTGAGGCGTCCTCGTAGACCTCGACCCAATCGTAGGCGGTTTATGCCAATCCGCCGATAACTCCCAACTGCGATGATCCCTGTCGCTAGACGACAGCCGCTCTTCTGCCTCGAGGACGGGGAAGAACTTGACGATCAGCGGCTTGAGCGTCATCACACAAGCACAGACGATGGCGAAATTGATCTCGACGGTCGTCCAGTATGCCGAGGTCGTCCATTGCCAGGTGACGTCTACGACGTTGGAGTATACTATTAGGTTGACCATTCGGAGGATTGATATCACACATAGTCTTTTATTCAGATCTGTCAGCACTCCTCCCGTGGGTGGTGGTGGTGGTGGTGAGGCCGGCCGGCTGGCCGAGGCGGATCGAGTCGGTGGGTAGATAGGAGGGGAGAGTAACGGAGACAGACTTACAGGAATCCAAAAGCGAAGAGAGAGTAGAGCAGTGTTTTCAGACGGAATCGCAGTCGGAGTGTCCTGATAGCAGGCATTGGCAAGACGTAGATGAGGAAGTCGGTCGAAATGTGCATGGCCGAGGTCGATGCATACCAGCGGTAGTCGTGGCAAACGCCCTGGATGCTGCTATCCCAGAACGCGGCGAGGGGGACACACGCTGTCAGGACCGAAGCGAGGGTCCAGACGCCGAAGATGACAATGACGGTGAGTAGAATGGTTGTTGAGAGTTTTATCCACGGATACGTTAGGATGCGGCGGTATAGCATCAGGATGGAGATCTTGGTTGCCCAAAGCGACATGAAATACAGGAGCAGATCGAACCATCCTGCCTAGAATGCAGTTATCAGTCTCTTTTTCTTCGTTGCAATGTTACGTTAAGTCCAGTCTACGCCCAGGGCTTGTCCCACTTACCATGGCCAGCGGTTTCGCGTTCTGAGGCGGAACCGTCCAAATGTGCGTCCCTAAACCCAGAACTGCTTCTGCGAGAGTTTAGCCCTGCGATCGCCGGGTGTAGTAGAGGAGACAACTGACGGATTATAATGCTCGCCGAGCACATGCTCGACAGCACGAGCGACACAACGATAACCCAGTCCTCCCATGACCAGACGTGTAGCAGCAAACGTCGTGTGTAGAACCTCGCTGCGACAAAAAAGGCCGCAACGGCCCAGGTGACGACGCTGCAGGCGATGATGCTCGCCTGGTATGACAATTGGTCTTGGCTGTGGTCAATGACGAGCCCGGGGAAGTACTGCGACAGCGGGTCCTGGGTTGCGGTCGCGCTGGCGGTAGCGAACGCGGTAGCGGTCGTGCTGCTGGACATGGCGACACAGTCAAGTGCCGGCCTCGCCAAGTCCCGTCGATGGCGATGCCATGGACGACCGACAAATGCGATGGCCGAAAGAAGAGGGCAATGGAACGCTAAGAGAGGAAGATCTTGTGGTTGAACATGTTTGAAGCGGCAGATGGAAGATCGTCGAAATTCACGGTGAATGCAGGAGAAAACTGATTCGGTCTCGGTCCGAAAACCTGAGGGCCCTGTGGCTGCCGATCGAGTGTTCTACTGGTCGATGCCACGGCGACGGGGATCGAAAGGGGCTCCGATGTGCTCCCCTGTCGCCGAGGTGGCCGAGACCACGGCAACCGGTGTGATGAGAAGCAAAAAAAGCGGAGATCGCGCTAGCTTGCCGGCCGGGGAGACTCTACCTCAACTGGTGTTTTGATTGGGACGGCGCTCCAAGACCCTAGCGACCGGTGGCCTGGGCTGGGTGAGCATGCTGAACCCGCGACACACCGATGCGAACGGGGCCGGTAGTTTCGTCCATCACCCGTCATGGACCCGGAGCACGTCCAGATGTGGACAAAGATGCATAAGTTTACGTGCGCCGCGCCGATCGACTCGATCCAGGTCCAAGGCACCGGTACCGTCACGTGACTGCCGGTACTGGATATGGGCCCTGACCGTTGTACCCTGCTGAACGGCAAGCCTGTTATTCGAAGTTTCATGTCAGTGGGAGAGACGAGAGAATACTAAAACAGAGAATGGAAACTGGGTCCCAGTCACTGGGAAGCTGAGTATAAAAAACAAGAAAACTGGAAAGAAACGAAATCAAGTGATGCCCCTGCTCTTGGAAGTTACCCTGGTGCGATGGCCGGCGGAACGCAAGGGCTTGATTTTCTAAATGAAAGTAGGTACCGTATCGGCCTCGTCTACACAACTGTGTGTCCATCAGCGATGTGAGCACGGGAATGTGACCGTGTGCCTATTTTTTCGCCAGCTAAAAGGTCCCGTGCGCCCCCTAGGGGCTAGAGCTGGCAGTCGAAGTGCTAGCATAGCGTTGCCGAGCTGGCAGGCGAGGAGCATACCGTTGCCAACTCTTCCTCATGCCCCTCTTCGCTCAGCATCTGTCGTCCATGACAGTTGCCGTCGGTCGTCATTACTGTATCTCCATCAGGCCCGCAGTCTGCCGCGGCCGTCCCGTAGTCGTCCGGACCGAAAGTCTACTTAGGCCCTCCAGACCCAGGATTCCCCTCGACATTTCCCTCGAGATACGTCATGCACCCACCGCTCTCGCGCACCCTTCGCATCCGATCCTCGGCCCGGGCGCGGTTCATCATACCAAAGAACGCAGCCGCGTCTTTTTGAATAGCCTTCTGAGCCTCGTCGTCGCCCTCACCCGGCCCCCTGAGCGGCCCGACGACCCAGAGCTCGCGCAGCTGGCGGGTGAGCTGGAGGAGGTCTTCTACCGATTTGATCTTTTGTCGTTCTTTTAGTAGTACAAATTGATGGGGGTGAGACGGGGACGGACATACCATTCTGTGCGTGGTGAGCTCGACAGCCATAGTGTCGGTGGCGGCCTGGCCCGGTGTGACGGCATTGCTGACTTTCTCGGTGCCAAGGCGGATGAGGGTGTGGAAGCCATCGAGAATGTCTGCGATGAGCTGGTTCTCACGGTCTAAAGGGTGTTGAGTATTTGTAGCCTTTTGAATTGGATAATCAAACTGCGCAGCCATTTCGCTGGAGTTTGAGTGTCTTGTCGGAATTTTGATGATGGTGATGATGTGGTTTGCGACAAGAGAGGAATGCAATGGAAATGGTGGAATACGTACCGAGAAGGTTCTCGGATGCAGCTTGGTCTCTATCCATTCCGCATTCCAAATTGAGCGAGTACCGCTCCTTCTGAAGCTGTCGCGGGAGAAGGAAGCGATGATGGGTAGTTCCTTAGTCGTTTGTTGTTGAAAGGAGCGTTTGAGAAATGGCGGGGACAGTGCTGATTACAGTGTTGGCTTGGCGCATACTGTACTGTGATGAGTGGTGGGGTCCACGCTCCGCAAAATCTTGGCCTGCAGCAGAGGACTTGGCAATCAACCTTGATCAAACTTCATCTTCGCCTGCAACTTTTACGACACCCGACGATGCTGCTCCGATCGCGAAGATTGAAGACAACGGGGCACTTGGAGCCATCAATAATATCTCTATTCGATGCTAAAATAAGCGGCATTATCCTTAGACATGGCACCGAGACCGGCCGTCCGCAACAAGTCCGTCCTCCGAACTCAATTGCCCTCGCGTCAACCGGTCGATCAAAGCTGTACGCGTCAGAGAATGCATCGCTGAAGCAAAGGATACTCACCGCCACCGGCTGATCGAGATCGTAATGCCCGCCACAGCTTAGCTGCGGCACCTGCGCATACTGATTGACCAGCTCGCTGCGCGTGCTTTGCAACACCTGCGCCGTTATTATTAGCCAACACTCTTCTCTCCGCGACGCGTCGGGGGTCCGGTCCACCTACATTCCGATAGCTCTGATCCGGCTGCTCACGCATCGTCCTGAGAAACGCCCACGACATGGCGCCCGTGGCCGCGCCCGCGATCGACGTGTCGGCCGAAGTCTGATCATCGCGACAACCCGAAAACATCCATACGTCCTTGCCCTCCGACTCCCAGTCCTCAGCGAAGTCCTCGGCCGCGAGCCCCTCGTCGTCCGCCGCTGACGTCGCGCCCCCGTACCGCAGACTGTGGAAGAAATCGGTCGCGCCACCGAGCAGCATCCGCGCGTCGTCGACCTTGCGCATCGAGAAGCCACCCTGGAATAAACCCTCGGCTGCGCGAACGAGGCCCACGCCCTTCTTGAACGTGTCGAGCAGGTTGACGTTGCCGTCGGCGTCGGGGCGGAAGATGAAGGGAAGTTCGCAGGCTGAGCCGGAGTGGCAGCAGTCGAAGAGGATAGTCAGACGCGCGGCTGGGTGCATTGGAGACACGATGGTTCGGTGGAGCTACAAGGTGGTGTTGTTAGTGCCCCGGTAGGTCTGCGCAAACGACGCGTACCTACCGTGTCACTGGTGATCTGGCCGTTGGTCTCGAAGTCGACGGGGCAGATGGTGTCGTCGAAACTACCTGGTTAGTGATGGACCACCACGTCTCCGAGCTACACGTACCCGGTCGAGCGATCGCCGTCAGGGTCTCTGACCTGGCCTCTTCCTTGTCAGACAAAGGTTCTCCCGGTAGAGTCAAGGTAAGCAGGTACCTCCATGCCCGCTGTACGACAGCCAGAGAATGTCCCCCGGCTCATTGCGGCTCGACAGCCAGCGGAAGGCGGCCAACATGTTCTCGGCCGTCGGGTAGTACGGCGTGCCCTCGTTCTCGGGCGCATCGGTCAGCATGACCATGTCCCCGGCGTCGGGCGGGAAGCCGCGCTCGTTGACGAGAAAATCGCGCACGTTGAAGGCATCGTTGATGCATCCATTGAGCTCGTGGTCCGAGCCGGTGTAGTTAATGCCGATGATGAGGGCCTTCTTGCGCGGCATTTTCGTCGTCTTGCTGTTGAGGCTTGGCGTATGCAGGTACCTAGGTCTCCTTACAGGTGGGTAGCCGGTAGGTTGGAAGCTGGTGGGTGGTGGGTGGTATTTCGGTGGTTTAGGTAGGTTAACTGCCGTCGTCTCGGGAGGGGTCGAGGATGAGGGGAATAGGCCAGTGGCTTGCGGACCTTCGAAGTCCAGACCGCAGACTTGAGACGGGCGGTGCTTGCCCTCCCCCTTTGATCTGATTGGGCATCGACGATTTGCCCAATGTTGCTTTCTCCCCTTTCTTTCCCCTCTGTTTACTCTGCATAATAAGTCCTCCCATTACACGTATATCCGTACCGTACCAGCCAGAACTTAGCAAAGTTGTAATACTGCTCAAGCTACACTGCGCGCAGCATCACAAGCGGGATAAGTTCCGGAGCAGATCGTCCATATGCTGCACACAACACATTTTGTACTCGGTGGAAAGGAGGCAGTTAACTCGTCATCCATCATTGCAACTGTCTTCATCTAGGTCATGCAGTCTACAGAATGCCACTCATAGCTTCATCAGTCCTCTGTCCCCATGCCACGGCTGCTAGTGACCGTGGCCTTCCCGTTACACCCTCTCAGCACAATATACGCCTGCCACTCCTTTTCAAGTCCTCGCGTTTCATCAGCCACGTTATCATGTCCGCCACCCCACTCATGGCAGGAATCGAGACCGGAACACAGCGAAGCATATATCTCAACGCATTCCCCAGTTCCCAAGTCAAAGATTCAGCCCTTCCCCAGCCCAAGCAACACAAGATTAGCCACATTCATGACGGTAATAACCAACCAAACAAGCCCAGCGAGGATAGCCAACCACCACGGATTCGCCATCTGCACGCCCCCCTCCTGAAAGCGACCAAAAATCCCCCGTCTCCGTCTTGCGAACAGCGCCGTCTCCTCCTCGTCCTCAACATGCAACCTTGCCAGTCCCGGCTGGACGGTCATGTAGCGATTCAAACAGGTGAAATAAATCAGCGGCGCCGTGACGAATGGCAAGACGCTGCTCAGCGCGACCTGGCTTGCTGTGAGTGCCGTGTTGAGTCCGGACCGGCCGACGGCACCGGCAATGATTATGGACGGCGTGATGCTGATAGACCGAGTAACCAGCCGACGCAGCCAGGGGCGCATCTTCCAGTTCAGCGCGCCCTCGCTGACCATCTGCCCGGCGATGGTGCAGACGATTCCCGCCGAGATTCCGGATAACAGCAAGGCCAGTGCGAAGATGGTGCCGGCGGCGGGGGAGAGGGACTTGGAGAGCAGGTCGTGGATGGCGAAGATGTCGTCCTGGCCGATGGCGTCGGGGTTGTTGTACAGCGACGCGCCGGCCACAATCAAGATGGCAGAGTTGACAAAGAGCGCAAAGGTGAAGAGCGACAAGGCGAGCTCGATGATGGAAAACTTGAGGCAGTGCTTGATGGCCGCCTGCGAGGGGATGTAGTGCACCTTGTCGACGCCTTCGTTGGTGCTGGACGCGGCGGACGAGGAGGCGGCGGGCAGGAAGCCGCGCTTGGTGTCGTAGTCGCGCAGGCGCGGCTGGACGATTCCGGAGCCGAGGAAGAGGGAGTGCGGCATGACGGTGGCACCGAGGATGCCACATGCTTGGTAGAGGCTGCGTGGGGGCGTTAGTGACTTTGGACGAGAGGGAGGACGGGGGAGACGTACCCTTCTTGTTCGACGATGGCGCCGGAAGGCAAGTATCCGCGGAATACCTCGCCCACGCTCGTGTCTGTGATTAACGAGAGCTGGATGCAGAAACAAATGACTACGCCGAGCACCAGGAGGCACACGAAACCCTCGAAGAGCCGGAGACCTCGTATGGTCCCGGTCGGGTTGTAGAAGAAAAGAATGACCATGACATCGAGGATGGATAGGGCGCAGCCGGCAACGAGTGGAAGTTGAGGTATCAGCAGGTTGAGAGCGATAGCAGTGCCAATGACCTACAGATTATCAGTCTCGCCGTCGATATGTATTCAGAAAGTAGTATTCTCACCTCAGCTATGTCTGTTGCGATGATGGCGATTTCAGCCAGCGCATACAGGACATAGTTCAGCCACCGGGGCAGGAAGGCACGACAGGCAGAAGCCAGGTCAAGGCCGGTCACGGTGCCGAGCTTGATGGCGAGACTTTGGAGGAGGATGGCGAACAGGTTGCTGAGCAGAACGATAAAGAGAAGTTTGAAGCGATAGCTTGCACCGGCGGCAATGTCAGTCGCATAGTTCCCAGGGTCAACTGTGATGTGCTTAGCATGTGCTCCGTTTCGTAATGGAGTGAATACTGACTGTATGCAACTGATATCATGAATCCAGGGCCGATAAAGTGGGCATAGGTGATGAGAATCTTCTTGAGGCGGGCGACACGAGAGGGATTGTCATCTTGCGGAGGATCGTCACGGGCAGGAGGCGAGGAGCCAGGTTCGAAGTGGGTAATCTCGACATCGACCGGAGTTGTTTTGTCAACTTTATCCCGATCGGCCCCGTCGAGTCCGCCGGGCGGAGATATTTCTCCGCCGGCCGACTTGCGCGTTCCCAGTTCGGTGTCGTTGCGGTCTCGGTCGAGCGTGGTGCCGATACCTTCGTCTTCTAGGGCTTCTGCTGTGCTGGATATCATGCGTGCATCCCGATTGCGGGTCTGTCTCGTGTTGGCGATGCCGTTGAGGTCCTCATTCGTCGTCAGGTCGGCGGCGAGGTGGTTCGGGTTCTGGTTGTAGCCCTCGCCCTCGTAGGGCTCGTCGGTCCGCGACGGGCATGAACACATGGCGGCAGGTGATGTTGTTGTTTACTGCCCGCGCTTGCTTGCACCTTCTAGGAGCTGTCAAAGGTGCCGTGACGGGACATTGACGGGCGCGGAGAAGACGTCACGTCACTGCACCTTCTTTCTAGTCTGGACCCGTGCGTATTCTGTACGGGGGAGGCGGGTGCAATGGGCTGTGCGGTCGGGGCTGACCTCAGATCAAATACTAAAACCAATTGACGGGTTGCAATTGAGTTTTCGGAAATATTTTTGTGGCGGCGTCGGTTCTGGACGGCTCGCGGGCAGAAGGGACTGCGGGGGCGGATGGTTCCGGAAGATGACGGAACTCGCACGGGCATGCTCCCCGATGGTCAACCCGGATCGAGGCGATCCTCGCCGAGGAATGAATGCCAGTGGCTTGACGGGCGTCACGGGCTTCCGATACTCGGAATCACGACTGCATTCCAGAGGTTGACGTCCAGCTTGGCAGCATTATTGGATGCTGCAGCGCGACCACCACTCATCAAATGACGTTGAGTAATTGGCGGTGAGACGGCGGTTAGCGACTTGGCCGGCGGGAGACGGACTGGTCAGCTTATTACCACGTTGAAAGCAGCTGCGGAACGGGTGTGTGCTGTCCCGGCGGCGTTGTCCGCGTGACACACCGCCGTCGCCTCCCAATCCATCTCCAGCTCGCCATCGGGCATTCATTGGCACAACATGGCGGTTAACAAGGTGTCATGATCTCTGGCCCAATATCTTGTTTTCTGGTTGTCGCTGAATTTCAGGGGCATTTGGTGCAAAGCAGGCACGCAACTTTCCGCTGCAGCCCCCATTGCCAAGACCGGCCGGTTTCCGGAAGTTGAAATTCCCAGACAAGTTGGAGGAAGGAACTCTGGACACGCGGGAGAAGCTTCCAAAATCTTGTTAGCGGCCCGTGCATTCCTGGCGCTTTATGGGCCAAGACCTGGGCATGCTTGTTTGCACCTCGAAATCCACTTCTCAGTCTGGGGCATTTCTTCCGTGGTACAGGGCGCTGCGACAGCCTCTGTAAGACTTCCACGCTGTCGCCCCATCTGAGACGTCCCGGCCACGACCCCTAGCAGATCATCGGCCAACTTCTGCCGCTTCTGCAGCTCCGAACTTGGGTCGGCAATCGAAGCCGAGGTTCCTTGGGTCAGCTTTCCGTGTCGCTTATTAACTTTACACCACCGCTACCTAACGCTACCTACCTAAAGTCAAACTGACACTCCAAACTCTATTTACAAGTGCCATCTTTCATCCCGTGATATATTCGACCTGCCGCATCGACTAAAGCCATGGCGTGCAGCTCTGATTGCTGCGGCCCACCCAAGCACCTGCCAGATCTATCGCCGAGTCCCCGCGGAGTTAACTCCACCCCGGGCCATGTCGATGACACTGACAGCTGTTGCGGCGACTCGGACGAAAAAGCTGACAAACACCACCATCACGAGCCTTGCGGTGGTCATGACGAGCATGAACACACCGCTGACCCTGCCGTGAACAACAGCCACGGTCTGGGTGCTACGTCTGCCACTGATGGCACTTGCAATGATGATTGCTGCGACTCTCCCTCCTCCAAGGCGCCCGCTACAGCTCAGGCCCCTGAATGCTGCGATGGCACGACGTCGCCTTGCTGTGATGATTCATGCCTGGACCGCCTCGCCCTTCGCGCTTGTGAGGGGGACGAGAAGCCGGTTGTTGTCGAGGCATCCTATCCAGGTACGTGGCATCTTAGCTGAGGGCCAGTCCAGCTTGTCCGCCTGTTCTTACTCCCCATGTAGTGCCTTCAACTTCCTCCTCTCGCCCGTCCTCGAAATGTGGTGGCGTTGAAGACGGTAAATCCTGTGGTTACCACAAACGCATTACTCAGGACACCTACGCCGCAACTCTTTCTGCGCTTGGCTGCATCTGCCGTGCTTTGTTGGCTCTCGGTCAAGAATCTTGCTGTGCCCCGAAGGAGCGCTCCTCTATCGACCGAAAGTACTCTGCCAAGAGAAGCTCCTCGCGATCCAGCACCATGACGCGGTCTTCTGTCGACTCCTGCTGCGCCACCAAGACGAAACTCCGTGTCTCCAAGAAACACGACCATGCATCGCACAACAAGCGGACGTTATGTTCTGGTTCTGGTCCGTCTACGGGCAGTGCAGCCAAGGGCGGATGTTGCGGCGATAAACGGCCGACCAGTCGTGCCAGCAGCTGCGCGAGCCACGACGGGGGAAGTCATGCGGGATCGTGTGGTGATGGCTGCTGCGACGAGAAACCATCCGAATCCCTCGACATCACCCGCGAAGCTTTCGATACGTCGTCAGGTACCGATATCGAGAAAGGGGTCGGCGACCGTGAACACGTCGTTCTGAGCGTTGCCGGCATGACTTGTACGGGCTGCGAAGGCAAGCTGAAGAAGAACCTGGGCAGGCTCGGGCAGGTCAAGAACTTGAAGACCAGCTTGGTGCTCTCGAGGGCTGAATTTGATCTTGATCCGACTGCGGGCTCGCTCGACGAAGTTCTAAAGCACATGGAAAGGACATGCGAATTCAAATTTGAAATCGTCACCAACCAGGATTCTGGCGTTGATTTTATCGTTCCCGGTAATCCGCTGCAATTCATCGATCAGCCCTGGCCCACGGGTGTCACGGATATCACCGTCATCGATAAGCACACCGTCAACGTCGCCTTCGACCCGAAAGCTGTCGGAGCTAGAGATCTGCTTGAAAAAGGTTGGGGTGAGCCACTTCAGCTCGCAGCTCCTCGGGCCGACCCTACGATTGCGGCTGGGAGCAAGCATGTTCGGCATCTTGGCTACATGACTCTGCTCTCGGTTGTGCTGACAATTCCGGTATTGGTGATGGCATGGGCACCACTTCCCGAGGCCAAGATTGCGTACGGCTCGGCATCCCTGGCGTTGGCTACACTTATTCAGGTGTTCGTTGCTGGCCCCTTCTACCCCAAGGCTCTCAAGAGTCTGTTATTCTCACGGGTCGTCGAGATGGATCTGCTGATTGTGCTGAGCACCACGGCTGCCTACATCTTCTCGGTCGTGGCATTCGCTTACATGGTAACCGGGCAGCCACTAGAAGGAGAGAGCGAATTCTTCGAGACAAGCACTCTTCTTGTTACTCTGATCATGCTCGGTCGATATGTTGCTGCGCAGGCTCGACACAAGGCCGTCGAGTCTATCTCGATCCGCTCTCTCCAGGCGTCCTCGGCAACCATCGTGGACGAGCACGGCCATGGTGCAAGGGATATCGATGCTCGGCTTCTTCAGTACGGCGATTTCTTCAAGGTGGCTCCGGACTCGAGGATCCCAACCGATGGGACTGTTGTCTCCGGCATTTCAGAAGTGGACGAATCCATGGTTACCGGCGAATCCAGCCCGGTCGAGAAACGCCGGAAATCTGCCGTGATTGCCGGCACCATCAACGGCTCCGGAACCCTCGTCGTGCGTCTCAACCGGCTTCCGGCCGATAACACGATAACAGCAATTGCGACATTGGTCGACGAAGCAAAACTGACCAAACCGAAGATTCAGGATTTGGCCGACAAGGTAGCCAGCTTCTTCGTGCCCGTCATCGTCACGATTGCTGTCATAACTTTTGTCTCCTGGCTTGCGTTTGGCATGAGGGTGCAAGGAAAGTCTGGGTCCTCGGCAGCTATCCAAGCCGTCACGTACGCGATCACAGTTCTCATCGTATCCTGTCCTTGCGCCATTGGACTCGCCGTACCGATGGTTATCGTTATTGGCACCGGACTGGCCGCCCACCACGGCGTTGTTTTCAAGTCGTCTGAAAGCATCGAGGTCGCTCACAAGGCGAAACACGTTGTGTTCGACAAGACCGGAACACTTACTCAAGGCAAGTTGTCAGTCGCTCGGGAGGAATACACCGCAGGAAACGACCCGGCCACCACGTCTTCGCTCCTATTGGGCCTGCTGTCCGGCATCAAGCACCCTGTATCGGTTGCTGTGGCAGCGCATCTCACGGCCAAGGGAGTCACTCCGTCACCAGCATCCGATGTCAAGGCTTTAGCAGGCAAAGGCGTGGAGGGCGTGGCGCCTTCTGGGCTGTTCCTCCGCGCCGGCAACTCCCGCTGGCTGGACACCAGTTCCGACCCAGCCGTCCAGTCGCTGCTATCGCAGTCCTACACAGTCTTCTGCTTCACCATCAACAATTCCCTCGCCGCCGTCATCGGACTCCGCGACTCGGTTCGCGACGACGCCCTCGACACCGTCACCGAGCTACAAAACCGCGGCATACAAGTCCACGTCATCTCAGGCGACGACGACGGCGTCGTCCGCGCCCTAGCCGGATCCCTCCACATCCCCCCCGCCAACGTCCGCTCCCGCTGCACCCCAGCCGACAAGAAAGCCTACATCGCCGCGCTGCTCGAACCAACCACCCTTCCTCCCACCACCACCAGAACAAAGTTCATCAAATCTACAAAACCCAAGTCCCCGGTGGTAATCTTCTGCGGCGACGGAACCAACGACGCAGTCGCCCTCTCGCAGGCAACAGTAGGCGTGGCAATCCAGCACGCAGACAACGACGACAGCGAAACGAAGGGGAGCATCGGCGCCGACGTGGCCCGGTCCGCGGCGGACGTTATCCTCGTCACGCCGCGGCTGAGCGGCATCCTGACGCTGATCAGCACAAGCCGAAAATCTGTAAACCGCATCTGGATGAACTTTGGCTGGAGCTTCGTGTACAACGTCTTTGCTATCCTGCTCGGCGCTGGCGCGTTCGCGTCGCTCGGCGGTGGGAAGGTGCGCATTCCGCCTGAGTATGCCGGGCTCGGCGAGATTGTGAGTGTCCTGCCTGTTGTTGTGGTTGCGGTGCAGTTGAGGTGGGAGAGGGTTTAGGAGACTTTTGTGGAGACGACGACGGCGGCGGAAGTGGTTGAATTGGAGGAGGTGTGTGTTGTTGGTGTGGATGATGAAGATGAGGGGTTCCGGAAGTGGTGACTGTTGGTTTCCTTGGATCGAGCTCTCTTGTGTGTCCGTTTCCTTGATCCGGATCGATTGCGATATGTCTTGTCTGGACGTCACTCGTTTGGCCTGCAGTTTTTGGCCTGGGGTCGATGGTGTTGGTAACAACGCTGGGACCTAGAAACCAAGTATGGATATGAGATATTGTGTAGCGAGATATATATACTACTGTCGTTTCCGCTGCCATCAAGGCTAAAAGATAGGTCTACACGGCGAGACGTACCACGCCGACCTCGAAGCCATGACAAGCTTCTACGACATTCCCGCCTCGACTCACCATGTGTTTGCCAGAACCAAGGGTGGCAGCCCCCAGGGATACCTCCACCGGACGTGGTTCTAATTACACTCCACCAGTCCTGGAAATTCCCAGTCGAAACACCCTACTTTGGCCTGAATTTACAGGCTATCACCCCAAAGGTAATCAAGGTGTTGAACATACCAGTGTTCATGCTGTATACATGTAGCCGGAGCTTGTACGAGCTCGCATTTGGCAATAGATGGTCAGACACCCCTACCATACCTAGAGATCCCTCAAGACGACAATGCATCCGGTTGGGAGGTCGTAGACTGGGGCGAAGGAGACTATTCCAAGTTCTGTGTTTTTATTACTTTGTTCAGGCCCTTAAGAATATGTAGGTCACAAACTTTCTGTCCTACAGCCAGGCCAACGTTTCCGCTAACTACTCCGTCCTGTGCGACACAATCAGCACACCGCATTGCACTGGTTGCAAAGGTAGAGTGTTAAAATTCATCTTGAATCATCATGGTATCATGGATATGGTATCATACGTAAAAAAGCGCCGACATAGGTACTCCTGAACACAACGCCGACAACAAATCAACCGCCCAACGCCTGGGAACCAGCCTAAAACCGTACACATGTAGGGTGTATGCATTACCCCAAAGCACAATAACCAAAGTTGCAACGCCATCAGTAACAGATCAGGCAAGCTCGGCTCGGTTGCCATCCGTCCCCGTCCGAATCGGATACAACGCCTCAGGCCGAGGCCCAGGCCCCTGTCCATACCGGTCATACGAATAATACCCCGATGTGCTGCTCCCGACGGTGCTCACACCCGACGTCGAGTACGCCGTCATGCTCATAGGCGGCGATATCCGTCCCGACGTCGGCGGTGACATCATGCTGGTAGGTGGGGATACCGCGCTGCTCTGTGGCGACATCATGCTCACCCCCGGACTTGCGCCTACTCCCAGGTATGGTGCTCCATAGTTACCTGGTTGATATGTGTTTGCTGGGCCGGGAGTGGAGAACATCATGGGCCCCGGGAGGGGAATATAGGGAGGAGTATATGGAAGCGGAATCGCTGACGGGATATACGTCGAAGCCGCGATGGGTTCCGACTCAGGCGGCGCAAAGTAAGGGGCGGGTCGAGTGCTCTCGCGCTCATAGTAATACGGTTCGGTCTCTGGTTCACCGTCCGTGTCCGTTCGGCGAATTTCCGGGATCGGAGGCGGGGGTCGCGACGGCGTGGCTGGAGGCGGACGGGAAGCATCGTGCTCGTCGAGAGAGCCACGATCGGTGCTGCTCCGTTCGGCCGTATCCGGAAGTTCGGTGATGTTCTCTCTCCCCTCGTTGACCCGGGTCGCTGCGCTGGCAAGATACGTCACACGTTGATACTCGGCGTTCTCGCTCTGGGTCGCCTGGGTTAACAAGTCTCGGATCCGTTCGCGTTGTTCTGGGGTGGCAGTGGACGCAAACGAAAAGCTGGAGGGAGAGCCAAGATCGGTAGCCCGGGCCCCGTTGCCCAACAGGCATGCAACTGCCTCGCTATGACCGGCGAAAGCGGCCCGTCTCAGAGGGTCCCAGCCTTGAGCGTCCACCTCGCGTACTGCGGCGCCATGTTGCAGCAATGCCTGGATGACCTGAACGTGGCCACCGCTGGCGGCAAGACAGACTGGAGTGTCTGTGGCACCCTTGACTACGGCGCCGCTGGCAAGGAGGAAGTGGGTGATCTCAGCATGGCCAGCCGAGCAGGCGATAGCAAGCGGGCGTACCCCCTTGAAGTCGGTCGCATCAATACGAGCACCACGGGCAACCAGCGCTTTGGAGACTCTGGTGTTACCGACACGAGTAGCAATGTGCAGTGGTGTTTCACCGGCCCTGTTGACAACATTGCAGCTGGCTCCGGCAGTAAGCAGGAGGGAAACCTCGCTGTGCGTTGCATGCTGGCAGGCGTAATGCAACGGTCGACTCGACTCGTGACACTCGACTTCGATTTGGGCGCCTGCCCCCACGAGTTTCTCGATCACACCAAAGCTGCGGCCCATTGCCGCAACGTGTAATGGCGTGCGGCCGTTGATGCTCTGGGCATTCAACTCGGTCTTCTTGTTGCCGATTAGGAGCCCGACCACCTCCTCGTGGCTGTTGTAGCTCGCCCAGTGCAAGGGAGTGAAATTGCCTGCGCTTCGTGTCCTCGGCGATGCCTTATACCGCAAGAGCAGTTCGACGATTGCAGTAAGGCCTGAGCGTGCGGCTGCTGCCAGCGGAGTGAGATCCTCCTCTTCCTGGGCTTCGATGTCCGCCTTGGCTTCGATGAGCGTCTCGGCCACAGCCACGCGGCCATTGATGCAAGCTGAGTGGAGAGGGGTCCGCATATGCGAGTCCTTTGCGTCCTTGTTGGCGCCCAGTTGCAGCAGGAGCTTGACGATTTCGTTGTCGCCGACATCGCTTGCGGCATGCAGCGCCGTCTTGTGCGCGTCATCACGGGCATCGATGGTCGCTCGACGCTTGGCCAGTAGACGAATAACATCCAGCTGCCCGTGCTCACATGCAACCCTCAGGGGTGTCTTGCCATGAGGCCCCCGGGCATTGATGTCGGCGTCCCGGTCGAGGAGCGTCTCGATGACGCTGCAATGTCCGTTGGCGGCGGCAAGATGAAGAGGCGACAAGTGGCGCTTATCCTTGGACTTGATCCTGGCGCCTTCAGCAATCAGAAGTTCGACAATATCATTGTGGCCGCAATGGGAAGCAATGGCAAGCGGCGTTCTACCCGTTTTGCTGTGTGGCTGGTCGATATCGGCTCGGCGGCGGATGAGCGACGCCATCTCGGCGTGGTCACCCCGCTGTGCAGCGACGATCGGTTTCGGCGGGGGGCGGTCGCCGTCGGATTGTAGATACATGTCCGTAGCTGTAAGCTCGCCGGGGAAGCGGATGCTGAGCTGCGACTTGGGGGACATGGTATCGTCCGCGTTGGATCGCGAGCTGCTCCCTGACAGCCTGAGCCGGCTGAATCGCTGGCGGATTGACGAGGGTTGAGATTTGGGCTGTGATTCGGTCGATAGCGATGTGTTGGATGACATGACCTTGGTCAGGGAGAAGAAGCTGCTCGGGGTGGTGCTCCGATCGCTCGAGGGGGAGATCGGCGGCGGCGATGCGCCGTACGGGAGCATCTCGAACGGCGTCGGTCGTTGCCATGTCGGATCTCGATATTCGGTTTCGCGTTCGCGCTCTGCCGGCCGCAGAGGGCCATTATAGCCGACCGACGACGCAGTCTCCGTCTCGGGAAAGCTGTCTATCCTGTCCAGTCTTCTGCTCGCTCGCGCGGGGTTGGGCTCGGTGCCCGCAATTGTCGATCGCTCGGCATCGCGGACCGTGGATTGTTCTCGGACCGTGCTGGTGTCCTCGCGGACGCGCTGGAATATCTCGCGGGTGGCTGTTTGTCGAAGGAAGCTGTTCTGTTCGGAGAGGGTCTGGCTGCAACAATGCGTCAGTTTGGGTTTGCGTAGGTGGGTTGTCTCGCGGGGTCGCGAGCACGATCGCTCCAATCGATAACCTTTCCCCCTCAATTCCATTCCATCGCAAGGAAAGCGGGTTGAGAAACTTACCAGTACGCTGCATTGAGAAGAAGCTGCAGAGCTGTCACTTGCGAGTCGAGCCGGCCCTCGTGGTCCCGGATTGTCGAGTCGAAGAAGAGCTGCTTGAGACGCGACACGACCGAGTCGCCAATGCCGAGTCTCTCGACGTCGTGGCCCAGGGCCTCAATGATGACCTGGCAGCCCTCGATTGCGACGCCCAAGCTGTCGCGCATTTCCTCGCCATTGGGGCTCGTCGATGCGTTAAACTCGGCCCAGTCCTTGATCTGGATCAGCGCGGCCCGGATTGACGACAGTTTGCCGATGAGGAGCTGAAGCGACCGGGCGCCGTCGGTCCAGCGTGTTTTGAGCGTGTGCAAGTTACTTGTGACGCGCGCAATCATGGTCACGAGCTCGCCACAGGCGGCGACCGCGCCGATGATGGAGAGGGGCTCCATGGTCGGTCATGGCAAGCAATTGACGGGGAAAGGGGAGAGAAGGTGTCCCGGGGCGCCGCCATGTATTGGTCACTCCGCCAAGCGATCGCAGGAGGTGAAACTACGACGAAAGGGGATGTGACATGCAGGAACCCCACCTTCAGCTACACCACCGCTAATCTGCCTCACAAGGCTCTCAGAGCCTTGTCGGTTGCCTCCCGCGAGCATTGCTATCAGAATAAGAAGTCAACACATGTTTAACACTGGTTTTGCCAGGGCTCAGGAATCCGCCATCACCATCACCATACTACCACTACGACCTAGTCCAACTTGCCCGCCCAGACATGCGGAAAGCTGATATCGCATCCGCGTATGTGAAGTAGTGCAAGCCGATACATTGTTGGTATGTACCGGGTCTAATAAGTGTTGCTGGTCGTCGTTTATTGGGCGAATGGCGATGGCAGTTTATATCTTGAGGTTGCGAAGTTGGATAGCCTTGAAGATTGCCGTCCGGAACCGGTTTTGTCCTATTTTCCGTCCTATCTCCCATGGGATCTGAAGGGACGGTGAGAACCGCTGGACAACTGCTGGCGGTGTCGGTCAACAGTTGTCCAGCTAGCGGCTTAAACCCTAGTATCAGCCACTATCATAATAACTACACGGCGGGCCACATTGGTGCCCAGCCGCACCGGTGCCCAGGAGATTCGTGGCAATCGTTGCAAGTGTAGTAACCCGAACTTTCCTGTCCCCACCGACGACGGGAGGTATTCCGAGGGGAGTCACCGTCCTTATTGTAGAAGGGTTGATCTTGCCCGCAGGTGTAACAGATTAGACCCATGCTAGAGAGGAAAAGGAAATCACGGATCTCCATCAACTGCTTCCGGGGCTTGTTGGCCAAGGTTCTCACGTCTTCGAGCTGCGTTTCAGCCGGGGTCTCGGCGGCACACATCTGTGTCTCCGTGGCGTCGATGCTCCGCATGGCGGTCTCCTGGAGTTTCCTTCGTAGCTGCTTCTGTAGGGCATCGACACCTCGATTCTCGGCTGGTAAGCACAGCCATTTCCCCCTCCAGAAACTAGCCTCCTCACGCCGCTGCTCATCTACGGTTGGATCGCAGCCCGGTCCTGGGTTCAGCACGGCATACCAGCTGAACTCTAACTTGAGTCGCGGGTTGGAGTCCTGGCCCGTCATAAGACGGATGTAGCGGTCGGCGTAGCCACAAGACTCGGCAATGTCGGGCTTGGTCAAGATGCCAATAGTGCGGGTTCCCTGCGGATCAATCGAAACAACCTTTTCCAGGATAGGGGCCTCCATGTAATCCATGTTTGCGGCGACGACGGCAACGATAACCGTGTGGGGATCCTTTATATAGAAATCCGTAAGCTCTTCAATGATGAGGAGATCCTCGGCGGATTGCTCATGGTTTGGATATCTGACAAGACCAGGGAGGTCGACAAGTGTTAGGCAGGGGAGGTCGGGACCTGACTTTTCGATGATGATCTTGTGCCTCGTCACGAATGAAATCCCACGGCTAGCTCCATGGACGTAGTCAGGGGCCCTGGGGAAGATGCCATCGGCAACGCGGCACAGCCAACTCGAAATCTCATCCGAGGTTGCCTGTTCCACCTCATGGTCAAACTCCTGCAATGCCCCCCTTTCGCTATCAGCGCAGTGTCTGTCGGGCTGAATCCACAGCTTGGTATTGTTTGTTTTGTTACGTCGAAGTCGAATCTCAGTCGCGCATCGTGTGCATGCCGTTTCGACTCGGCGGAACTTTATACCAGTCAGTGAAGCCACGAGTGAGGTCTTCCCGGCCGACTTGTCTCCGACGACTGCAATGTGTGGTACTGGATATAAGTTCCCTATGTCCTGAAGGTCCTGGAGGGCGTACTCGATGCCGCTGAGTTTGTCGAGGGCAGACGCGTTGGCGATGGGGGAACACGGATCGCAACTTTCAGCGTTAATGACAGCATCCGAGGGAGCGATGACCGGAGAGCCGGAGGGGGAGCAGGGCGGGGAGTTGCAAAGCGAGCCAGCGTAGCTGAGGAAGCGGCCGAGGGCAAACCCGGTATCGGTACCCTGGTACCCAGACCCTTTGTCGCCGGCAAGGCTGGCAAGCTCGATGCGCTCGGCGTCCAGCGCCTGGAGTTTGTTCTTCAAACCCAACAGATCATCCTTCAGCATGTCCTCTATTCCTTCTGTCCGTTTGTCTATGCGGTCGGTTTGCTCCGCGATAGACGCTGTGGCCGCGCTTGTCATCGGTCAGCATGCTCGTAAAACAAGACATTTGGTAGGTACCTTGGCTTGGGGTTTGGGTCATAGCACACTTACAGAGTCATGGAACCGATCGCTATGCTGAGAGAGGACTTATATGCAAGTAGGGTGTTTCGGAACAACTGGATCTCCTTGTCCTTGAAAGCCCAAGCCACATGCTTCCAGGTCCGAACCCTCCTGGATCCATCTTTGGTTGTGACAACATACTGATTCAGCGTCAGAGTGAATTTGGTAAACACATCGACACAATTCTCCAACGGTTCGCAGAGAAAGTCGGCCATGGCTGGGTTGCGGTCGAATCCCTCTTGCATGGCCGCGAGCGATGCCAACTCCTGGTACAGCGCTCTCAGGTCAACGGATAGCGCCGTGATGTCTCGGGGGGCATCGCGGATGCTGGCAATAAATTCCATAATTCGCTTTGAGCCGTGGAGCGCAAAGCCGAGAAGGCCAGCGATGCCAGCTGTGATGGACAGTGGGTCGGCCATGGGAGTGAGATGGTTGTATGAGGAGAAAATGCGCAGCGGTCGGGCACGTAGAAACTCGCCACGAGGCATTGATCAGGCAGCTCAACCCCCTGGACCAATCAGCTGACTGGAGACGCCGAAATATTGCCGGCCAATCAACATGCTTGAATCACCAACCACTCGAGCAACTCCAGGTTGGAAAGATTCAATGAGGAAAGCTGGCCGAGGTTATCTGTAAAGCAGGTGGAACTGTTTAACAGTGCTACCAAAGCATCTAAAAACCGGTAGTACCACCTATAGAAGACTTTTTGATTCTACCTGCATCTTTTGTTTCGTAGAGTTTGCCTAGATGCCTATTTTCCAGTGCCGAGCCTTTGGTTTACAAACCCCTTTGTGACACATACACCCATAGCATCCATGACAGTGTGAATTCACGTCTCAGTGAAAGTCTGCAAAGAGCAATGGGTTTTCTTTCGATGGCTGTGGACTCTATAGAACTAAAGCTATGTCTCAAGACATAATCGATATAGGTCGTCTCCGCATATCTATAATGCTCCCGAGCCGGCGCCAGCGCCACCCTGTCTGCCATATTGGTAGGTCGCGAACCGGTCGCGTATGCTCTCTACCGCGGCTGTCCTCGTCCTCGTGACCCCGGGGCCCGGGACCCTCCCTCCCTCTCAGCCGCATGCGTCCAGCCATCCCCCGTCTGTCCTTTGCCCTGGCGATCTCAAATCACCCTCACCCTTTTCGTCCTTCAGCCGCGCACGCGTCGCAGGCATAATGGTCGTATGTTCCTGGAGTGTGATTGGTCCGGCAATGTGTGCAAAGGCCGAGTTTTATCAGATCAGCTATGCATGGCCAGCAATGCGGGGGTCTCGGCAATGGCAGAAATATTGGTCTGCTCTGGCACAGGTACACAGACCATATGGCGCATAAGGCTGATCGCCGTTATCGGGGGCTGTCACCGGTTGATCCCAGCCAGCCGCCTGGGTTACTTGCGGCGTGTTCTGGACCGTTGAGTAGTAGGCTTCGTACTCGGCTTGCGTGACTGTCTGGACCCCGCCGTGGCCTGCTTGTTGGTCATACACGCCGGCATCAGCGTACATGCCGGCATCAGCGGCGTATCCGGCGTCGGCGGTATATCCGGCTGCGGAGGGATATGCGGTGCCGCTCTGAGCTTGCGATTGGTCGGCCGCGTACTCGGCGGACTCATACGGAGCTTGGTACTGTTGTCCTTCATAACCATATGCAGCGGCGCTTTGTGGAACCGGGTACTGACTTTGGGCTGTGTCCTGCGACGCAAGCTGTGGTCCTGCTGCATGGGATTCAAGAACTGGGGCACCTTCAGACGTGCGTTGCGGTGGGGGCCAGCATCTGACCTTCCCGGCCCGACATCTGTCGCATTCCGTTCCTCCTTTGCTGATGGTGCAGGTTTTCTTATTCGTCTTGCAGGGACCGCATCTTCTGTAGGTGGAGGTCTCCATATCTCTTGGTTTGCATTCTAGGTCTTCCCTGAAACACCGTGGACATGGTCCCTTCCGAGCAGCCCAATTCTGCGCGCATTGTTTCCCCGCTACGTAGCACTCGTGGCACTGGGGCATTGTGTTGTAATAGCTGCCGCTGTTAAGTTGAGGTATAGGTCGCTTGCCGAACTCCCGGCCGAAAAAAGGCCTTCCCCGGGGAAGGTTTGAACGTGCTCCCAGGTGGTTGGTGATGTCTCTGGTTTAGAAGTTCTTGTCGCGAATATCTGGGCACGGCTGAGGTTCTTATATCCTCGGTCGTGGCTTTCCCCGGCAGCGGCACGTACAGCATGTACCGGACGAACAAATTACCTTATGAGAACGTGAATGCAATATCACGGCGCAAACGTAGCTTGAACAAAGAGCGGCCTGTTTAAAATAGGCCGGATGGAAAGTCGAGAGCCCTGTGCCGGGCTGTTGGCTTGGCTGCGGTGCAGTCTCGATATCGGATCATTTCTAAAACCGCAGCTACAAGAATAAATTCAAACAGCTGTTGAGCACCTTGTAAGAGTAATAGATTGTTTATCCTTCTCTTGAAGTTGAGAGGGCAATAGGTAGGTGTGTGATTTCGGCCGGGCTTTGAGCGTTGTAGTAGTATGATAATCCTGTGAGAACACATTGCCGTGGCAAGTCATAACAAGAAATGATCACTACCTAAGCTTGAAAACGCTCGTCATGCTACCCACCGCGTCTGCGAAGAAGACTTAAACTATCTCGATAGTTAAGGTACGGATTACTGGGAAGAGCTCCTCTGCACGTGCGCTTGGGCAAACTTTGGGGCTGAGGAGACCAGACGAGTCACGGGCGACGGTTGAGGATCAATTTCATCTGGTATAACAGGTGTTCATCGACATTCAGCCTTCACCACCTATGGCAGTTACGCGATACCCACCAGCTGGAAAGGGTGGGTATCCAGATAACTGGACGAAATATTGGAGCACCTACCCCCGGCCCCCGGTGGATGACCCTGCCTTGTGACGGTGCTTGGGACTCTAGAACTGCTGTGTTTTGGATATCCTGTCTAGAAAACTGCCACAGCACGGCTTCGTCGAGTCTCGGAACAATTCAAACATCCGATGGAAATTCGGGGGCTGAGAAAGTCTATACCGCGGGCCAACTCCTACGATGCCACCCCGAACGCAAGGGAGTCAAGACTATGTTCCTCGTTAGGTATTGTATACCTATTGAGTTCCCGTTCAAAGGCGACAGTCATTCCTTCAGTTTGAGAAAGTACTTACCATGTTCGTGAATACCATCCCTTCGTACGTAGGTTAGGCACCTGGCAAACTCAAACTCAACACTTCCACGGGATCTAGGCTTCACGTTGGTCCTGTCTTCAGACAGTTTATGCTGTCCCAAGTTGCCCTCCATGAGGTACCGGCCGGTGTTTCTAAAAATCGAGTTCACAAGATAGGAAAACACTCACATGAGAGCGACCAGGTGACCTTTGTTATGAAGAAGGACGTGAACATGTCACCTCGTCTCTTTTGCTTCTCGTGACTTGGCCTGTCTCGCGCAAAAAACTCGCCAGGAGCGAAAGAAACAAGCAAAACGCCCCGTAGCTCAGCGAAGAGCCGCGGGACTGACAAACCAAGCGAGACCTGCGAATTTTACCTTGATTATTACCCATCATGCCGTCTGGTGTTAGACCTACGGGTCAAAACCAGCGGTCCGCCAAGATACAGCACTTAGTAATCACCCAATACCGAAAACAGGGATCGGATTTGGGAAGGTGGTCGCGTGCATATCTCCGGCAGGCAGACGGCATTGTCCAAGGCTTGGTCCTGCAAGTCTAGACAGTGCGGTGAGATGCCGTCGGCGGGTGGTCGGGATTACGGCATTGTTTTGTTTGTTGGTCCGCTGCAGGAACTTCCATATTCCATGATGCTTTGGGGGATTTATGATGACAGAAGACGATTTGTGCATTGATAGTCCGGGACTGTTCATGACGAGATCAAGGACTGGCAAGTTGGATTTGTGAGTGGGGGGAAGAGAGGATGGATAAGGTATAAAGGGGTGGATGGTTCAGATCGGAATTCAACACGTCATTAAAGAACAGACACCAACACTTTAACAGAGGACGCTTCATTTTCAATATCTTCATTTACAAGCCCCCATTCTCTAGAAAGCAATAGGCTATTGGCATCCATCCCCTATCGATCTCAACACAGCCCACAGTTACCACTAGCGCCTAGTTACCACCGCTTCTCATTCTCGCCAACATGCCCACCATCGCCGTCTTCGGAGCAACGGGTGCCCAGGGCGGCTCGGTCGTCAACCGCCTCCTCGAAAACCCGCAGTGGAAAGTCCGCGGCATAACCCGCGACATCGCCAGCCCCAAAGCGCGCGCGCTCTCCGCCCGCGGCGTCGAGATGGTCTCAGCCGACGTCAACTCGGTATCGAGCATCACGTCGGCCATCGCCGGCGCCGAGGCCGTCTTCGGCATCACCTTCTGGTGGGACCTCGCCTTCGCGACCGACTACGCCTCGGCCGGCCCCGCCGAGGTCGCGCAGCTGCTCAACATCGCCGCCGCGGCATCCCGCTCTCCGTCACTGAGACATCTCGTCCTCAGCGTGCTGCCGTCGGGGGGGATTTCTTCTGGAGGAAAATTCAGTGTGCCCCATTTTGATCACAAGCAGACGGCCATAGCGAAGCTCCGCGCCGAGATGCCCGCGCTGGCGGCTATCACGACCGAGTTCTGGGCGGGGTTTTACCCGGCTAACTTTGTCACGCTCCCGCAGTTACGGTTTATCCCTGTTCCCAGCGCAGAGTCCGGCGCGCGCGTGCTGATAGGGCCGTCCTTGCCGGAGGGTGAGCTCGCCATGGTCGGCGACGTGGCTACCAACCCGGGGATAATTGTGGAAGCTATTTTGGAAGCTGGGTCCAAGACGTTTGAGCGGACAGTTGTGGGCGTGACCGAGAATGTGAGCTGGGCGGGGGTCGCGGCGGCGTATGAGAGGGTCACGGGACGACCGGCGGCATATGTGCAAGTTCCGGCTGAGACGTTTGCCAAGGTATATGGGGACTTTGGAGCTGAGTTTGTGATGCAAACGAGCTGGAGTGAGGAGTATCCTGATTGGAATGTTATGGCCGGAGACAGACGGCTGAGCTTGGAGGAGCTTGGGATTAGAGACAAGTTGGTTGGGTTCGACGATACCATGGTGCGTTTGAAGGATCAATTTGATTAAGATAGCCAGTCGTAGAGCTTGTTGTACTTCTCAAGATTTTAACGCGAGATAGACTTGGAATTGTTTTGCTTCGTTCGGCTTCTAGATGCCACGAAGGTCTAGCAGTTGCCAGATGGGACGTGAAAGATTTCCATTTTCTCCTCACGTAGTCAGTTTATTAAGAGAACTACACGAAGGCGGCGTAGATATATTCATCGAGCTGATGGTGGGGGGTGAGAAGCAGGGGCTAGTAAATGTGAGCCCGGACATCTCAGAATTCTCCAGGTGAGAGATTGCTGCCTTGCAGCAATCCGAAATTGAATGCCCAATCCAAGTCGCCGAAAACGAGTTTGTCCAAGCGCACGCACGTGATGTCGGAGGAAACCAAGCTCACCGTCAGGCTGCCGGTCGGACGAAAACTGAGCATCCCATCAGCATCACATCGGTCCCCGGCGAGATGGAGGCCCTCGCCGCCGTCAGCCTGGCCGGCAACGTTTTACAGTTTGCGCACACGACGAGAAAGCTTATCAGCAACTACCGCGATCTGAGCGGTTTGGGTACCAACGAGGAACATGTCGAGCTCGCCGCCATCGTGTCCAAGCTGCAAAGCCTCGTCGCACGCATTGTTCCGCCCGTCGCACACAACCGCATGTCCAAGGAAGACCAATCATTGCGAGATCTCTGCAACCAATGTCACAATGTCGCCGACAGGTTACTTGGTATCCTCAAAAGATTGGCGGACAAGGGTGATCAGAAGCCGTTTGGTAGCGTCTACCAAGCGCTGGCAACAGAGTGGAAAGCGCCCGAAATTGAAGAGCTCTGGAGGCGCCTCGACCGCATCATTGCCGCCATCAAAATGCACCTCGAGTTGAATCAGAGACCGGTAATGCGTCGGTTGGAGGAATTGGAGCGGGAGGGCGAGTGGCTGTGCGTGCATCGAGACGCCGACTTCAAGACTTTGAGGAAAGACGTTGCCGCTTTCAGTGAGGACAAACAAGCCGAGTTGCTTATTGCCGCCGCTGCAAAGGGCTCTCAGTTTGCTGCTGAACAGGCCATCCTCGAGTATCTTCGGTTCCCTTCGATCAATCACCGGCACGATACCATTGCCGAGGCACACGGCGAGTCTTTTACATGGCTATTTGGGAGCGGTGACCAAGAGAGCCCCTCGACGTTTAGCGACTGGCTTACCTGCGATGACGACTCGGATATTTACTGGATATCCGGGAAGCCTGGCTCGGGCAAATCGACGCTCATGAAATTTCTCTCCTCTCACGCCGTCACCAACCAAAAGCTCCACGAATGGGCGTCCAGTCGGCGGCGCTCCGGTGATCCCACCCCCGGCACGGTGGTCCGCCTCGTTAGAGCCGAGTTCTTCTTCTGGGTCGCCGACGGCGATAGGATGCAAAAGTCCCACGAGGGGCTGCTCCGCTCGCTTCTTTACCAGATTCTTCGCCAGTGCCCTGATTTAATTTCCAAGGTATACTACTCAGCGTGGTGCGCGGGCCTGCCGTCCGATTACGAGGCAGGTATGGCAGCCGTCGACGCTGGGAACCCTGGGACTCTGCCGTCCGCGCGTCTTTCTAGAAGAGTGCCAGCCCTGATTGACGTGATTCGGAGAGTAGGACTAGCAGCTGAGCGCGCTGGGATTGATTTCTGCTTCTTCATCGACGGCCTGGATGAATTCGAAGGTCACCCGCGGGATATGATCCAGCTGATCCGAGACCTGCGCACCCTTCCCAACCTCAAGCTCTGCGTAGCGAGCCGCGAGTGGAATGAGTTCGAGGATGAGTTTGGCCAGGAGAAGACGCGGAAACTGTACATGCAGGACTACAACAGCAGCGACATCAAGGCGTACGTCTACGGCTCGCTGCTCCAGGACAAGAACTATCAGGAGCTCGAGGACAAGAGTATGGGTGAGGAGCTCTCCAAGGAGATTGTCACAGCAGCCAACGGGGTTTTCTTATGGGTCTTCCTGGTGGTGCGTTCGTTCCGGGAGGGTCTATCCAACGGCGACAGCATTGGCGACCTGCGGAGGCGGCTGCGTGAGCTGCCGACCGACCTCAACCAGTACTTTGAGCGCATCGTCCTCTCCGACGTGAGCGAGTTTTACCGCGGATATTCGGCCGAGATGTTCAGCGTCGCCCTGGCTGCGCCGGAGCCGCTCCCGCTGATGACGTACTGGTTCATGGGCGAAGGTCGAGACGACCCCCAATACACGCAAAAGATGGAGATTCGTCCTCTCTCGGTGCCGCAGATTAACAAGCGGCTCAAGGATGCAAAGCGGCGGCTCAAAGCTTGCTGTAAAGGCCTCCTCGAGCCGCATTGCTCCCATATCTACTCTTCTGCACACGCATTACCGTCCTCGGCCTTTTTCTCATGGACGGTCAGTTTCCTCCACCGTACCGTTAAGGAGTTCTTTGCCTTGGACCACATTGACGACTTACTGCAACGGCGCTGTCAGCCAGGCTGGAGTGCCGATGTCACCATTGGCCGGGCCTTACTCGCGCAGGCGAAAACTGCGCCATCCGATCCTGAGTACTGGAGACCAGGCCACACATGCACCCAGGTGGAGGAATTAGCCATGCTCTCTGAGCAGTGCTGTGGGTCTTGGCTATTCATGATGGACGAATACGGCGCGCTAGGTGAAGATATTCGCACGATCATGGCTAAACGTAAGACCAATTACGCCGAGGTTAATGGTGAAGATATTCGCACGGTCATTGCTGAACGTAAAGCCAAGTACGCCGAGATTCATCAGGCGTGTGCGGCTGGAAATCAGCCGCGATCGACAACAGCCACGGACGATATTGTGACCGACGGACTACAGGCTACCATTCGCACTGCCTGCCCTGTTCAACCAGTGATTCATCCTGTGCAACCAGCTGTTCGGCCCATACATATACCGGAGAACCCGAACAGGCGGTCGACATCACGATTTATGCGGAGGTTGTTTGCCATGAAGTAATATGGCTTGAAGTTTCTTGATTTTCATCCGGGATGAAACAGCAATCCCCTTTTGTCAGTTGTCAACGGGTCGCGGACTAGCTAGATGAAGATCTGTTTCATTAACAGCCAAATGCCAGCTGTATTTTTGAGCACCGTTTAAACTCGCATTGTTTCCATAGTATCAGATTCTGTTGCAGCGAACCCTATCTTGTGTTTTGATGCAGACTTCAGACTCACAGACTTTTACAGTAGCTTTAGTGTCGACCAGCTGCAACTAATAGTTGCTCTATAGCGACTTTGGTAGTCAGCGAACTCCATCTAGCTTCCATCTGATACTTATGCTGAACACAGTCAATTAATCACTAACTACCAGTTCCCCCCACATACACCTCGAGAAATACCAATCTTGCGAGATCTATTATGTAAGGTATATATACGCAACCGAACCCGTATGCAAATCATGCTGCTTTTACTTGGCCGTCCCGACATACGCAGGAAATCCTCCGAGAACAGTTACAACTGCAAACCCATACTCCTCAATCTCTTTCCGTACCGGTATATCAATGTCGGCACCGGTATCATGGCAATGCAGATAAACCCCAGAAGTGAATTCCCCCAGCCCAGCCCCAGCGTCTCGTACATGGGTGGCCCTGCCAACGGCAACAGCATGCCCACCAAACTCCGCAGCACCGTGTTCGCGGCGATGGCCGACGCTGCATACACCGGGTAAGCGTCGACAAGATATGTCACGATAGGCAGGTAGATGCCGATGATACCAAACGAGAAGGGCATCAATCCTAGGATAGGAACGATCCAATGTGTTTTAGCCATGGCAGACCAGCCATACCAGAAAAAGGTAACCGGCAAACACATGCCGAAGTAGATGCAAAGCGGCAGCCGCATCTCGGGCTCGAACACGCCTTTGTTAGCGCGCGTCAGGCGCACAACGTTGCGGTCCGAGTAGGCCGTGGTGACTGCCCAGCCGGCGAAGTTGGCGATGCCCAACGCGATATAGACCAGTCCGGTGAGGCCGACACCCCAGCCGTAAGTCTCGTGGAACACAACGGGGATGGTCGTGAAGAGAAGGTATAGGACACCGTAGGTGAAGGCGATGTAGATCGACAAGAACAGCACGATCGGTGAAAGGAAGAGCATTTTCGTTGGCCGGATGAGACCATTCAGCAGGATGCGTTTATGGCTCAGAGGGGCCACGTCGGATGTCGGCTCCGGATCATAACAGCTGCGCAGGTCGTCGCGGCCCAACTCGGCGCGAAGCCGCTTCACCTTGCGCCGTATGAGGGTGCGCGCGTGCGTCTCTCGTGCAAAGATTTCGGTCAGTCCGACAATCACGACTGACACAATGAAGACGATCCAAAAGTCCCATCGCCATCCAATCGTCTGCGAGAGGAAGCCGCCGATAAGAGGGCCGGCCGTCGGACCTATAAACAGCGTCAGCAATGTGGGATGTAAGACGTCGGGCCTCGGCTAACCAATCAATGGTCCAACGGTATAAATGCCCATGGCAAATCCTCTTTCGTCGGTTTGGAAGACGTCGGCTATAATACCCGCTCCTAACGTCTACTCAAGTCAGCCTCATATTATGTAGACATGTTGCAAAGGTCGAACATACCAGACATCCAGACCCGCCAATTCCGCTGAAGAACCGAAAGACGATCAACGATGAGATCGAAGGCGCTAGAGCACAACCGATCTGCCAGAGACAAAAGAAGACGTTGGTAGCGGAGAGGATGACTCGGCGGCCGTAGATCTCGCTCAAGGGAGCGAGGAACAGAGGGCCGACAACGTAACCAAGCAGATAGATGCTGACAGTCATGGCACCTAGGATCTCGTTTTCGTTTCCAAACTCGGCGTCAAGCGCTGAGATGCCGGGCGCCAGGATCGTCGAAGCAAACGGCGTGATGAAGGTGATGGCCGACACCAGGCCCACAATCAGCCACTTGCGAGGCGTGCTGAAGTTGAGGGGCATCTCCGGGTCGTCTTGGTCCTCCCACCCGATGATGCCAGCATCCAGATTGGTTGTCGGGATCGGCGCGACCGGGATCCTTTCCCGCTCGCTCGCCTTGCTCTTCCGCCGACTCAAGACCCGAGAGACTCGGCTTCGCACGCTCCCCCGACTCTCAACGCGTGCAAGCGCATCTGCGTTGTCCGACTACCCGGTATTGATCAGCTGTGTCGAACGTGTGTAGGTGTGGAAGTGGAACCTACCTTTCCCAGCTCGAGGTCCAGCGAATGGCCCGAGACGACGGCCTCGATCTCGAGATCGGCATCTTCGCCGTGGTGGCGTTCCTTGGCGCCCGGGTCTCGGTCGCCGCCGACAACGGTTCCGCCTTCCGAGTGCGACAACGACCCGGAAAACGACGACCGGCGCTCGGCTTCCGACTTTTCGTTGACTTCCTTGTCCATCAGACCGGGTTGTCTGTCCAGAGTGTTAGGTTGGGCGGTGGAGGTAGAAATTTTCAGCAGCAGGAGCAGAAGCAGAGGCAACCCCTCATTCCGAGAACCTGGGTCCTGGGAAGGTGCGGTGTGTCGTTCCTGCCGGTATTTAGTTGACTAGCGCCAGGGGAAGACACGATGCTGCCAAGTGCGCTAAGAAGGAAAGAGCGACCTCTATATGTCTTTGACCGAAGGGGGAAAAAAGGAGCAAAAAGAATAAAAAGATTCCGAGTGGTTTCCAGTTTGTCAACAGAAGGAGTCACAGAGGGCGGAATCCCAAACACGCGGAACCTTTCCACCTGTGCTTTTCGCGAAGCGAAGCACGCAACATGGCATGGACCCGGAATCCTCTTGCCGCTTTTGCCGGCCCCGGAGATAACCCTCGCCAACTCCGACCCCATGCATTCCTTTGCATTCTTTTTGGCGTCACAAAGCCATCCGGCCATTACGGATCTGAGTTGTTATCTCCTCCCGATTTCCCTTCGAATGTGTTTGCCCACGGTTTGTATGTTTCTAGCAAAGTTGACGTATATCAAGTCGTCTGAACCTCCTCTTGTCGGCAAGCAAAGACAAATGTCTGGGCTGCAGACGACGCGTACATTAGCTCGGGTCAACCGCCCGCCGTCGGACGGCGGTCTGCAAGCCATTTCTGCTGGGAGCGGAGGAGAGCTGCAAGTTCCGGTTAGCGGGATCGGCGATCCAACCAGCCCAAATCGCACCACACCCTCGCGTGGTCGAGGCTGTCCCCCACCACTCAGCGGGCGCCGATTCCGTGTATCATCGGGCGCGGCTGGCTCACGGAGCGGGTCCGACTTCGATGACAAATGCGATGTCGGAGTTAACGCCAAGACTGCGTCAAGTCCATCCGGGCGGGAATATATAATCATGATTCTTATTCTTCATTCGGCACCAAATAGGTGCCATGACTGTCGGAATTTGCCGTGAATACGCTACAGGGCGTATTGGCCTAGACAACAAGTACGTCTCAGGCTTGGGATCCACCACCTCGGATGATAAGTTTTGAGAACTTGTTTTCAGACCGAGCGGATCTGCTCGTATATACCGAATACGCCGGTACAATTGGCCCAAACTTCCCGAATGTGGAAGAAACTCGTGGTCTCTTTACCTCCGCACTCAGAACAGCTTGGTCGAAGGCTCGTCAGTCGAGGTGTCGTATCTGAAGCGTAAGAGTAAAAATGTCCTTTTTTCCCGCACGAAACGAGGGGGCTTTGCATTAGACATCTATGTGCAGAAGGATTACCACTGTCGACTCGCACTTTGCTCCAACCAAGGCTGCAGACCGCGTATTGCTACGGGGTTCTTTACAGAGCTTTCCATCAGATGCCTCAAGACATCCTCCAGCTTTGAGGCTGGAATGCCCGCAATGTCAGGGGCATTTGCAACTGCGCGATACGCCGCAGGGCAGGCAACAACAAGCCGTACATCCAAAAGAACACGGCCCCTGGCTCACGATACTCGACCCATCGCCGATGATCGCTGTGTCGAGTCACTTGTCGACTTTAAGGTACATATCTCACATGGCTCAAGAACGTTAGTGCAAAAGGTCCCGAAATCTGACTTAGAACTCCTTAGCTGTGCTGTCAGAAGACACTCAGCCCTTTCCAAAGCCTACCGGACAACGCGAGTCAACCGACCTGAAAGCGGTTGGCTCCTTCTGATTTTCGACTCCTAGTATCGTTGGTCATTCCATACGAGTATTGGCCGCCCATTCTCTGGCGATCTCTGTGTGTCATTCACAACCGATTACTAGCGGTCAAAGCCAGTGTAATATTTTCAGGGAGACTTGCCGCGTATTGAAAGACAGATTGTTTCAACACCCGGGTATGCGTCTCGCGTGCAATCCTTGTTGGACGTTCCGAATACCATATAGATCGGGGTCGGGTTTCAGGGTGCTAGTTCTCGAATATAATGTAGAGATTACACATACCGTGACGATGTGAATGGAAGTCAGAATAGTTTAGTGGTTAGAATCCTCGCTTCCCAACTCGTGCTGAATAGTGAGGGACCCGGGTTCGAACCCCGGTTCTGACACACTTTTTTCCTCGTCTTGTATAACATATCATATTTTTGATTCTGTTTCCTCTATGAAAACAGATCTCCGGGCTGTACCGGGGTGAGTGTGTATCAGGTACACAGCCGTATGGTGCATATCTCCTGGCTCGGCCCGGCGAATCTGCTTCTGTGCGACAATAAGTCAAGCTCGATCTCGGTATCAGCATGGGTTCCATTGTAGGAACCAGCGTCGTCGCTGGGGGCTCCTCCACTTTGGCAGAGTGCACCCGTCGTTTCGTGAGTCTTACACGCGTAATCAACACAGATACAAGTACCGATAAGCCGATGCTTACGCTTGGAGCGGTTCAAATCGTCGCCGTATTATGGTGTGAAATTACAACATGCGGAAGCAGTTATCGTCGGGTAATGGAGTGCATCGGCGTCACTGTCGAGGCTCGTCCCAATAGCTGAATCATGATGCAATAAGCCCAGCCCCGGAGTTAGAGAGCAAAGCCATCTCGTGTCAGAACCGTGTAACCACCTCGCCACTCTCTCGTCACCAAAGGGCGCGACTATTTGATTGTGCATGTGCCTTAACATAAAGAACTACAATTCGCTATAGCATCCACTTCAGCCTTGCAAGCCAAGGTACGTCCAATCAATGCCTCTCCTCGTCGACACCTCCTCAATCCGGTCCATACCAACTGGGCGCTTACATCGGACTCATACCTCCCGGGAGCTTGTCCATCCCTGCCATCCATGCGTCAGCAACCATCACATCATCTTTTGCAGGGGGAAGGGAACACAAAACTTACAGCCATTCAGATTCTCCTTGACATAGTCGGGAACGGAGCACTTGTTCTGCTGCGCGATGCTCTGCGTCTTGAGCCCGGACCCGGTAACATAGGCGTGCTTATCCATGGCGCGCTGCAGCGAGTCGTCCTTCCACCCGAACACGTAGTCGGCGTGCGACGCGTACCCCGTGGTGTCGCCCGTCGACCACAGGAACGGCTGCTTGTCCGTCTCGACGGGCCAGTCGGCCTTGTTGTTGAACTTGCTCGTGTCCCAGACGGTCTCCAGCAAAATCTGCGGCACCTTGACGGGGTGCGTGGCCGGACACGGCGCGCCCGACTCGAAGGTGCCGTCGACGGGGTACGACATGTGCGAGCGGTGGTCGGGCGAGTCGAGGTTCTTGCCGTCCCAGCAGGTCGGGAAGTAGTGGTTGATCATGATGCCGTGCGGGCAGGGCGACTTGGGGAAGTAGGGCGTGTCGTTGTTGCGCGTCGCCTCGCTCGCCATGCACGTGTACGAGAGCTGGCGGTATTTCTTGGAGGCCGAGAAGTCGGTCGCCGCCGCGTCGCCGAGCAGCATGCGGAAGCCGGGCTTGAAGGCCGTGACCTTGGACTTTTGCGCCGTGTCGAACAAAGCGTCCGACATGTAGTAGACCACCATGCCGCCGCCGTTGCTGCCCTCGAAACCCTGCTGCGGCTTCTGCGGGACGCGGGTCAAGGAGCCGTTGCGCGCGCGGAAGAAGATGGTGGCCGTCCAGTAGTTGGAGAAGTCCTCGCTGAACGAGCAGGTTGTGCACGTCGCCGCCTTCGGGATGTCGAGCGTGTTGGGGTCCATCGTCACGTTGAAGGCGTTCTGTTTACAACATCAATATTTTGTTTCAAGTTTTGCCCTTGCCAAGTACGTACACCGCCGATAATCTGATGAAGATGGGTGGAAGGCGCCTGCCCCGGGTTGACGAGGGGATCCAACCGCTGGAGTGTGAGCTGCGAACATCCAAAGCGAAGAAGGGCACTAGCGGGCGACGCTAGCCCGAGGGCCGCGGCGACGACACTCTTCTGATGCATCTTGTCTTTGTCTCCGTTGTTGACAGGCCCGAGAATGTGACGATTGAGACGACGAGAGAATCGAATGCTACCCAAAAGCAAACTTCAAAGCCCAGAGTCTCGCCCGGGAGGGGCTCAGGGGAAGGGGCCGGGTATAATTACTACGACGAGACCGCAGAGCGTACCATGGTCGGCTACCCCGTCGACCACAACTGCCGTAGGCGCCGTGCTGTCATAGTTAGTAGGGTATTAATGCTAACTTGGCGGGAGTACCACGCGCAATATCGGAGGATATTTCGGTATACCCAACCGGCGCTGCTTGCTGATTGCGGGTAATATGCTCGCCGCAGCCAGCCTGGCAAAATAACCTGTCAGGTGCGCGCCGTGCCTTTACCGACGTTGGCATGCAGGACAGGGACCGGCATTCCACGAGATAACAGCTTTGACAGATGAAAGTTATTCTTCTGGAAAATACTGGGGGCGTCCATCCGGGATAGTACTACTACTCGGGGGGATGGAGAGATGTGTAAATAGTAAGCACTTAGGGATGGATACCTACCTTGCCGCTAATTGTTCCGATTCGTTGACAGCTGTCGAGGTAAGCTAAGCATCTAACAAGCAAAAGCCGGCCGTTTTGCATTCCGGGGAGGAAGTTTCGATTGCGGTTTAGATCCTGGATAATCAGCAAGGAGTCTCAAACCTGCAAGCAGCATTCTCTGTCCTCCGAGCATCACGTATGAAGTACAACGATTCAGCAAAGAATGGAAGATCTACTCTGGACAAAAATAGTTAGCCTACATTCCCAGGTAGGCAGGTAGTGCAAGCCCGGTCTTCATCAGAGTCCGCTATCATACTCTGCCGAGTGGCGAGCCATCACCGCCCTCGACTCATTTGCAAGCCGGGTATACTAAAATGGGGGGACGGCATGTGATCAGGGCCAGAGAAGCATTCGGGATTTGTTCTCGAACGTTGGAATAAATGCGGACTGCTACGTTTCCTCAAAGACAATTGGTTGTCATTATACGGACATGATATAACCTCCACCCCCGCATCTGGGGGGGATATAACCCCCAATCAACAACGCAATACAGCCGATTGGCCGTGACGCAACCCGGGCCAATATCGACACGCACCAGCCGCCTAGTATGCTATAGTAGCCGTTAACAAGGCCGATTCGGTATATCTGACCCGAGTCTTTTGTCTGTTCTGGCCTGTCTGCCCCCCCCTCTCGAGCCCACAGAAATACTCGGTCGATTCTTTCCCACCGACTATTTACGTCTGCCGATTACCTACCTGCAGAGCCCCATCCCGGCAGTCGAGAAACCTGGATTTCTTTTTTGTTCTTGCTTCTTAGACAATACGCACAAAGATGAAGTTGTCAGCAGCGCTTGTGGCCGTATGGGTCGCTGTGGCCGTCGGCCAGATGCTCGACTGCACCGAGGACGTCCTCGAGAGCCCCGAGTGCTACGAGGTCATACAGCCAGTTGCGTGCTATAACCAGTACCGGTGGAACACGCAGACGTTCACGTGCATCAACGGGAGTGATGCCGAGAAAAAGGCCAAGGTGAGTTCATTGGATGATTTACGTTGAGAGCAACATGACTGATTTGGAAGTTCTGCAAATGTGCCAAGTGCATGGGGACGCCCATGGTCAACTGGGTCACCAAGGCTGGGTACTGCGGCGCATCGACGGGCGCGGGAGGGAAAGGGGGAAAGAGAGCGGTTCACGTAAACTATTGAGGGGAAGTTTCGGGCGCTGGGTGTTTTGTTTTGGCGCGGTGGTTATGTATTTGTGTGTAGACAGATGTACGCATAACCCGAGATACCTTGCTCAAGAGCGGTGTGGAATGCAACTTTGGTTGTTTGTGGTTCGCGCCAGCCCTTTATCTTCAGCTGCCTGGTCTCCTTGCTTGTTATCCCAAGCTAACGACATTCGGACCAATGTTTCAGCCGTTGGGAGTTGCCAAGACGGGCGGTCTCCAGGTCGAGACTTTCAGCTCGTGGGTCCCATGCCAGTCCAGTGGGTCGGTGCCGATGGACCGAGAAAGCGGATCAAAACCTCCTCCCCTGCTTCCAGAAATCCAGCACCTTGGAAGGAAGTGGACCCTTGCAAACGGGGACCCCGATGTTGATGTCACGACTCCACGAGCTTGTTTTTGGGCATTCAGAGTTACACCAAATTGGACTACATTGTACTCAAGCATGAATGATTCTTGGATGAATCCTCGACAGTGAACTTGCTGTCGTAAACCGAGAACCATCAACGCCTCGGTTGCAAGAATGCAAAGAAGTTTATCAACGCACTGTGAAAATGCCCGTGGAGCGGGAAATTGATGCAGGTCTGGCCAGGCCGGACCCCATGCAACATTGAAGTCAATAGTGCGATCCGTTGGATTCAAGCGCCCGCTCCACCGCCACGAGAATCCACTGCATCCTGAGTGTAAAGCGGAGCCATGGGAAAGGGGCAAGTGTTGATATGTATTGCACGACCGACCCGGATTTTCCTTCTCGAGATTCTTTTCCTCAAGCTCTGTCACTCCTTCAGAACCCACACGCTCGTTTGCACACACTCGTTTACCATAAAGATGAAGGGGATTCTCTTTTTGACGTCCGGCGTGCTGGCCGGCTTGGCTACCGCAGAATGCACCGCCCGCTGCGGTACCCGGCAGTGTCGCGACGCTCTTATTGCGGACCGCGAGATCGGAGAGGCGTTTTGCTCGGCATTCCTTTCCCTTGAACCGGCCACGACGACGGCCACCGAGGCCATGACGGAGACCACGACGGTTGCTAGCACTGAGACAAGCGTGACGACGCTTACTGTCACGACGTCTACTGTCACCACGTATGTATTCTCACTTGAAGTCAGATGTAGGACTCACCAAGTACATGTAGGACCGAGGGCTCCCCCACCACCATCTTCCAAAAGCGGACTCAGACAGCATCTCCAGTTCTCCCTTCGGATGTCATCGTCGAGAAATGCGGACCCACCGACGAGAAGATTAGCAGGGCATGCAGCTGCATTCTCTCCTCGGCTACCACACCGACTATCACTGTGGTCGAGTCTACCACCGCCACCACGACCGTCGAGGACCTCGTATGTTGTTGTCCCCGCTCGTCTCTTATCATCACTAATGACCCAACTCAGAGCACTGAAACCTCTACTGTCACCTCCGACGTCGTCGCCACGACCGCCGTGGCACCCCCTGCCGTCACCATTCCCCCCAACGTCGTCACCAACGGTAACTTCGAGAACTACGTCCAGACGGGCAACATCCTCCCCTGGACCATCGACACCACCAGCGGCGGGAGCATTCAAATCATCGACGGTGTGAACCCGTGTACCACGGGGGGTGCCTACTGCGCCGGCGGCCGCATCGTGATCCGGGCGTTCCCGCCGACCAGCGGGTCGACGAAGCAAGTGGGGATCGAGCAAACCGTAGTGGCCCGCCCGTCTACGACGTACAACTTCTCCTTTATGTACCGCTGCCTCAACTTCGACACCAACTCAAAAATTACCATCGTATATAACAATGCCGTTGTTGGAACGGCGCTGTGCCCCCCGGGTTCGAGTTCTGCCTTCAATCTGGCCCAGGGGTTCCAGTTTACTACCGATGAACAGGGCACTGGGGATCTGCAGGTGTGGTTCGCGAACCCGAGCGGCTTGCAGTCTTTGTACTACTATGCCGATGACTTCAAGGCCATAGCTGCTTCGTCGTAAAGTCATGGAGATAGTTGTGGGTGGTTCATGTACATAGGTACCTAGGTACCATTAGATATATTAGCGGAAGCGGTGTTTGCATTGGCGTGTTAGTCGCTTCAAAGTGAAGTGCTTGGACGATAGATAGGTACTTCATCAAAAATCTGACTTGACTACCGCTATTTGTTTTGTAAGCTGGAAACTTTATCTCGGTTCATCTTCTTCTGAGTCCAGATATTCAAGCCTATCTTCAAGCCAGATGTAACCGGCATCCCGGTGTGGAGGGACTTGGGATGGACGTCGCCAGATGGCAGCAGATTCTCCCAATATACAGCATTGCCAGTAATAATAGGTTTGAACGTAACTCCCTCTGGTGCGGACTCTCTGCTGTCCAGGAATTCGCACCATTCCTCTTCGGCCGGGCGGTCTAGCATCGGAAAGTTGGTGCCTCCGCCCGCTATTAGAGTGCAGATAGGCAAAGAAGGAGCTATACCGCGGATTGGTCTGGCTCGCGTCGTAGTGCTTCCCGCAGCTGCCAGATGGTCCATACTTGACGACCTGCAACCTCTCCATTTTCCCAGAGTGCGACCCAAATCCTTGGAAGGACCGGGCGCGGTCTAGGATGCACTGCGCTTGCTTGTCTGGCTGAAGGCACGCCGTCTTGGACAATCTGAAGCTCGTATCAAGCACGGCGGTGCCGTTCTCCAGCCGGATCTTCGAGTCAGCAAACTCGCTATCGCTATCCTGTTGTTAGTTCGGCACAAGGCCAACCGAAAAGCGGCACTGTGGATATATTTGCATGAGGCTCGCAACCTCCCTCGCCTCATCTGCAGTCAAGAAGGATGGGATGTAGATGACAAAGGGGTCCTTGGAGAGAACGTGGATTCTCTCTCGATAAGTCGGCCCCCCATTTAAGACAAACTCTACTTTTAAAGGTCAACCTGTTCTTCCAGCCTTCCAATCCCAATAGGTAACCGAAAGACTGGGCTTGGGGTAAACGATGTGACGGACGCGTCCAAACTTGGCCTCGGCAACTGTCAAGGGTCCCAGGCTTCGCTCCTAGGTGCCATTGGGGGGAAGCTGCCACGGACCGGGAAGCCTCAAATTGCGGGTAGCGCCTGTCTTCTTTAGATACCTAGGTACGGGCTTGACCAGAACTCAATCCCGAGGATGGTTAGGTAGATATGATCCCTGGTGCCTTCAACAAGATCAACTAACATTTTGGGGAAGAACGAGGCGAGACCAGTATTTTTAGAGATACATTCGGAAGGAGTAAGGAGAATTAATGGAAGGAACTCTGAGGATGAACTTGACTGGACGTGGGCGCCATCCCTGCACGATGTCTGTCTGGTTTGGTTCATGACATACTTCTTGACCAGACCGGCATTTGATCATTCCAGCGCCTCAGACCTGGTGTTTCTTTGTGTGACCATGGCTTCGAATTCCTCCCCTGCTGAAGTAACCCTCGCCGTGTACGCAGCTAAGGGCTGGGCCCTGTACGGCAAGTTTCTCGCCGAGCTGAAGTTCCGCTCGCATTCGCCGAAGAGCTTGGCGTACGTCCCCGTTCTCCTGGAGCCCAGTCTGGTAACGCTATGGGGCGAGTCCGGCCCTGCTGGGCCACTCCGGCCAGGAAACAAAGCCAAGAAAACCAACGCAAGAAAACAACCAAAAGCAAGCAACAGAATCGTGTCTGAAGCTGTCAATTGGAACTGGTAAGAACGGTACAGCTGGTCTGGGGGGGTGATCGGGTCCGCCACGTTGTATCCGTTTTTGGCGAGTGTCCAACCTTGTTGGAGGGCGAGTAGGGGTCCGACATCGCCGAGGCCAGACTTCGCCAGCGTGATGGCATTGGTCCAGGACTGCTGCAGCTGTTTCTCTTGGGTTGTGGTAGTGTCACGCAACTGTTGGACTTCAGTCTCGAGTCGGTGGATTTGGGCATTAAAGTCGGCGACCAAGGCCGCGGTTTGTACCTGCAGGCCCGGTCAGGCTGTATACTTATACGCAAGTACACGGAGGGAAGGCTTTGCTAAGGCATCTGATAGGAGTGTACCCCCCTTTTGCTACGGGTACATCCCCCCGCCATAGCGTTTTACGCATATGCCCTCTAATTTACTGTTAATATTTTTCCTGAAAGCTATATATATATTTATTAAAGGCGTATTTACTTTATATAAGTGGTAATAAACTTGTAAAGGTTAATAAAGTAAAAGTATAAGGTCGTTAGGTTACTTGTTAAATTCCCGAATATACGTTAGGTTGAGACCTTTTATATATTTATTTCCCGGTAAATGAAGGTTTAAGGACGTAGTTAATAGATCGTAACGCCCTTATTAATGGTTTTTTTGCTATTGTTAATACGCCGAAACGCTTGTATCTGAGGATTTATGCGTAAAGGTTTATCTTCAAGGGGATACACCCGCATAAAAGAGGGGTGTACCCCTATTAGATCCCTTTGCTAATTACAAGTGTTTCAACGTCGAGTAGTGACCTTTCTCCGCATTATTACACAGAACAAGAAGCGCCCGATGAACCGCCGCTAGACCGTCGACGAACGACGCACTCCGAGACGCTGGCCACCATGGCAAATTTGTCTTCATCGAGGTGCGGAACTCGACCTCGGTCAACGCACCGCCCGAGCACCAGCGAAGCCCCTACCAGTACGGTAATCGAGGTCGGAAATCGCCGGAACATGCGAACCTCGCGTTAGGGCCACAGTGGCCTACTGTAACCCCTACAGCGCTGTTGCGCTGTTTATAGTGGTCGGTTACGCACGATTAACAGATAACGGCGGGGTCAGGCCTACTGGCCTGACCACGTAACCCAGCCGTAACATATAAAATCAACGGAAGTCCCAGGAAATCCAGCCATCACTGTATTTTTCATTCTCCCCAAAAGCTCTCTTACAAACCTAATACACCTCATCACCAAAAGATACATGAAAATGTTTTCAGAGAAGGAGCAAATGTGCGAAACGCCCCCCTACGGAGACCGAAAACCACTTGATCCTGTCGTCAGACAGCTATACGTTACCACTTGGCTGGTTGGATCTGAAAAAAAAACTGATAAGATAAGTTTTCACACTACGTGACTACGCTTCCGCCTCTCTCCCGCTCCTGGCGAATTTTAAATTTACCGTCGACGAGATGCTCTGGCTATTTCGCACCAACGAGGAACAGGAACACCGAGAAATGATTTATCGACGCAACGGAGACTACATGTACCAGCCATCGTTTAATGACCGAGATGATCTCCAGATGAACTGCAATGAGTTTCGCGACACGTGCAACAAAACAGTCCCCATCTACGTTGTCATACAGTCACCGGGGCTATGGCCCAATTTCTCTCAGGCTGTGCACAACTACTTGTACAGACGCTGGTTCCGGCCTTACCGAAGCGAGATTCAACACGAGCGATTCCTCTGCAAGATGATTGCACCCCGAGACCTCCCTGGCATCGACCCAGGACCCTGTCCATCCCAGACAACGCTGGATGCGCTGCTGTCCATGAACAAGGCTCTCTGCGCAAATGTTGCTAAGCTACGGACTCTCTACGAGGAGAGAGACAAGACCCACCCCAAGCGACCACTCATGCCTGGTGACGACAAGAAGTTTGTTGACGATCACGAATGGTACCAAATCCAGCACCTCTTCCGAGCGCTGCTCATCGTCATCAACACCGACAGCCACCAGGGCGAAGACTCGTCCGACGTCGGCACCATCAAAGTGTGCTTAGTCCGCACCGGCATCGAGGATAACCTATCAGCACCAATAACGTTCGACGCCATCGCCGAGAAATCGACAAAGCTCGACGCATCGGCAGACGCCGTCATGACGACGCTCGAAACGGCAGCCGACTTCGTCATGGCTCTCGAGGCCTGCGAGACGGCCGCATTTGGTCTCCGTCCCGACCCGGAAGAGCAAGCCAAAGTCGCGGCGCAAGCCAGGGCTGCGGTACGACCATGGGACGAGAGCTACCACGCGATGGACCCGCCAGCGACACCGTCGTCGCAATGGCTCAGCGACGAGAAGATTGAGGAGTGGGGATGGTGCGGCTCGAGCCGGGACTGGGACCAGCGCATGATGGTAATAAACGAGCGGAAGTCCAAGATAACACGAGCAGAGATGGTTGAGATTCAGCCCGGCTGGTTTCTTAGACCTAGAGTTGGTGACCCGGGCCCTCAGCCTGGGTACAAGACGAGGGATGTCTAGGCCTTGAGGGCTTCGACTTCAAAGCTATCATGGCGATGAAACCAACGAGGTTCTCAGCCAGGCATTGTGTCAAGGACGCGCGGGGAAAAATCACATGAAGAGAAGGAGCATGTTTAGAGGAGTACGTTTAGAAAACATTGTAATTGCTTGCTTAAATACAGGTATTCTTCCTTGTGGCTCAGTTTTTCGAGTCCCAGACGTTCCGTCATGTACGTAACCCCGGCTCTAGCTCGTATCCTTGGAATCAGTGCGCAATGGCTATGCCAGCATAGAGACTCGCCATCTCTTTCCGGTTCCGATCCAACGCAGCGACGGGGTGCTGCGACTCCTTGCCCAACAGCCACAGCTGCCTCGTTCTACGCACCTCTAAGCCCTGGGCTTCCCCCAGGTAGCGTGGAGTCATGAAGCTATTGCCCACCCATCTTAGCAACAGCCTTGGGCTTTGGAGAAAAAGGTACTGACCTCCAATGTAGACACCCCAACGCCACATCTCTGCAAATTTCAATGTAGCGAAGCACTTGGTAGTCTGTCGCCTCGCCCCAGATGGGCATCTCCGCTAGCGCGCGGTACCAACGTCGGTAGCAATCATCCAGCATCATGCCGGTTCTGTCAAGGGCTTGTTGCACCGACATGCCCCCTGCCGTTCGCTGCAGCACATTGATGATGTTGAAGTCAACACCCATTACCTGGTCTTTTTTGAACGAGGCGATGTCATTCACACTGAGCAGCGTTAGTTAATATGAGATGGGTATCTTGGGATGCCGGGGTTAGGTATGCATACAGGATGACCATCTCGGCGGAGACGCGCATGATTTCCTGAATGGAGGGGTGCTGGTAGGCGTGGTCGGGAATGTCGACTCCCTCTGCATATCTGAGGAGGTCAGCTGGGACCCCTTTACTCCAGTCCTCTGTGGGACGAACTCGCTGATCGGAAACGCAGGGAAGACCCCGATGGTGCGGATCCGAAATTTGAGGTAATCCTCTACACTGCGGGTACTGGGATGTCCAGCCCGCGTGTCTTCGACCTGCAGCAGAAGACCGTCGAAGTAGTGCTGATGTAGCTCTTTGAAGCGTCCGTATACCGCTTTTGTAGTTGATCATGGTCAGCTGCAATATCGCAGTCAGGGGGGCAGCGTTTCACCTGCCTTCAGAAGAGCCCTGCCTAACACGGTCACAGACGGTCTGCCAAAGGTACCGGATCGGATTCATACCGTCCTCTTTGACCATCTGGAGCGAGCCCTCCATAATGGCACTCATTTTACGAGTCTCCTCGAGCGCGGCGGCCGGGTCGCTCTTCAGATGTCCTTCGTCGAATTCTGCACAAAACTCTCGGTTAGCTGCCGTATCTGGAATAACACTCGTTGCGACACGGCATACGGTCGTCAAACAAAAACACCCAGTGGTTGTAGTCGAACAACGTCCGGAGGGCATCAGCGCTCGCAGTAGGCGCCCATGTGGAGCAGAGGAAGCCAAGCTCGACGCTGGCGTTCTTCGCGGACCACGCCGCGTCCTTTTTCATCAACGTCCTGATACGCTGGTATCCTTCCTCTCGGATGGTCGGGAAGTAGTGCGGGTTAACGCGGAGGGGGGTGGCCATGACGGAGGAGAAGAGATCTGGGATTTGGACGCAAATTGCACCTGCGTCGTCAATCTGACGGGTTTGCAAGGTGGAAGCGGTAGTTTCTACAGCGCGAGAGGCCATATTGAGCTGTTTCAGATTTCTGGGGGAGTTAAAACACTGTCTGTTGGATGGGGCCAGGAGAGAGGGAGGGATGGGTTGGAATTCGTAGAGTTGGAGTACATGTATGGGATGCGATGGTAAAGAACCTGGAAACTACTTTGCCTACTATCTGCTAAACTTGTAGTCTCAAATAATCACGATAGATGGTAATAATACGCTGAAGCGGGTACTTCGGGCGTATAGAGCGCTTTTCCTCCACAATACGAGCGTGTAGGCCGCAGCCCTCAGAGGGTCGATGGGAAGCAGATACCTCAATACGGTTGTATGCATGCGAAATATGCAGCTTGACATCCAATAAATCAATTCTACGTATAAAACCCGGTAAATTTTGATATGTGCGGTTGCCCGTATCCTATACGCGATGAGAAACGCCCAGCCGTTGTCAAGATTTCTTATCTTTCCGACTATGTCAGCAGCCCCTAGCTCTAGAGGAACGATTGCCTACCTTAATTCGGAAGTAAAAACGTAGAGACCCCTACCTAGGTACCTATGTTTAGGTCAAGATCGTTCGGACCAAATCCTCCGGGGATCTACCACCCCTTGGAAGGATGCTCTTGGGTTACGATGGGTCCACCCAAATATTGTTTACTTTTCCCCATTTGTATTAGTTACATGTATGGAATAGATAGAAGTCTCTAGCAGCTACTACACCTACAACAGGTACTCACTTCTCACCTGCAGATGGCCTCACCATCTGAGCAACAGTTATCCTTATCTTCCATCTGTCGAGTCGATCATGGCAAAAGACAAATGCTGCCTTCAGCAGCGCTGTCGTACGGCCTTGTGCAGCGCCACTCAGTATGTCACTTCCGCCAGGTAGTAAACCAGATCCTCTCGCACCTCAACAACATAAGGTATACACTTTAAACATACTCGAAGTACCTATTCCTCGTAAAACGAGCGAAAATCTTGACAACGGCACAGCATCGCTTGCGGATCCGGGTTTCTAGGTCGGTCAACCGGCTTTGTATGCTTCGAAGCGTGGTGATCCTGAAGCGAGGCAACATACACACGGAAACGAGGCCTTGAATTCGCGGAGATAGTTGCTGCTCTTATCAGGTTCTGCGGCGGCGGCACAAATCTTCTAGTGATCTCTGAACTTGCTGGTGCCAGCGCTTCACACTCTTTTTGCAGCAGCACCTGGAGATGGATGCCAACTCTAGAACCATACGGAAGAAGGCATTTTCAGATGCCAGTTCCTTAATGTAAGCTTGTTATACCTTACCCACACAAATGGTCCAGCGCCTGCAAAACAACTTTTGGTTTCACCGCACACCCTCCTTTCCCATTCGCCGTGCAGCCACCTTCCAACGCTTTAGCAACGTAGTCCATCTTCTCATCTGATACGGCGTAGGATATCAGCATCTCATATGCCTTCCTGCACTCGATATCTCCAGGACGCGTAGCATCCCGAAACAGCTCAGAACTGGCGGGGACAGGAACATTGGTGATGTCCGCCGCGGGATCTTTTGCGAGTCGAGTGAGAAGTTTGCATGGAGGCAGGACTTCGCCCGGACAAGCTCGGGCCTCTGCCTCCGGGACGGGACCATCTTCGCCTGTCGTTACTGTTGAGTGGCAGGTCGCCGGGGCCCCGGAATCCGAGTAGCGGGAAGAGCAAAGTTCCGACGGCTCTCCGATGCTGCGCTGACTTTCCGGCGCCTGTTCCGTGCTTAGCGTCTCCTCCCGGGCACTGACATCCTCGCTCAGCTGCGGTGTCCTCTCTTCCGCTACCTCCCCGCTGTCCCCTGCTGCAAATGCCCCAATTCGCCTGGCCAGCTGCGCTATTTCCCGCCGTCGGCCGCAACTCGACCCGTCTTGACCATCTCCGAGGCCGCCGCGCCCTACCCACACGTCAATGTCATCATCGGCAAAGCCGACCAGCCGAAGGAGCTCCCGGAGCTGTCCGTTCTCAACTGCGACCCGGCGTGCCGCCAGCTGCACTTCCTTTGTCGCTTGTATCCCTTGCTCTCGCGCTTCTGCTAGGCGGCTCTCGAGGTCTGACAAGTACCATAGCGGGAAAAAGTAGGGCGCGAGAAGTGCAACATGGCTCTTCTAGATGAGTTAGCCTAACCATTGCGAGAAGCCTTACGACCCAGAGAAGTCCAACTGCTTCCGAGAATTCCAACTTTTTTGACCCACTTATAGGGGTGCTATAGGTCAAATACGAGCCCTTTAATTGGCCATAGCGAGCCAGATGGGGCCTGGTATTGTACCGTAATATACCGGGTAAAAGGGGGCACGGCAGCAAGGTCAGCGATATACCGTTATATAAGAGGTTATTTATTAAATTAGGGGGTGTTAGGAGGTAAACCGTAGTGTAAATAAGCCTTTACACAGCCCTACGACCCTACCAAGCCCTTATCGGCTTGTAAAGGTAGGTAATCGTAATTTTAATTCTTGGAGCGATTTAACGGCTAGTTAACGGCTAATCAACTACTAGCAATCCCCTTTACTCAATCGCAGTTATAAATAATCGTTATTGCCGGCTAGCTACCTAGTTAGCCAGGCAACTATTTTATACCTTTTTTTTACGGCTTTTAGAAACTTAGGAACTTCGTTAATCTTGCAACCTTTACAAAGGGTTTAACTGTAGCCATCGCAACACTAAGGCAACCAACTAACCCCGATCAAACCCCCTTTAATTATACCCCCTTTAATCAGGTAAGTACCCCTTAGAAGTTAAATGGCTGACTCGTTTGCGTGTAGTTAAGCTGTTTTGTACGTGATCGAATACCTTTGTGCGACCGACCGACTGACTGACCGTACGGGCCCCTGTACCCTATACCCTGGATTTTTCTACTTATAGGTAAACCTTAGATCTTTTAACTAGATAATTGTTAAAGATAGAAACTAATTAGGGCTTTTACTACGTAGGTTGTTACTGTTAGGTAATTACAAGGTGGTTGTGCGAGGTGGTTGCGTAAGGTGGTTGCGTGAGGTAATTGGTACGTAAGGGCCTGGCACAGGCTGCAGGGTTAGGGTATTTAGATACTATATGTAACCTTTAAATGTATGCAAGTGCTGTAGTGGTCTGTGCGCTTTTTATCACGTAATTAGGTTGCCCAGCTACACTAGGCCCCTCAATTGCTGTCGCCCCGTAACCACCTGCCAAGGCCCGTGCGTGCCGGCTATTCTATAGCCAATCAGAGGGCTCGGATCTTCCTGACTGGGGTACAAGTAGTTACACTTCTCGGATCGACTTACACTTCTCTGCACTGCTGAGCTAGAATTATTGGTTAGGCTTGATAGCCTTCGCGCACCCCACGCACCCCCAGTATGGTATTCTTTGCGGCGAGCTCGATAGCGACGCTTGTTCTCGGTGAGACGTAGCGTTTTTGAGGCGTTGGGGCATTGGGTGTGTCGCTTTTCCGGCGGCCACGGTCAGTGCCTACCTTGCAGACGCTTCGGTTCTACCGTGTCGAGTAGTGGGTGATTCTTACGACGGCTATAGGAGGAAGCGGAGTGGACTCAGTGGAGGGACTGGTCGTTTCCTCTCGCAATTCAATCGGGGTCGCCATTTTGTCCTGAGAAGACGGAGGTTGGTCGTCAAAGGAACTGGAACTCTTGGGGGAAGGGGGTGAAGGGACGAAGTCGGAAGAGATGGGGAAACAAAGTGTTAGCCAATAATAACCTGCCTGTCCGTCCTCTGCCAGTTCCCTCTCAACATCCAGCCAATCAAAGGCTAGCTGTCCGTCCACCGAGACCACCCCCCACACCAACAACATCCCTTGCCGTCGGCAGCAGGACAAGCTAACACCGATTGACTGTCACCAGCTTGGGGAGATTAGCCAATCATGACTCGCCTATCCGTCCACCCGCATCAGCCATCTGAGAATGAGCACACGGGGGAAGGCAGTGATGGCACATAAAGACTACCTACCTATCGTGAGCCTCCGTTTCAAATCTGACTCCCCGAGACTTTGCACGCACTTCCAAAGCATCCATTCTTCCGAGGATCCCGTACAATGGCGCCAGAACCCTCACCCTCGGAACGGACGGTGGCCTTGTCGCCGGACAAGAAGGCAGATGTCGAGTCCCAGACGGTCGACCCTCCCGAAGCCGGAGCCGGAGCCGATGGCAAGGAAATCACACCCAACAACACTCTCTCTGATCAGATGGGCCTCGGCGACAACACCAACGTCCCCCAGCTATCCTACCCGCGGCTCTTCTGGTTCTTCTTCTACAACTTCGGCCTCTTCGCCTGGGGCGGTCCCGTCGCCCAGATCGCGCTGATCAAGGAGAAGCTCGTGGTCCAGGACAAGTGGATTACCCTCCCGCGCTTCCAGCGCGTCTTCGCCGTGTACCAGATCCTCCCCGGACCCGAGGCCGCCGAGCTGTGCATGTTCTTTGGCTGCCTGTCGGCCGGCAGGCTCGGGGGGATTGTCGCCGGAGTGGCGTTTATTCTGCCGGGCTTTGTGTTGATGCTGCTGGCGAGCTATCTGTACTCGCTGGCTGGGTTTGAGAACAGATATTTCAATGCGTCCTTCCGGGCGCTGCAGCCCATCGTGGCGGCCATGGTAGGGGGCTCCGTTATGATTTGTTGACCAAGATCTGGAAGCGATGGTGTGGTTAACTAGGTGCTTTTTTTTTTCAGATCCTCCGAGCAACTCTAAAATCGCAGATCACTCTGTCAGGAAACATGACACCAAGAAGACGGACCCGTTTCTTATCATCGCCGCTATCTGCACCGCAATCAATATGGCACTGCGCATAAATATGTGAGTGTCTGTCCAAGCGAGCACACACCACTTCGAGGCACAGACTATTCTAATCAGATTGCCTTTATAGCTTTATCTCCCTTGGTCTCTACGGCGCGATCTACACTTTTATCGCTAGACGGCTTTGGATCCCTGCCGCTGCTCTGTTCGTCTTGCAATACGTCGGATTCGCACGCTATGTCGTGTTCCGAGGTGTACCCTCCCCGGTGTCATTGGCCCTTGGGATCGCTAAAACCCCGTCATTGATTAACCTCTTTGTGCTCGGTCTGGTAGCCGGCAGCCTCTCGTTCGGCGGTGCGTACACGGCCATTCCGTTCGTGCAGGTCGAGGCTGTCCTGATGGGGGCATGGCTCCCGCAGAGCGTGTTTATCGACGGGATTGCCATTGGGAATATCCTGCCGGCGCCGCTTGTTATTTTTGCCACCTTTGTGGGTTTTTAGGGAGCCTACTTGGATGGTTCACTGGGCGAGGCCTTCGCAGGAGCAGTGATTATCACTTTGGGCATGTTCTTCCCGTGTTTTGTATTCACAGTTGCAGGGCATGAACTGTTGGAAAAGTTGGTCCGGAACAAGGTCAGTATCCGCTCCTTTTTTGCCGCTGGAAGAACGTCAACTGACCTGCTGCAATTCGGAAAATAGTTCCTCGCTAGCTTTTTCGACGGACTATGCGGTTCGGTAATTGGCGTTATTGCTGTCATTGCGATGCAGATTCTCAAAGCGAGTGTAGAAGGCTCTCTCGACAGGGTGAGGGGAAAACCGATTGGTGAGGCGATGGCCGCAACGGCTCAAGTTGGCCCGGCTGCAGTGCTTTACGTGCTGGCTCTTGTGGTTTTGTACAAGTTCACCAACAAGTACACGTCACTCTTGCTGGTGATTATGGGTGCAGTCACGGGACAGTTTCTTTTCTTGGAGTAGGAACGGACATGTTACAGGTATAAGTTAAGATAGGTTACAAAACGACTGCTGGGTTTCTGGCCCGGGAGCCGGAACGCGAAGCAAATATAGGGTACCACCAGCTCACACTCATAGGACGATACCTGGGTGATAGCTTTCCTGTGTGCCGGTGTACCCACGGGAGACGGGTCCATTCGGGTCACGTCTAATCCGAGCATACCACACTGCCGTATAATAACGCGGGGTGAGTTCTTAAACTACCGGCCAAGCATTTTACCCGCCTCACGTCACTCCAGGCACCAAACTGCGCTTAGGTGATGGAATAACGCACCTTACTCCTCCCTTCACCACAACTGAGGAAGACACCACCTCTCAGCGGACCGAAAATGAAGCTTCAATTAACCATTCTGACATTTGCGAGACTTGCATTGACGTCTTCTCGCCATGCCAGACAAACGCTCACCCCGCAATCCCAAGAGCTTCTAGACGCCTATGACTTCGTCATCGTCGGCGGCGGAACCAGCGGCCTAACAGTGGCCGATCGCCTCACCGAGGCTTTTCCTAATAGTATTTTTACTTAAACCGTCCAACCCCCTAAAGCCACAACTTACACCTCCTAGAAAGCACCCTCGTCATCGAACAGGGCGACATCGAATACGCCCCGGGCCAATTCGACCCCCCCAAACTTATCTGGGGCGAGACAGGCGGGGGCGCCAGCCGATGGGAGCTCACCTCGACACCGAGCCCAGAGCTCAACAACAGCACCGCCTTCGTCCTGGCGGGCAGAGTAGTCGGCGGAAGCAGCGCTGTGAACGGCATGGTCTTTGATCGCGGCTCGAGATACGACTACGACGCGTGGGATCAGCTCCAACTGCCAAATTCCACATCGCCGCGCTGGAACTGGGAGGGCATCTACCCCTTCTTCAAGAAGAGCGTCACATTCACACCGCCATCCTCGGAGATCACGAGGGAGTTCAATTACACTTGGGATTCCGCGGTGTATGGGAATACCACGCCTATCTACGCCAGTCTGCCGCCCTTCCAATGGGGGGATCACTTTACGGTGAGGAATGCCTGGCAGGATACCGGCATCGAATTGAACGATGAGTGTGCGAGTGGCAACAAGGAGGGGCTCTGCTGGGTCCCGATATCAGAGCACCCGGTTACGGCAAGGCGTTCGCATGCGGGACTGGGTCATTATGCTGATGTCGTTGCCAATGGGGCGCGAACGAACTATCACCTTCTTGTGAGGCATCAGGTTGCTAGAGTGGTGTATCGAGCAGGGAATCCAAGGTCGGGACCTCCGACGGTTGAGATACGGTCAGTTGATACCGGGGAGACGAGGAATATCAGTGTCAAGGCCGAGGTAGTGCTGGCTGCGGGCGTGTTTGGGACACCGGCGATTCTGCAACGAAGTGGGATCGGGCTTGGAGAGTTTCTTAGGAGTCTTGGTATTCCGGTAGTGGTGGATCTTCCGGGGGTGGGCTCGAATTTGCAGGATCATTCCGGGCCTGCCGTTGACTGGAAGTGTAAGTTACTCCTCTCACCGAAGTCAGCCTCTCCGCGTCTGAGGAGTGGGATTATTCTCGAAAAGAAAGCTAAACACTCAGATACCACCCCGCCCAAATTCCCGGGCCCCCTCCCCTCGGCCATGCTAAACGCCACTTTCGCCGCTGCCGCCCTCGCCGCCTTCAACGCGACCCCCGCCACCGGCCCTTACACTCTCGCGATGTCCAACTCGTTCATCTGGCCCTCCCTGCCCAACATGACCACCCCGTCCACCCTATCCACCATCCTCTCCCGGATCCGCTCCCTTGCGACAGCACCCCCATCCGAGTTATACCTCCCCGCATCCTACGCCTCCGATCCCACTCTAGTAGCAGGTTACCGCTCTCAGCTTCGTGCACTCTGGGGGATATATTCCAACCCCCACGCCCCATCTCTAGAGTCTGCCTTCTCCACCGGCACGAACCTCCCCGCTGTGCTACTACACCCTTTCTCGCGAGGCACCGTCCGTCTCAACGTCACACATCCTTTGTCTCTTCCCGTACTGGACTACCGCTCTGCTTCGAATCCGATTGATATGGACTTACACTTGGTCCACACGCGGTATATCCGGAAGACGATACAGTCGGCGACGTTGAAGGGGTTGGGGGCTGTGGAGGTAAATCCTGGGAGGGATGTACAGAGTGATGAGGAGTTGGTGAAGTGGATTCGAGGGGCGACGACGCAATCGTTTATGCATCCTTGTTGCACGACGGCGATGGTGCCGAGGGGGGAGGGAGGAGTGGTGGGGGCGGATTTGAAGGTTTACGGGGTGATGGGATTGTGAGTTTTTTTCCCCCCTATCCACGTCTGTGGTTGCGGCCCCGGGGGTGGTACGGCAGTCCTAAGGAGTCAACACGAGTGCTGACACTTGGGGGTGTGCAGGAGGATTGTCGACGCCGGCGTGTTCCCGATACTCCCCAGTGCGCATCTCAGCGCGACGGTGTATGCTGTTGCTGAGAAGGTAAGTGTGCCCACTTTCATGAAAGCTGCGTCAACAGACGGGGCTAACAAAATTTGGCGCATTAGGCTGCGAGTATCATTATTGAGGACTGGGAGTAAACCGCGGCCCAAGTGATTCAAGAGAGATTACTGGCTAAGGTATGGCCGATGAGTATAACAAGATGGAACTCCATAAGAACATTTATCTAGGTATAGTCGCTACGTATACATGGGTATCCTCTTTGCTTTTTCATCATCAAAAAAAGGGAAAATTAAAACACTGTTTTCTGACGCCAACCCTGCGTCGATTACGTATAGATGTGTTTATAACGTAAAAGTGTAACCATATGTTCGGAATGATCTCTAGGCAGACTTCGTGTCGTCTGATGGGTACCCTAAACATTATCGCAAGATGGTAAGCCTGGCATCTGTTTCGGAGGGAGGGCAAGAGATTATTAGATTTAGGAGCACTCACACCATGAGCAAGTGGCCACTATCGCAAACAGCTGTATCAGCAACGCGCCACTTAGCCAGTAAGTCCGGCCTGTAGTGATCTGGAAATTGACCAGCAGAACCGAGACGAAGAGCAGCGTGACCTGGAAAACGTCGAAGCTCAGCGTCATGCCGTCGATGCCCAGTCCCCAGCCGACGACGACAACCAGCGGCAGCACGAAGAGGGCGACCTGCAAGCTGGCGCCGACAGTCACCACGATGGCTAGGTCGGCATGGTTGCGCAGTGCCGCCGCTGTTGCTACCACCAGGCTTGGCACGTTGCCGACTATGGGGAGGAGGACCAGACCAATGAACTCCCTGCTGACGTCTAACTTTTCCGTGACGCCGTCGATGCTCTCAACAAGAAATTCTGCGCAGACGGCGACGAGGGACGTCGACCCGACAAGCAGTGCAATTGCGACCGTGGCGTGTAGCTTCGGCTTTGTTGTGGAAGCGACCATTGTATCCGTCAGTAAGTCGCGGTGGGTCCTGAGCTGGAAGACAAGGTAGGCCCCGTACACTATCAGGAGGATTACCGAAGTACCTCGGGATATGTGGGCGATAGTTGCGGCAGGGGTGCTCGAAGCTAGGTCAAACACCGTCGGCAACATAACGCCCGCCACCGCCATGGCCAGAAGACCTGCAGCTGTCTCGGCAGCCGTCCTGTTGAGGTGCTGTTCACTTCGACGCGCGCCGCCAAGTAGGAAAGCCACACCCAGCACGAGGAGTAAGTTGGAAAGGATGCTGCCAACTAGGGCGGTCTGGACGATGACGATCTCATGCTGAAGGAGTGCCACAATGGACACGATCAACTCGACCGCGTTGCTTTCAAAGTACTGTTAGCTTGGGGAGGACTGGGATGCCCGAGGGATAAAAGAAGATATGGAACGAACCCAAAAGTCACATTCAACAAGCCTCCGATGGTATTTCCCGCTCTCAGCGCCACTTCGTCTGTTGCAAAGGAGAGCATGACACTCAAAGGCATCAAGGCCGCGGCGTTAACCACGAACGTGGCAATAGGGGCGGCAGAAAACTGCGCAAAGTGTAGCGCAATCCCGGCTGGGGCGGCCAGGAGCAGGATATTCAGCCATGAGCTGAAAAATACACGCCGTAACTGGTTGGCGACGGTGAAGGGTTCGGGGATGTCCACCACCTCTTCTGCCGCGGCGGAGGAAGCACTGATATTGGGCTTGGAGCCGCTGTCACCGGATTGATAAGTGTTGGTTGGGCTAAGCAAATCATTGCCGGCGACATCGTTCCATCTTCCTGTGGTGCTTGGAGGACAGCTGGTGCTTCTTCCAAATGGACGGCGCTGGCGTAGGCCACGACCGGTGTCGCGATCGTCATATTTCGTGCTGTCGAAGTCTACCATCGCGCTTGGGATGGGATTTGCCGTGTTTGCGATGGCAGGATCGGGGAAAGTAAGGTACTAATAACGATTTGGTCCTTGGTTGGGCAAATATAGGGCCCGCAATATACGGGAGAGAGCTCAGCCACACCATCTCAGCTGCAGCATAGCCGGGCTGGACCAGACCTGGATCCGCGATCGGCATTACCCAACCAATCGCCGCAATACGGAGGTTTGTACCAGGTAGACGATTATACCTGGTAGGCTCTACGTCACTTCGTTGAGCCGTCAGCACAGCCCTACGCTAACGCTTCGGAGTAATTCAGTACAATCCAATTCCAGCTACGGTACGGTTAGCATTTAGCTCATGTAAGCCTCATTGTAGTCCGGACCCCGTTCCACCAAGGTCGACCCCCAATGCGCCATCGAGTCATAAGCCGGCAAAGACCCATACTCCTTCACCACGGCAGCCTTCCTCGTCTCCACGACCATCAACACCATCAGCCCTGCCATCAGCACATCCATGCGCACCTGAGCATCGGCCCGTCCACACACCAACCTCGGCGGCGTCTTCCCGTCACCAAAGAAGTAAACCACCGCCAAATCTCCCGGCACATTTCGCGGGTCCATATACCTCCCACCCGCATCCCTAGCCGCACTCTTCACCCGAATCACCCCCTGCGTACCGAATCCCCTCCACCCCTCACACACATAAAACGCCTCGGCCGAGCCCTGCTCCCCCCCATCGTCCCACCAAAGACCATACGCCTCGCCCAAGGCACCAAGCGACCCCCTATCCCCCCACACCAAGCTCAGCCGTGTCCCCCTCCTCTCCACCCCATCCACACTACTCTGCACCACCCGCCCCGACACCATCTTCTTCCAAACCGGCATCGCATCCAGCACAAGCTTCGCAACCGTCCACCGCCCAGGCTTAACCAGCTCCAGCGCCGGCTCGATCTCCGCCGTACAGGTAGCATGCCACGTGCCCGCGACTGGGTCGCGGCGCGAGACGGCCAGCTCGTTGAACTCGGTCGCGGACCGGATGCTGGGCTGCGCTGACAGCGAGTAGAGCGGCTGGCGGTCGGCCGTGCCGAGGTGGAAGCGCTCCGAGATGGGGTGGATGTCTGTGCGGGTTTGGCGGAAGAGGGAGAGTACGAGGAGGGCGGTCGGGTCGATTCCTCCTCCTCCTCCGCTTGTTGTTGGTCCCTGGGTTCCCTGGGTTCCGCCGGTGGGGACGGGTGAGACGTGTGAGTAGGCTGGGGGCGCGTCGGCGAGAGGTGCGGCGGGACCGCTAGCCGTGGGAGGGAGGTTGGAGAAACTCCAGCTCGAGGAGGTGCCGCTCATGGGGCTGCTGGGCGAGGGATAGGAGAAGCTGGCGTTGCTGCTGGGACCGAAGGTTGGGTCCTCGATGGGATCGTACAGCGACGCGGCGAGGCGGAAGAAGTAGTTCAGGTCGCGGGTGCTCATGGCCGGGATGCTGTCGCCGTAGGAGAAGGCCGGTGCCGTGACGGTGGGATTGGGACGGATCGGCTGGTACGCCGTGGGCCGCGACATTTGGACTGCGTAGCTGCCCGTGGGCGCCTTCGCATCGGGGGGCGGGGCAGCGCCCTTCTTGATGGTGTTGCGGATCGGCATCTTGAGCACCAGTGTTCTCGCTACTGCTGGTTTGTCGTCTTTGGTGTTGAGGACTTCGAGAAATCGAACCGGGCAAGAAGGTCTTCACGGGGTAGCCAGAAGCGCTGGACTCATGCAAAGAAAAGGATTTCACGTCACAGAGAAAAAGGGAGGGAGAAGGCTGTCTTTGCAACCAAGAGACGAGGCTCTACCCCCTGAAAACATGGCCTGATATCATGCAGGGGACAACCAATCGTGCATCGGCACTTGACACGGGGAGCATCCGTGGCGTTTTTCAGGGGTCCGAGGACGGGAAGGACACAAGCCAATCAAGCCAAATAAGCTACCTACCTCACTGCCCAACTTGGCTTAGATTTGCCATCTTATCGGATTTACTCCTGTGGCCGCTGAAGTTGTTGATGGAGTTCATCACGGAGTTCGACGAGCAGAGCAGCCTTGGGGGACTAGACTTGCCCAGCACTTGGCCTTTGCTGGCTAGCCTCCTCCAAGTGCTTGGGTTGCTTTACTTCCTTGGCCACTTTTCCTCCCTGGATTCCACGATGCAACGTGTGTCGACGCCTCTTGCCCGTCCTGGACAACTAACGAAAATAAAATGATGAAACCCGAAAGTCGTGCGGCTGAAGATTCTGGCTGCACCGCTGCAGGAGATGGTGACAGGTGAAGGATGGAGTTTTATATTGCCCAGACGCCCAACGACGCCTCCAATAAAATGGTGCAAGACCTGTCGGCCTCCACTGCTTGGTCGAGCCCCCCCGTCCTCCCCTCTTCATACCACCTCCGTCATTGCGATTTCTTGGCTCACCATGGACGCCCGCGAGATCAAGCAGATCGACACCAGCGGCCGCAACGGCCTTCCCGCTCCGGAATTCTGGGACAAACGACCAGCAGAAGCTCCGGTGGGACAGCCCGGTCTACACGGCCGCTCAGCGGGAACACCCACAGCAGGCGCCCCGGCCACAGATATTCGGCTCCGAGTCGGGTATTCGGGAGATGAGCCAGGCGTTGTTCAAGTTGTGGGTGAGGGTGCGCACACTGGACAGAAGTGGAAAATCTTCCGCGAGGAGAAACTTCTCCTGAATGCCAAGGGAGGCGACGGCGGCGCTGGCGGCCGAGGCGAAGATGGCCAGGCCGGTGGTCGCGGACGAGACGGAAGAGATGCCACCCGACACCGCAACGGCGAAAACGGCGATGACGGAGCCCCCGGCGGGAACGGTGGCTACGGCTCGAGCGGTGCTGACGGAGCTGCTGGCGGAAATGTCTTTATCACGGTCCAGGACCAGGATACTGACATGCTGATGCCGCTGCTCTTTGACGTCCGCGGAGGTGCGGGCGGCATTAGCGGCCATCATGGTCAGCCAGGTGACGGTGGTGTTGGAGGCCGAGGTGGAGAGGGTCATGCCTGGTAAGAGACTTCCCTTTCTACAGTTCAATTCTTGTACAGTGTTTTGATGATCATACCAGGACAGAGAAACACAGCAACAGCGTGTCAGCCCACACACGACCCGGCGGCTCGAACGGAAGAAATGCGCCGCCTGGACACATGCCGAGCACCAATCTGACAGCGGGGAAATCGTACGTTGCCTTTTGTATCCTGTGTCGGGCCGTGATTGCTAACATGGATGATCAGAGGGCCCAACGGCAGTGTCCAGATCAAGGTTATCCGGGGTGACCTGACCGAGGCCACCTACCCTGGGGTCTACATGCTCCACGTTGTCAGTTTCGACATTATTGATGAGAACGAGGATGGCATAAACGAGCCAGGCGAGCACATCCTCGTCCACAACATCCGCGTTCGGAATAGCGGTGGCATGCCCTCGCCGGAACAGAGGTCGATCCAGCTTCTGATTCAAGGAACCCAGTTTCTCGACCCCGTGGTCAGCGAACCTCTCCAGCTGCCCATGGGCATCCAGCCGGGTCAAGAAGTCACCATTCCTGGTGTCCTTCGGGCATTTATCCGGGAGGAGTGGGCGGAGAAGCCGCTCGGCCAAGCGCTGAGGTACGAGGAGAGAGTGAGCCTGGTTGCCTTCTTTAACGAGCGCCTATCACGGCCGCTTCCCAACTTCTCGGGCGCGACCGTGGTGTACATCCAGTATCCTCTCACGGTGGATCCGCCGAGATATCACGACTGTGTGTCCAAGGGCAACGCTGTCCGCTTCAGCTGGACGCTGCACAACAACTCGACAAAGTCGTACGGCATCGACGGCATCCTGCGCAGGGCCGCCGCTACGAGGCTGGCAGATCCATATCACTTCTTCAACCTCATACACGCCACCGACGAAAATCCGCGAGAGGCCCTGGATGAGATCCCTGAGCTGGAACCCAACTCGGTCATGACCATCGAGCAGGACTTCCGCGTCGACGACGACGCATTTGAGTTCAGCGACGGCTTCTTGACGCTCGAGCTGATGCTCTCCGACCCCATCACGGGCAAGCTGCGCCCGGTCATGAAGCACCAGATGCACATGCAGATCTCGGGCGTCTACAGCCTGAGCCCGAACCCCAGCTGTTTGTTGGTTGTCAACGCCAAGACGCCCAACTACGCCATCCACCAGATCATCACACTCATCCGTCACGGTCTGCATACCAGCTTGGATATCTTCAATCTCAGTCTCACGGGCTCGTACACGAGTCCAGTGACCGGACAGAACGTCCTCAACTCGTACGAGGGCAAGAGCGTCATCATCTTTGGGAATGCGTTTCCTTTCTTCGATGTAGGGTCGTGCAGCCCCTGGGACATCCTCGACCATTCGGACGCCGGCCGGCTCATGCAATCCCGCACGAATCTCCTGTTTGCCGCGGTGGACGACTGGGCTGGCCTCAGCGCCTGGGTTTCCAAGGCTGCGTTCCCCAACGCCGGCGCAGCGTCTTTCCCCGTTGCTCTGGAGACTACCAAGGGACTGGTGGCCGAGCTGAAACAGACTGTCAAAGCGGATGGCGCCACGCACCGAGTCCCGGTCAAGAAGGGCATGTTTGGGTCCCTGCAGTCGACGAGCGAAGGGGCAGCGAAGAAGGCGGCCAAGATGCTCAACAAGAACATGCCGCTGCGTCGGTTTGTTGCCATGCCTGACACGGCCGCCTTGGAGAAGCCAGGCACCGAGGGAGGTATTTTTGTGTGCGAAGGCGCACCCAAGAATGCCAACATGTGGGCGTGCGCTGGGCCCTTCGCGCCCTCAACGCCCGGCACTCACGACATGAGCGACTACCACAGGTACTTCATCGTGGCCTGCCTGCCATTTGAAGTCAGAACGCGCATGTTCTGGAACATGGCAGGCAGACCCACGAAGGAGTCCTTCATCGACTGCTCTGCACTCTACGCTGGTCTCGGGGGATTCTGCACCGCGCCGCCGGGGACGCCCGCCATGGTCAGCTCCAAGGTAACTAACATTCCGTTTCCATTCTAAATCCCCCCTAACCAAAAACACAACACTAACACGTCGACACAGATCCTCTCCGCCCTCTGTCTCTCCATCCAATTCACACTAACCTCCGAAATCTACCGCTTCACCTCCACCCGCCCTCGCTTCCCCGACCCCATCCCTTCCAAAGAAAAACTCCTCCACCTCACCCTGACCCGGCACTTCCTCGAAGCCGCCCCATCCCACCCCCAAATCTACGACACCACCACGCCCACCGCCCAACTCCTCACCTCGACCCTCGGCGCCCTCCACGCGCTCGCCAACCCCCTCGGCGCATGGCAGAGCATCAAGTCCGCCTTCTCGTGGCTAGGCAACCGCAAGGGCCAACTGACCTCGCAGTTCAACACCCAACTATTCGCGGCCCTAAACGCAGCCGCAAGCGATCCCGACGCCGCTGCCGCGCTTAAAAAGGAGGTCCTCGCGCGCTCGAAGCAGGTCAAAACGGGGATTATATCGAACCGCGGGCCGAAGCGGTTTTATGATTTTGGGAAGGGCGAGTTGGCGGGCTGGGTTGGCTACGAGGCTGCGAGCCAGATGCCCGGTATGGTTGATCTGATGTGCGAGGTGGAGCCGGATAGCAAGGCGCTTGGGGTGGCGGAGCTGGTGGCGTATGCGGGGGAGTGTGAGGCGCGGGGGCAGAGGATTCGGTATTTGGTGGGCGTGGCGGATGGGAAGTTGAGGGAGATTTTGAATCGGGAGGACTAGGATCGGTGTGATATACATGTACTTATACGTTCTTTCTCTTTTCTTTGTTGTTCACTTACTTGGATGTACGTTTCCGCAAGTTTTTCCTCGGGCGGAAGCAGTTTGGTTTTCGGATTCTAGCAGGGTGTTTTGGGAATATGTTAGAACTAACGAACCGAGTCAAAGGTTCTATTTCTTTTGTCACAATAGTTTACTGCAACACTATGGACGCGGTTTCCATTCTCGTTTGTATACCTCCGTACTAGTCTTCATATGACCCGTTACATTTATTGGTACTCCTCTTTTGGTTATTTTGCTTCCAACGTGTAGGTTGACTCCCAGTTCACGAGCAGGTAAGATGTAGCTTGCCGTTTGCTCGCCCGCACAGTCGCGCGCAGCTGAGCATTGTTGACGAAAAAAGAAACCGCAAATACATTGATTCGCCCACCCTCAGCATCCACGTTTGTGCCTCGAAACCGAACGACCTATCTATCCAATTCTTGGCCTTGGAAGCGTAGGTGTGAGCCTCCAAACCAATAAGATGTTCGCCTGGAGTTCGGCAAGGGGCTGGTACCCCGGCCCGGGGAGGTGGGGCACGCGGAACTTGGAAGCGGACGTCACCCCGATCGGACCTAATCTCAACTTTATTCCGACCTCTTATCGCGACCACATCAGGACAACCTGCCTACCTACACTCCTACAGACTGCCCGCAGGGCGGATTGCGCGCATCATGACAAGAACTATTTTGCCGCGATCTTCCCGATTTCCGATATTGCCATGGAGGAAATTCAGTTCTCTCACCGGGCCACGGTCAGCCGCCCGGGCAATCAGCACCGCGACAAGAGACCCCCGCACCAAGATGCGGACTTGGGAACTCGACGAGCAACATCTCAGCAAGATCAGAGTCAATCCCACCCGACTGATAGACGAGCTTCACTACACGTGTCAGTGGGGAACCGGGCAGCGCTGGGGTAAAGCAGACTCCGAAACGGGCATGTCGCGACTGGCGCTGTCTGACGCCGACAAGCTTGCGCGTGACTGGTTTGTCGACACAACAAAGTCATTGGGCTGCAAGATCAGCGTCGATGCCATGGGCAACACCTTTGCCATACGGCCCGGAAGAGAGGACGGGCCACCGACGTGCGCCGGATCCCATCTTGATACACAGCCCAGCGGGGGCCGGTATGATGGCATCCTGGGTATTCTCGCGGGCGTGGAGATGCTGAAGGTGCTCTCCGAGAACCGTGTCGAGACTGCGTTCCCCGTCGGAGTGGTGAATTGGACAAACGAAGAGGGAGCCCGTTTCCCCATATCAATGGTGTCTTCGGGCGTATGGGCCGGTGAGATCCCACTGGACCGCGCCCACGGTCTAAAGGAGGTCGGCGGGGGCTCTCACACAATGAAATCCGAACTCGAAAGGATTGGCTATCTTGGATCTCTGCCGGCAAGCTACGAGGCGATGCCCCTCGCTGCTCACTTTGAGCTTCACATCGAACAGGGGCCGATCCTAGAAACGGAGAAGCAAAAGATTGGCATCGTCAAAGGTGTTCAGGCATACCGCTGGTATACGGTCGAGGTAGACGGTCAAGGTGATTGACGTCCTGAGGGAACGGTGACACTTCTGCTGACATCGGTTCAAGAGGCCCACACGGGGACCACTCCCTTCAACTCCCGAGCCGACGCACTCCTCGCGGCTGCACGTATGATCTGCACATCCCATACAGCAGCAGCAGACCACGGAGCTCTTGCCTCCACCGGCATTCTCACTCTGTCTCCCGGCAGCGTGAACACGATCCCCGGGAAAGTGACATTCTCGCTCGACATCCGCGCACCCACCGACCACATCCTCGACAAGCTCGAGGAACATCTCAAGTCGGACTTTGACTTCATCGTCTCGACCGAGAGCACGCACGGGCTAGGTCTGGCCGTCTCGTGGCAAACCGACAGCGTCTCGCCGGCAATCCACTTCCACGATGACTGCATAAGCACTGTCCGGGCCTCCGCCAATGCGATCCTGGGCGATGACAAGTTGTCCCGCGAAATGGTCAGCGGCGCAGGGCATGACTCAGTGTATGCATCGCGCCGCTGTCCGACAAGCATGATATTTGTGCCGAGCCGGAATGGGATCAGTCATAACCCCAAGGAGTACACCAGCCCGGAAGATTGCGCCATTGGTGCCGATGTGCTGCTGCAGAGTGTTTTGCGGTATGACCGATTGCGGTTTGCAAGAAAGGTGTAGCGTTTGTCGTTGGCAACTGCCTGTCTTCTTGACAAGCGTTTGCTCGTGGATCTTGTGCTGACTATGAGACACATTCCTAGTCGCTCTCATGGGTGTGAAGATTCAGGCACCCTGATGGACAGAGGGCCGCCAGTGATGCTGGTCTTAGAGTCTTTGTTTACTTGCAGGCAACTGAGTCAGGAAGATGAAGGCATTCAGAACAAAGGAAACAGAATAGATAGATAGATGACTTGGCCCAGCTCCGGCTGGGCCAGTGCCACCAAATTGACACAGTCTATTCCCTGCAGAGAACCCAGCTTCCCACAATGGGCTCCACCTCAAGGCTCCAATCGCTCCTTTTGAGATAAATTCATTTAAGAGTCACTCGGACGTTTGAATCTAAGTCAGTCGTGTGGCGATTCAGGCACTTTGGTGGGCACCCTGACGGGTAGCAGTCGCCAGTGCTGCTGGTGCGCGCCAGACATCTTAGATTGCTTTGTTTACTTGCAGGCAACTGAGTCAAACCGATGAAGCCATTCAGAACCAACCAAACAAAGGCAGCAAGAGAGATAGATAGACGACCTGGCGCAGCTCTTGCTGGGCCAGCTCTGATCTTAATACACACACTTGATTCCCTGCAGAGAACCCAGTTTCCCACAAGTAGCGGATAGCGCTGCCCATCATGAATCGCATTCCGCGAGAGTTGGTCGATTCGATAATCCAATACTTGCACCTGATTCTGCAAAATCAGTCTACCGACGGGGTTGGCAAACGCAAGCTGTCTTCCTTTTCATCTGTATCCCGCACTTTTCAAGCCAGCATTGAAGGAATCACGTTTCATCATTTATCTGCAGAAGCCAAGGACCTCGAGTTCCTCGACAAGATTCTGAATACTCGCCGCCGAGCCTTGGTCCACTCATTTTCGTTCAAGATCAAGCTGTACGAATCCGACATTCGTCACAACAAGCGCAAGTTGAGTGGGTTGCTCGACTTGATCCATTCGCTAGGTCATGTGAGTAGCTACGCAGCCAGCAAGCACACCTGACCGGCTTTGAGATCCTTGGCTCTGGACTAACATCCCTCGTTGAAGCCTCTGAAACTCGAACTTGGCATTTCCATGAGGTCACCAGCCTCCATGGCCATGCCGTCGAGCCGTCCACAATGGCCAAGTGTGACTCGACCACCCTCCACCTATTACCTCCCTACCGCCCAGAACGTAACCAGTTTCCGTATCTGGGGGAGTCTCAAAGGGGCACCTGATATATTCTCACTATTATTGTCGAAGCTGCCGAATGTGGAACATATCACCGTCGGCACAAAAAGAGGAAGAAACTCGGGACCCTGGGCCTGGGAAAACACCATAACCACAGACGGTGCGTGTTCGAAAGGCCGGGAGAATCCCGAGGTCATTGTTTGAGATGCTTATACGTACACCAACATTCCTAGACATCGCGATCTATCTCTTGACTGTAGCGCAAGTCCAAAATCTGAAACGCTTCTCGCTTGAGTTGAAAAACTTATCCTCCGGCAGCACATTCCCAAGCATGCCACATCAAAGGAAATTCGCTTCTCACCACCTCCTCCATCAAATCTCTCTCCCACTCACCGAGCTGACTATTCAGTTTGGTCGCCACGAACCACTTCTCACAGCCGACTTATTCTGTATGGACGAGGAGAATCCCGACTACAGCGGGTCGTGGCCAAACCTGAAAAAGCTTGACATTGAATTCAGCATGGCCTCTCAACTGTTTTCCCTGTCGGATTTTCTGTCGGGAACCAAAACCCCACCAGTTCCTGCCAAAGAAGAGCGGTACTTCAGCCGCCTGATACTGGGCATCCTGGAGGCCATTCCCCGGATGCCCAAGATTGAGGAAATCCGAATCGTTATCTGCGGATATCGCAGGGACGGTGCGTGGGGCGATGTACATTCCCCGCTGTGCTTTGCGTTTTCTCCGTCGAAATGGCGCCGTCTGAAAGAGGGCGCGGCGGATTGCACCCTTGGAGGGACATCGCTCGGAGAGAAAATCGAATCCGGGGGCTTTCTTACCCAGACGGAGATTTGTCCTCTTCCCTGGGATATCCCGAATGACGGACCCGTTCCCCCGATGCCGCTATTTCTCCTTGACGAAGATGGCTCTGTCGATAGGTATGCGACGCCCAAGCCGTGGTGCCCGTCGAGGATCGCCGTGCAGCGTTGGGAGGAGATTTGGGATGCTCTCTAGGGAGTTCTGCGTGTGGGATTGGGGGGTTCTACGGACGGATGAGGAAGAAGAGCTTCGCAATGGCAGCAGGGATGGACAGGTTTGGGGGAACAACGGAGGACTGCCAAAGACCGAGTCTTATCACACCAGGGGCCTCCAATCACACTCACATTGAAGTCTAGAGTCTACAAAGGAAGTGACGCCTGCGTCTGGAATCACACGGAGCCCCGGGCTTGCTGGGCTGTGTGTCGCCATGACACGTATCCTTCCTTCAGCAGCGACGTCGCCTGGACGCTTGACTGTATGTACTTAGGTAGTTTGTAAATAAAGTAGAGGCTCTTCAGAATCAAAAATCCAATTAAGGGATCATTGCATGCCAACATTTCGCCTAGACCCCGCAAACTCAAAATAACAACGAGGTGGGGTTGAAGACGAGAGATGGAACGACTCCATTGGGTGCTCCCGTGATACTCCAAGCCTGTTTCGGAAGACTGCGTCCAACCTCCTCGAGACAGGATACCAGGCAGAGGAACGGTAGAGTTTTTCCATAGGGGATTTCGGGTGGTCCGGCGTTCCGGGTACCTGAGGTGGTGGAAGGCGGGATGGCTCCACCGGGAAAGCAACCGGAGGACAAACTCCACCAGTGACATCACAGTGCCATCAGCTTCGCAGCTTTGTCCCAAGGAACGATGATCGCAACACTCGATGATCGCGACACTCTTGGACTAAGCACCCCGCATCGGTTCTTGGCTTTTTCACCCTTGATGTAAAAAATGGAAGTTTTGGGTCACTGATGGCCTGCCACATTCCGATGCACGTGGGAACCCGCGGCAGCTCCTTCTCCCCGCCGCTGCATCGACAAACTCCTTGACGTCATGGATTTCGACGCGTTCTTCCTCGTGCCACCGTATAACTGTTTGACCCTTTGCCATTGAAACCCGTTCCGACCTCCTCGCCTTCACAGCTCCTTTCGTCAGGAACTCCTACATGGCCGGATTTGTCCCAGAAAAAGGAATCATCCCCGCAGCAATGGAAAAGGCTACGCACGCCATCATGGGCCACAAGCGCGACAAGATCTCGGATCTCGCCCAGGAGACCAAGGATTTCGGTCCCGGAAATGGCCGTCTGACCACAGACTACGGCGTGAAGCAGACGACGGCTGATGACTGGCTGCGCGTCGTCAGCGACAAACAGATCGGCCCCGCGCTCCTGGAGGACCCATTCGCGCGAGAGCGGGTGTGTATGCCCGTTCAATCATCGTTTCGCGCCTGCTGACGTTCAAAAGATTCACCGGTTCGATCACGAGAGGATTCCTGAGCGCGTTGTCCATGCGCGCGGAAGTGGTGCCTTTGGAACTTTCCGTCTTTTCGAGAGCGCCGAGGACGTGACATGCGCCAAGGTTCTGACCGACACCTCTCGGGAAACGCCCATCTTTGTTCGTTTCTCGACGGTGCTGGGCAGCCGAGGCAGCGCCGACACGGTCCGCGATGTCCGTGGATTCGCCGTCAAGCTTTACACCCAAGAGGGTAACTGGGATATCGTGGGCAACAACATTCCCGTCTTCTTCATCCAGGATGCCATCAAGTTTCCAGATGTGATCCAGTAGGTTCTTGGCCATATTTGGCGGATATGAGGATTAACATCTTCATTTCAGCGCCGGCAAGCCCGAGCCGCACAACGAGGTGCCACAAGCCCAGAGCGCCCACAACAACTTCTGGGACTTCCAGTACAACCACACCGAGGCCACGCACATGTTTATGTGGGCGGTAAGTCTTTGAAGCGCTCCAAATTTGATATGGGACTAACAAGACCAGATGAGTGACCGTGGCATTCCACGGTCATACCGTATGATGCAGGGTTTCGGCGTCAACACATTTACTCTGATCAACGCCAAGGGTGAGCGCCACTTTGTCAAGTTCCTGTGGACACCCGAGCTGGGCGTCAACTCGCTCGTCTGGGACGAGGCTCTCAAACTCGCTGGCGAGGACCCCGACTTCCACCGCAAGGACCTGTGGGAGGCTATTGAGAACGGCGTTTACCCCAAGTGGAAGTTCGGCATTCAGACGATCCCCGAGGCCGACGAGCACAAGTTCGATTTCGACATCCTCGACGCTACCAAGGTGTGGCCCGAAGAACTCGTCCCCACCCGGTACATCGGTGAGCTGGAACTCAACCGAAACCCCGACGAGTTCTTCACGCAGGTCGAGCAGATCGCGTTTTGCACCAGCCACGTTGTCCCCGGCATCGGTTTCTCCAACGACCCTCTTCTCCAGGGCCGTAACTTCAGCTACTTCGACACACAGATCTCGCGTCTCGGTGTCAACTGGCAGGAGCTCCCCATTAACCGTCCTGTATGCCCCGTGATGAACTTCAACCGCGACGGCGCGATGCGCCATACCATCACCAAGGGCACGGTCAACTATTGGCCAAACAGGTTTGAGGCTTGCCCTCCGGCGACGCACGAGGAAGGCGGCTACCTCGAGTACGCGGAGAAGATTGTGGGCATGAAGGCGCGTGCCCGCAGCGCAAAGTTCAAGGAGCACTTCAACCAGGCCCAGCTGTTTTGGAACAGCATGGCGCCCCACGAGAAAAAGCACATCATCGACGCCTTGTCGTTCGAGCTGGACCACTGCGAGGATCCTGTTGTCTACGGTCGCATGGTGCAGCGCCTAGCTGATATCGATTTGGGTCTGGCGCAGACGGTCTGCGAGATGGTGGGCGGCGAGAAGCCTGAGAAGGCTGGCCGTCCCAACCACAGCAAGAGGGCTCACGGGCTCAGCCAGCTGGACTTCCCGCCGGCCAAGCTCAGCATTGCGTCACGGCGCATTGCTATCATTGTCGCCGATGGTTACGATCCGGTGGCTTATGCCGCCGCGTACGGTGCCATTTCGGCCGCGCTGGCCATCCCGCTCGTCATCGGCACCCGGCGCAGCAAGGTCACAGCAGCAGGAGGGTCCCACTCGGTTCAGCCGCACCACCATCTCGAGGGGTTCCGGTCCGTCATGGTCGATGCCCTTTTCATCCCCGGTGGCGAGCAGTCAATCGCGACGCTGTCCAAGAGCGGGCGGGCCCTGCACTGGATCCGCGAGGCGTTCGGACATCTCAAGGCCATCGGCGCCACGGGCGAGGCCGTCGACCTCGTCAACAAGGCTATTGCGCTGCCCGATGTCACCGTATCGTCGTCGGGCGATGTGAGCGAGAGCTACGGAGTTGTGACGCTGCGGCAGATCAAGCCTGAAAGCTTCACCGAGGCGGTGCAGATCGCCAAGGGTACCTCGGGCTTCCTCGAGAAGCTGTTTTATGCGATTGCCATGCACAGGAACTACGAACGGGAGTTGGCTGGACTAAACAGCCAGGTGGCGTATTAAGGATGTGTAAGGTTATGCTTGGGGGGGGCTTTGGAGTTGATGATAGTGTACCTAAATGGCAACAGAATTAAAAACACTCTAATAAAACACTACCCGAATTACCCTATGCTTCTGGCCATGTTAACCTCGAGCCCTTCTGGACATAATGACTTCGGTGCCCAGCGTATTACACGGTAGGACTAGTCTTTTCGTCGATCAGTACGCCGAACTGTCCAGTGGCAGTCGTGTAGCTGATGTGTACCGCCTGACTTGCGTACACGCGCATTTGTTTCTCATACTCTGCCGTCACGCCGGGTGCATATCCGCCCGCCTCTCTCAGAAGTCTCCCTAGTAACGCTGAATCCCTCACAGCCGTGTTGGCACCGATACCACCGGCGGGCGTCATGGAATGGACGGCATCACCAATGACGGTCACCCTGGGCTCGTTGGGCCACTCGGGCACACCCGACGGCGTCGAACAGGTGATCTTCCAGAAAGCGGCCTCGGCCTCGTCCATCTGCTCGAACAGCGGCCTGAAGCGGGGATGCCAGTCCTTGGTCAGCGCCTTGGCGATGTCGGCCGCCTTCTTCCCGACGATGGAGTAGTCGTCGTTGGGCGCCTTGATGACGCCCGGCTGGCCGCCCATGGTCCAGCCGAACTGGACATCCGGGTCGTCCATATCGCCCGGCCTCACATTCGTAATAATGAAGACGGACCCCTCGGGCCGCGAGCCGTCGCGCACCCGGAACACGCCCTCGCCCAGACCCCGGAAGGCCGTGCTCGGCGCCTGCCCGTGGATCCCCCGTGCGCCCGTGTCGTACACCTTCAGCGCGCCGTTCGACACCTGCCGCGCTACCTTGGAGTAGATGCCCTCGCCGCCGACGAGCATGGCTCCCTCGACGGATTTGGTCCCGTCGGCGAAGAGGGCGCGCACGCCGCTGCTCGTCAGTTCGTAGCCCGTGACGTGCCTGCCCCATTCGATAGCGTCCTCGAGCCCGTCGGCGAAGAGGCGACGCATGTCGCCGCGCGCGATGCCGACGATCTTGCCGCCGCGCGAGGAAAGGGACTCGGGGACTACGTGCTCCGTCGTCGAGCCGGATATTGCGTCGAAGGCCGTGAAGCCTGCCCCGCCGGTCTTGCCGCAGGCGGCCCAGAAGCGGGTCCATAGGTCGGGGGGGAGGACGGACTCGATCGCGTCGAGGCCTTCGGTGGAGAGGCGGAGGCGGTAGCCCTGTGCGCGGAAGGTGAAGGAGGTGTCGCGCTCGAAGAGGAGGAAGGGGATGGAGGATTGGCGGAGGGATTGGGCTAGGAGGAGGGAGGCGAGGCCGGCGCCGGAGATTAGGATTGGTTTGTTGGATGGCATTTTTTTATTTTTGGGGGATTTATCTAGGGTGGTGAGTTGGAAATGGGGTGTGATCTTGATAATGCGCGGCGGCGATGTTATCTCGGTAGGTAGGTTAAATATCTGAGAACAAAGCGCTCTTGTTGTTGTTCCGGTCCTCCTATCAACTCTGGGCGGCGGGCGGGGTGCATCGCGCAATCCGGAGTTCGGGGACTTGTCTTGCGGCGCATTAGTCATCTGGATTACATACCGTCTGGATATGTAGCGGCCCAACCAGAGTTGCAGGCTGGCCTACTGCTGACGAGAGCAGAGTTGCTTTGCAGTTTGTTGTTTGGTATTTTCGTTGACAATTGGAGCTACGGGTACTTCCGTAGCGGTCTAACAAGATTGTGCCCACTCTGGGATAGAACGAGATGTCAGACGACACTGCAATGCTGCGTCTGGTTCAAGAGAGGCTATTCCGGCTTCAAATTGCACGGTTCAATGGTGTAATGGTTATCACGTCAGTCTCACATCTCCGAACAGAGTTGTCACACTGAAGGTTCCCAGTTCGATCCTGGGTTGAATCAACATGCAGCGCTTGCTTTTTGCCGAGTCGAGCTGTCACGTATTCCTCTTTTTGCTAGGCAATGCTTTCCTGGTGATAAGTCCTCAGATGACGGAGTTGGTAAACAGACTCTAACGGCAGACAGACTATATGGCTATATGGGCCAGCGGGAGTAGCGCTTGCATAGCCAGTTAGACCTTCTCGGAAATGGCGGATCTGTTTTGATGAAGGTACCTACCTAGGCCCTTCAGTGTATCACCTACAAGGCATTTGTTCCAGAGACATGTTATCCCGGTATGTATCCGATTTCGAGAGAATCAATGCATCGGGATGCCCGGGTATCACACCGAGCCTGAGAGCCCAACAACTCCTTGGCGGGTTGACCGACACGAAGACGGAACCTGCGTTCCGAAACAAGAACATCCATCAGATTGAGGATTTCCCAATCCGTCGCAAAATGCAAAAAGGGGTGATCACGTCGTAATCAACCCAGCATCTTACGAGCGAGGCGGTGGCTGGGTCGCGAAAAGGGGGATGCTCGAAATCAACAGTCTGAAGGGAGTGGTGTGGTGTGGGGGCGAGAGAATCAGGACCGCGTGGCAGCACCACGTCCTGAATGAGGACGGAAGGGACCTGGACGGCAAAAAGATGGTGGGAAGGGACTTACTTTTTGGTCTTGGACGGCCGCAGCCTCGTTGACCGCGCACAAGGTCCGTACACCACACGCGCACTCATCCAGTCCAATCCGTCCAGTCTGAACCGGAAAAGGTGGGCTGCTGCGGCTGAACCTCATTTCCCAGCTCTCACTTTCGGAACAGCGAGTGTGCCCGAGCACGAAAATTAGCAGGTTCAGTACACTGCACTCTTGCCGTTGCTTGTGTTTTGCCGTTCCACCGTGTCTGGCTGTCCGACACGTCCGGAATGCCTTGCGATTTGTCTTCTCTGTGCAACGTATGTACTCCTAGGTAACTACGGACTAGTCGGACGTAACATGGTTGCACGTAACAGGCTGATGAGTCCTGCACGCGTGTTTGGTGAGTCCTAAATGATCAAAATCCCTCGGCGGATTACACGTTCAACGCGGATTTTACTGATGATGATGAACGGCGATACTAATGCAGCAGGAGGTGGCGCGAAAAGCTCGGTGTGTCGCTGGAGGATGCTGCGCTGCGCCACGACTTGACCTCCGGCGGCCCGTCATGCGCGCCAGGGGCGGTCCGTCTAGCGATGTCGTGCAGTGCATTTTTAAATGTTAGTGCAACTGCTAGGCACCCTCCAACGACCCCGGCGCCGTTGCAATAAGCGCCAAAGGGAGCCTTGCAGGCCACGACCCGGGGCGACGGCCACTGACCGAGCCACGGCTGCCTCCCGAATTTCTAGAAGCCAACCCTCTCAAACGCCATCAGCGACAGAGAAAGTGCACATTTATAAGGCTGCGCTTCTTCCCCCCTGACGAGCCCGCGAATCGAAAAGATCCAAGACAACTCCGATTCGCTTGGTTACCGATCTGCACTTTTTCATCACTTGCAGCTTGCAGTTGAACCAACAAGTCTCCTGCACGCCATCACATCTCTCCTCGACACTAACAACACTTGGCCCCACTTGTTCGTTGGACTTATATGTCGACCACCAACCACATGCGCCTATCTCGCCAGCCGACCCGATCCAACACCTCGTCCGCCCCAACGGCTGTCTCGAGCAGCATCGGCAGACAGTGCCTGGTATCGGGCTGCCGCGCGAAACAGTGCCACGCTCGGTTCGGCGACGATAAGATTTATTCAAAGTACTGCTACGATCGTGAGTTTCCAAACTCTGATGAGCTTAGATGTGAGCCCCAATGTTGACATCGAAGTAGATACCTGCTCCAGGACGGTGCCCGTCGAGGATGGCTACCACTGCCCCATGCCGAAGGAGGAAGCCGATGAATACTGCCACAACCGTGAGTTTACTCGGTCGATATATTCCAACCCGGCCCCCCGCTAACTCCCATCACAGATATGACCTGCGGCGCAGACAACTGTCGCGAGGTCGGCTTCTACCCGGACGGCACATTCCCGTGGTATTGCTCTCAACGTATGTCTTCCCCCCTTGTCTTGGACAACCATAACCGACACAAAACTAACAAATCCTCTTCCAGACCGCTGCACCAAGCCAAACTGCCTCTCCGGCACCGCCGACCTCCTCAACCGCCGCTGCGAAACGCACCAAGAATGCGCCGCGCTGCAGTGCACCTCCCCGCCCGACCGGGCCCAGAACAGCAACTTCTGCAAGCCGCACACGTGCACCCAAGCGCGCGGGACATGTTCGCTCCAGGCCGTGGCCAACAACCGCTGCGCCGAGCACACCATCTGCGAGGTCTCGTCGTGCACGCGACCATGCCACGTCGTCGACAACGGACGACGAATCCGAATCGAGTCCCTCTGCACCGAGCACCTCGCGCTCAAGTGCGCGCGGCCCGGGTGCGGCGGCCGCAAGCTCCACGCCCACCGGCGGTACTGTCTCGACCACGGGTGTCGACTGCCCGACTGCGCCGGCGAGAGGCACGCGGGCGGCGGCACGCTGTGCGATGTGCACAAGTGCACTTTTGACGCGTGCTTTGAGTGCATCGCCCGGCCTGACGACGAGAGGTCTCTCTTCTGCAGGGCGCACGCGTGTCGCGTCGATGGGTGTCTGTATAGTCGGCGGTATCCGGGCGGGGGTTGTGAGCGGCATACCTGTGAGGTGCAGGGGTGCAGCAAGGTTGTCGCTGGCGAGAGCAGGAGGTGTGAGACGCATGGGACAAGGGCGGGGAGGTGTCGTGTTGAGGGGTGTGGGAGGGAGGCTGGGCTGAGGGGGTACTGCAAGGCGAGTCATGCTTGTGTGGTGGATGGGTGTCAGAGGGCAAGACTGAGCCTCAGCCCAGGGGCGGACGAAGAGGATGATGATCTAACAAAGTGTCTGAAGCATGATAGGGAGGAAAGGATTAGGAGAGTGTCCAAGGAGAGGGACGAGTGGAGGACCAAGTACGAGGCTTTGGTCGCTGAGAAGCCGGGCGACAAGTCGGCCGAGAACAAGCGGAAGTGGAGGAAGGCGACGGTGGAAGACTCGGAAGACACAGGCGACTGGTGACGGTAGACCACCTGGGAGGCGTTCATGGAGTTGGACATTAGATACCCGGTTGATACCCTAAAATTTGGATCTTTTTTGCTTTTCAGATGAGATGAAAGAGATTCCTTGAGTCGTCAATCTTGAATCCGAGGCCATTGTCATTGTCACTCCTCGATCAAGACAAGTTCTGAACCCGAGGCGCTGTGCGTCACGCGTGTGAAGAACGTGTCCATTACTTTTCATTCCAAGCCGGCGTACTGTCTCTATTCAGCGTATTACTTTCTATGCAACGCATATTTCCTCTGAAGAGCGATATTGCCTGTGCCACCCAGCTCGTTCGTGAGGTGGATGCTGACGGTGTGGTCAGTGCGTGACCGCGTGACAGTCGCCTGCGAAACAGGCCGGTGGCCGCCCAAAGTGCGAGGTGCGAGATCCTCCGAGCATTACGTTGCTCACCGAGACGAAGAAATCGCGAAAGGCAGAATCGCAGTGATACGCATGATATGCAGCGAACTTGTGTCGAGGCTGAGCCGGTCCCGAGAATGGGTTGATGTTCGGAGGTGGAAGGTGGAGACACAGGAGGACAATCTTGCGGCCGGTCTGCGCCCCACTGGTGGCCTCCGGTCTTATCGCACAAGCTTATCTTATCGCGGCTCCGTGTCCGGAGCTTATCGCAAGCTAAGCGATCGTGAGACAGGGCACTGGTTGGACCATTCCCTTTCGGGATGGCGTGCTGTCACTGGGCAACCTGAGTCAGTGTTTCACGCGACCTCAAGTCGACTTCATCCTCTTCTCTCACTTCAATTCTCCGCAAGCAGAGACATCACGATGGGATTAACAAAGCTTGCACTTATAGGGCTGACGACCCTGGGGGCCGTCGCGGGCCTCCAACACGACCAAAAACCACTTTTCGCCGAGGAAACAGGTCAGGCGCCAATCAGCGGCGACAAGAAGCCGTTGGTCAGCTCGGATGCCCTTCAGGACACCATCAGCTCCTCCAAGCTGCTGGCCCGCGCAAAGCGCCTGTACAAGATCGCCAAGCTGAGCGAAGACGAGTACAACCACCCGACACGCGTTATCGGCAGCAAAGGCCACCTCGGTACGCTCAAGTACATCTACAAGACGCTGCAGCAGCTCGGCGATTACTACACCCTCTCCGAGCAGCCCTTTCCCGCCGTATCCGGAAATATCTTTGAAGCCCGTCTCCTTCTGGATCTCGACCTCGCCGAGTCGGCGTACCCCATGAGCCTGACCCCGCCGACCCCCAAGAAGCAGCCCGTCGATGGACAGCTCGTCCTGGTCGCCAATGATGGATGTCACAAGTCTGACTACCCCTCGTCCGTGGACGGGAACATCGCCTTCATCCGACGCGGCACCTGCCCCTTCGGCACCAAATCCGAGCTCGCCGGCAAGGCGGGCGCCGTGGCTGCCATCGTCTACAACTACGAAGACACTCCGGTAACCGGCACCCTCGGGACGCCCTCGCCCCACCACGTCGCCACTTTTGGTCTATCAGGCGCCGAGGCAGCCCCTTACATCGCCAAGCTCAAGCACAGCAAGAAGGTCGAGGCCACGGCCTACATCGACGCCGTAGTCGACAGCATCATGACGACCAACATCATCGCCCAGACGACCGAGGGCGACCCGGACAACTGTGTCATGCTCGGCGGTCATAGCGACTCGGTCGCCGAAGGTCCGGGTATCAACGATGACGGATCCGGAAGCCTCGCGCTGCTCGAGATCGCCACGCAGCTGACCAACTTCAGCGTCAACAACTGCGTACGCTTCGCATGGTGGGCCGGCGAAGAGGAGGGTCTGCTGGGATCCGACTACTACGTCGACGTGCTGCCGCCAGCCGAGAACAAGAAGATCCGGCTGTTTATGGACTACGACATGCTCGCCAGCCCCAACTTTGCGTACCAGGTTTATGACGCCCGGAATGAAGTCAACCCTGTCGGATCGCAGCAGCTGCGGGATCTGTATGTAGACTGGTATGTCGCTCACGGCTTGAACTACACGTTCATTCCGTTCGACGGTCGTAGCGACTATGACGGTTTCATCCGCAATGGGATACCGGGTGGTGGTATTGCTACCGGCGCCGAAGGCATCAAGACGGCCGACGAGGTTGCCATGTTTGGTGGCGAGGACGGCGTGCCGTATGATGTGTGTTACCATGAGCTGTGCGACAACGTCAACAACCTGAACCTGACGGCTTGGGAGTTGAATACAAAGGTGAGTTTTGTTCTGATTTTTTGTCGGTTTGACGTCCGTACTGAACTGACCGGATTAGTTGGTCGCCCACTCGGTCGCTACATTTGCGAGGTCGTTTGAGGGATTTCCTGAACGGGCGGATGACGGCTATGCTGTCGCTGAGGCCAAATCGGGCCAGTATGAGAAGACGGTCAAGTACCATGGTTCCAAGATGTTTATCTAGATCTAGACACAACAAGAGCGCCTTTGCGCACATGTCGGTGAGCGTTGGAGTTGGGGATAGGCTGCATGATGGACAGGATACAGTCGCTGAGTACGAAGTGTACCTATAGAACCATACAACAATGCTTTGCCTCTTTTACTTGGGACTATTCTCTCTTCAACAGCCCAAGTTCGATGTCACGTTCCTTCCGCCGCCGACTCATGTACCACCAACCCAAAACCCCAACCGAGAGCAGCGTCGTCACGACCACATACACCCATATCCACTTGGACACAACATCAGCAGCTTCATCGGTAGGAAAACGGAAGAAGGCCGAGCTGAAGAAAGTCTGTGGCGCTGTCAGAAAGGCTTCCGTGTGGCTGGGGGAGGGATAAAGGCGCGCGGAAGTCGACGGCTGAGAGTAGGTACTCACCGCGGTAAAAGTGGCCGGCAAAAAGACGGCGGTGATGATGGAGATGGTCTTCATAGCCGCGCTGTCCCTCGTCGCCGCGAGCGCTATAGTCCGCTGGTCCTCCGAGATGCCCTTGAGCGCCGCGTTGTCTTTTAGGGCTAGGGCGCTGTCCCGCTGCGCGATCAGGCTGTAGATGGCCTGTACCTGCGCGTTGGTCCGCCCCGTGAGATAACGGGCCCGCTCCTTGGCTGCCTGGAACGTCTCGCGGCAGAATGCATTGTCTTTTCGAAATTCGGTTTCCATGGCACACAGTCTCGCGTGGTGGCTATCTTGGTTCATCGTTGTCCCTTTCATGGCCTGGACCGAGCGCTGGTTGAACCGATCGAACTTGGCCAGCATGGGCGCCTCGAAGTCTCCGAGGAACGAGAGGTAGGCGAGCTTGGAGAGGATGGTGGTCAGCTCGGCGAGGGCTAGGCCTAGGTTGGCCTTCTCGTGCCGAGTTCGGTCTATGGGGTTGTCGGCTCGCCACTCGGGCGACAGGCCGGTTCTGCGTTCCCAGTCTACCATCTCCCGGTGGCACTGGATTACCCTGCTGTTGGTGGATCGGGCCCGGGACGTGAACACCACGAAGGGAAGAAGCATTGGGAGTCCGATCTGGTCGCTGCGGGGGATGATGTCCTTGACGAGGTCGTCGATTTGTTGCGGGAAAAGGCCGTGGACGAGGGCTCCCGTGGTGCAGGTGGATGGGTCGAAGCTGAGAGCGAGACTCCATCGCATGGTGGACGGGTATTCTATCTGCATGATGCATCCTACCGAGTTGCAGAGAGGTTAATGCTAGGTCTAAATATTGCGTAAGGGCTAACAAGTGAAAGACGAGACATACGTTGTATTCCGTCGCTATCTGTCCCGGCGCTGTCATTCTCGTCGAAGAACATGGAAGTCGTGTCGCTGTGCATCTGCGAGTAGAACCGCGAGAGCGAAAATGACTTAGATATAGCGTCAAAGGTCTCCTTCCTCACACCGAATGGCCAGAGTCTTTGCCTCCCATCGTCATCCGGACTCGGTGGTTTTCGTACCGAGAATCTAAGAGTCAGAGAGTTAGACGTAGATCAGATACTTGCAGAAGACCTCGGCGAAGCAGCCGAACCGGCACATACAGAACGACTAATGACTCTTTTACACCTTTCGCACCTATTGAATCGCTCTAAATGATATCAGCCTGTTGTCTAATAAGCTCGTTGTAATACTTCCCGCACTAACCACAACTGATAAAGTTTCTTCGAGGTCCCCGACGTCACGGTCGAAGGAGCAGATATTCTTCGATGGATCCTGTCCATGTTCAGGTCTGTTCCTGCCATTCACCGAGTAAGCCATACCTCGTTATTACAAACTCGAAGGCACATCAGCTCATCGGAGAGACTGAACATTGCTTTGGATCTGCTGGTCTTGGAGATGACAGTTTCGGCCATCTTGGCAGGGAATTGTCGAGGCAACTGCATCCAGTGTTGAGCACTCCCGACGAACACCACGGCCTTTGGCTATCGAGCTTGGTCGGCTCAAATTTCAGTGACTTCGTAGTAGGCGTTTCACAGTTCCGAGGTTGAGGTTATATTGTATCGTCGTTGGCAAGGCTTTGAGCGGGGTACCTTGCTGCCTTGTTGGGGACGAGCACTTGGCTTCCAGTCTCCATGCAGGACACGATGGCGCAGCATGCTGCATAACATGCCCAATCAGGTTAGGATACACTGTTGTCTCCGCCATTCCTCACAAGAATGACTTGCAGAATTCATGTCTCAGCAGCAAGTCATTCTATGAACCAGTGGCTAAATGGAAGGAAGTTGGAGATGCAGTAGAAAGCCCCTGTGGGTTGAACTGAGGCGTATCGGTGTTGTACGAAATACAACCGCTTTTCTTTGTGATTCAGGGTTCCTCCACTCCGCTACCTAAGAACCTGGACGACAGCAGGAAAGGCGAATGGCTCTTGTAAATGTCATCCTCGCACTGTGATATGCTTCCTTATACCTTAACTTTTACCTCTTTAACCCAGGTATTTTTCCCCCTGAAGTCAGGTAGTCAATTGTAAGTCGCTTGCCATACATATTAAACTCAAACCCCCACCACAAGGCTCTCAGTTATTAGTCACCCGATAAACGCTTCCCGCCACGTCAGCAAGCGCTCATGCGATGGCTTGCATGTGGTTTCCAATCATGCGGATTTCCGTCCCTCCCGTACTTCCCGCCCCCGAAAACCCAAGACGGTGGTTGTAGCGGTAGGCTGAATCTCTGATGCCCTCCTGGAATGCGGAGTGCCTTGGTGGCGCCGGTGAAGCTGTTGTGCCAATGCGGGGCGCCAATCTATCGGTGGTATCTACCTTTTCTCAAATTCTCTTCTCATTTATTATCTGAACCTGAAGTCTGGTGGTTTCGTCTTATGGATTCGACGTTGACAAACATTAACATCTCTAGGCTGTAAGTGCCGAGCGATGGAATCCTTCTTTTGTTGACGCATTCTCGTCGAGCATGCGAAGGTGTCTAGTTGAGTCCACGGCAGCTATATGCAACGCCGACGTTCATTCTAGCGCAGCTTTTTTCAGTCATCTTCATCCGCACGTCATGAACCATGAATGTATCCCAGACACCTGCATGGGTCGAAGCGGTCGAGAAGCTCCGAAACACCACCTACTTTGACCGAGATGGATGTCTTAGCGTTACCTCAACACTGCTCCAAAACCAAGTCATCTCCGCCAATGATTCCACCATCTTCGCGAGAGACCCGATCACCCGGCAGCTGCTCAACAGCGGTAAAACAACGGCACTGACGCTGCTGGGATGTGAGACGATATGCGGCCCCAAAACCTTTTACGTCGACGCCGGACCACGGTTCATGACGTGGATGCTTCCCAGTAAGTTCTTTTCCCCTTAATGCATGCGCGAACTAATCCTTTGCCTGAAGTCGTCCTGCTGCTGTCCAACATCGAACTGTCTCCAACTGACAAGCGTCGGTTTTCCACGCTCCTGCAGGTACTAGGCGACCCTGTGGATGCAATCTGGAGCATGGTCCACAAGCTGCAAACCTGGAACAAGATCTACCGCATTGCTCGGTGGCGTATTCTCGGCAGGGACGATTTCAGACTGACACATGGGCGAGCACGAATCGCGGGAATGCGGGTCACGGATAGAATACGGCGGCTTCGGGACAGAGTCCGGGGAGTCCGCCATCGCCGCAGCTGGGAGCTGAGCGAAATCGAGAAGGACGACGAGCTCGTCAGAATAGTGGCGACGGTTCTCGTCGGGTTCGAAGAGCTAGTGGGTCCGGGGGCCGAACATCCATCGTACTACGAGAGTGTCATCAGGGAGTTCTGGCGCGATGGGGGGATCGAAGAGCGGCAGCATTGGGAACGGGCGGCCCTGGAGCTAGCGGACAGCAGGACGGACGAGTTCTTCCGGACCCTCCTGGCCGTGGCGCTGTACGTCCTCCAGGTTACGTCCGCGTTCATGACCCAGATCGGAGGGCAGCCAGCGACGCCGCCGGGAGGCGTGATCGCATCGGCACTATTCCTCTCTTTTCTTGTTCCTGCGGCCGTGCTGTCCAACTGCCTCGGCGCTTTCACGTCCCGCCGCAGCTGTCTTGCCATCATGACCCGCTTCGTCGACGCTGCGGCACCGACAGACCTCCGGACCGGACAATTTGGGCGCGAGCGAGATCTGATACGCTCAGCAACCTGGCACCAGTATTTCCACGAATCTCATTTCCGCGGCGGCAACAACACATACCGGCCCTTCAAGATACCCCGGGGCAGCAAGCTGGCTGGAGTGAAGTCTTGCATCATGACAGTTCTGCTCTGCTGCCTGCCCATTGTAGCTGGGTTTGCCGGGGCCTACCCCATCTTGCTCTACGCCGTCCCGTTCGGCTTCAGCTGCCGTCACGTCTGGCTCCTGACGATTGGGGGACTTTGGATGGCCAGTCTTGCGATGTCCACAGCTCTACATATGTTTTGGCGCAACGAGCACCAGCGCTGGAAGGTTATCCTCGTCAAGGACGCCATCATCGGACTCGGCAGCCTGCTGACCATTACGCTATCAGCCCTGGGCGCCTTCAACTCGTGTTCCTGCTGGGGTAGGGTGCCGTTCATATCGGATCCCTCCGAAGTGGTTATCCAGCTCATGACGGATGATGAGTACAAGTACCGCGACGGGAGTATCTTCCCCGGGATCGTCGCGCCCGTCATCTTTTTCCAGCTATGTTTCTGCGTTATCGTCATACTGCAGAACTGGCGCGGCATAACACTCATGCGGTGGAACGAGGGTCCCCGACAGGATCTCTGGAGACGAGTCCAGGAGGCTGCGACACGAAGGGCCAGAGCGGGCAGGGTGATCGAAAGGGAGGAGGCACCCGAGAACCAGGGACAGCCGACTGAGCCTATGGACATTGCCCTAGGGCCCCAACGATCGGCCGAGCGTATGTTGGGCGCCCAGAGAGAACTAGGTTCCCAAATGTACGATCGACGATTTTTCATGACATTCTGGAGAAGGCGTTGAAAAAACGAGGTCAGCTGCATTTAATCTTTAGGGCCGTATACCTATGGACAAAAGCTGGAGTGTCTGGAAGCAGAATCCGGATGATTCCATCGTTATTGTTTGGAACGCTCCGTATCTATCAGGAGAACAAGCTATGAGGTTTCGCGAAATGTGCTTGTGACACGGCTGAGGCAGTCTAGGAAATCCCGAGCAAAAACCCTGGCCAGAGGGACTCGTAGGGGCAAGAAGGAACGACGTCAAGTCTTGGTATCATTTACCGCCCTACCGTAATGAACCGGGCTCCAAGAGGCCTCGGTTCAGTCTGCCAAGGCTGCGATAGTGGTTAAATACCACCACCCCATGGCAAGCGAGCCAGCCGGCGCGGAAGTCGGAGAATAGCAGGGAGCGCCAAGAAATAGCGCACCCTAACCAACTCTACTCCGTATGTGTCCAACGGCGTGCTCACTATGGAAACCCCGGATTTTTTTTATCGGGGATCACACCATACTTATGTATCATTGTCATTTGAATCTTGTGGGAACCCCAGTCTAATCAAGTGAGAGTTTGTGTGACGAGACCGTGGAATCCAGGCCCGGGAGCCAGACGGTCAAACAACCAGCAAGAAAAGGTCATGGTGCTTGTATTACCCCCGATCTGACCACTACCGAAATTTCTAGAGCTTGTTTTTCTCACAGAATACGACGACCCGGGAAATTTTTTCTGAGATTCGGGCCCCATCTCTCGGCACATCACAACGCCTCCACATTCCTTTCGGGCTCCTGAGATGGCTGTTACACCGTGGGTAGGGTTGGTCCGGACCGGACAACGACCAGTTCTGTGCACGATACCCAATGACACGTAACCCGGATGAATGAGGGCACCGAGCACATACCGGGAAAAAGAACGGCTTGGATATGCTCCGATAGGCACGGCACTTGATCTTGAAGTTTGAGCAATTCAGAAATAAGGCCGTAAGCCGTCAAGGTCCCCAATGGAAACAACTTGCTCTGTAGGATCTCATCTGTCTAATTGTTGTTTTCCTACCCGGAGACCAAAACAAGGCAGAGAATATTAACGCTGCGGTGTTGAGTGAGATTCGACGAACGAGAGTTCCCGTATACGGCATGCTACTGAGCACTCAATCCCGCGGGGAAATTCTCTCATGCATGTCGCAGGCCGCAGTCAGGAGATTGAAGCCGGTAATTGGTTCTGCTCCACAGAAAGGAGCAAGCAGGATCCCAGTGTTTTGAGCCGCGGCGGTAGTGACGAGATGAACGAAGTCGATGGAACAAGCCCGAGTTTTCCAATTCTCGTGATGTCGTTCTCTTCCAGTACAGCCGAGGGACTTATTCCGGGTCTACCATGCATGCCAAGGCTAAATGCCGTCCCCGGTGCCTGTCTGTAACAACTTTAATCTGACGTCAAATAAGGGACCCTCAATAAAAACGCCAGGTACGCGGGGAATTTGGGGGGACGGGAAACCAACGTACCTACCGAGAGGGACTAACCGGAGTTTCTCTGCCCACACATTTCCCGTGTTTGGAATACCACGGGACAGTACCCTGGCGGAATAAACGACTTAATCAAACTTCCCGTCACACAAGGGTGTTCCGTTTTCCGACGAGATCCCGTTACATCAGATGAACTACCGTTCTGCTGCTGACTGACTGGACGGGCGGCATACTACGTTTCCTTCAGTGAGATGCAATGGCAACATTGAGTTGAGAATGCCCTCATGTCGTGCATTGGATATGTGGGTACACGGCAAGGCGGGAACGGACAGGCTAAACTGGACTCAGGAGCAGCACTCTTCCTCGGGAGATGTCCGCGGAAAACGTCGTATGAAGCATCGATGGCGACAACACTCGCCATATCCGATCGGATTCTTCAGTACGGGAGGCAAAATGGAAAGACATCCCTTGATCGAATAACAAACGACTATAAGAGCCGCCAACTCTCCCCTGACGCCAAGACCAAGGAATATCGACGACACCCCCGACTTCATACGATAGAAGCAGTTCCTCTTAAAACCACCCAAAATGAAGTTCGGTTTCTTCCTCGTCTCCGCCCTGTCGTCAGGCGCCTTCGCCAACGTCATCTACGGCCGTGACGCCCTCGCCTCCACCACAGCCGCCCCCGCCCCGACCGCCACCTCCACCAAGGTGACAGCGCCGTCCTCGACCTCGGCGGCCGCGGTTCCCCCGCCGCCCCCCAAGCCGAGCTCCTCCTCGGTCGCCGCGAAGCCATCGTCCTCGTCGGCAGCCGTTGTCCCGTCGCCCAAGCCGAGTTCGTCCTCGGCGGTCGTCGTGCCCTCGCCGCCCCCGCCGCCGCCCAAGCCATCTTCCTCGTCTGCCGCAGTTGTGCCGAAGCCCAGCTCGTCGTCGGCCGCCGTTGTCCCGTCGCCGAAGCCGAGCTCCTCGTCTGCCGCTGTGGTCCCGTCTCCTCCGCCCCCGCCGCCAAAGCCTAGCTCTTCGTCGGCTGCCGCTGCCCCGCCGAAGCCTAGCTCTTCGTCGGCCGCTGCTGCTCCCCCCAAGCCTAGCTCTTCTTCCGCTGCTGCTGCTCCGCCCAAGCCTAGCTCTTCGTCCGCCGCTGTTGCCCCGCCCAAGCCCACCGCTACCCACGCTTGAGGCGCGTAATCTCGAGAGAGGCGGAAGATCTTGGAACAGATGTATATGGGGAGAGAGAGATATCTGGCGGTTGACCCTCGTTCATTTTTTTCCTTCAAACGCTGGGGCGTTGTTGTTGATTTACCCCTGAGCCCCTGAATGCCAAGCCTCGAGCGGGTCCGGTTCTTCAACTCCGTCTCTAGGTGTCTAGAAATATTCATTGCCTACCTACATTTAAATTCAACATTCGTTTATACAATTCGCACGTATTGTTTTGATGGAACCCAATTGGGGGTCGGGGCATCGTGCCCAAGGACCAGCCGTTGTCGGTGCCTCACCCCCAGTGAAACCCCCGAGCTCTCGGATACCTGCAGTTTTTGCCTGTGAATTTCACCGTTTGGTCCTGGTATTACGAATACAATACGAGTATGGAGGTGTTATGGTCAATAAATGTGTACTTCTTATCCTGGGTGACCATGAGCTCGGGGGATTTTCTTGGTTGCGCCGCTGGGGGTTCTCGGAAATAAATCCAGAGCCTTGCCATAACTCCGCCGAGTCCCCTGTCCTCCCCTTGGCCGTCGTGAGCTTCGCGGCCTTCCATTAGTCAACAGAGGAACGCTGTGGCGTTCGCGGGGTAACACTTCAACCTGTGAAAGCTGTTTCATTGGATCGGTAAACCTGCTCTTTGGCTTCAATATTGGGGGCCTGCATGATGGTGGGTGGGCACATTGAGTTATGCAGACTGGTTTTCAGCTGGACAGAAACAGAGCTCGCAGCCCAGAGCTTTATGACTGCCCGCCAGCTCATCTGCTGCCTCCGCGCCTGCCACACCGACTTTACTCAAGAACTCAAGCGCGCTCTTGAGGCTCAAAACATTAGGAGCGCAAAGAAAGGTACGACCACCTCGTAACTTGTCAAGCATCCCAGGCCATTCATAAGTTCGGCTCCCACTACAAAGTAGCAAGCTAACAAGCCTCCGGGCCTTATTTCAGTTTTGACAATGAGCATACTCATGTTCGGCGCCCAGATAATGGTCGCGTTGAGCGTCCGGATCTGGTTTGTCTCCGCCAGCCCGGTCCCGGACACCCATGGCCCGGGAGATCCCCTCAGTATCGACATTACAACCCTTATCACGGCGCTGCCAGCTTTCTCGACCAGCAGCAATGGCTCCCTAAATGGCTCCGCTCCAATTGTGGTCACCCAGTCAACGCCTGTCAAAGCAGTGGTCACTGTCCTTTCAAGCATCGCCCTCGTACTGGTCGCTGCTACATATTTGGTGCTGGTGACTAGTTCCGGGCGGCTGCTCGACGGTTTTTATCTTCCCTGCAGAGCCGTGGAGGCCAAGATGGAAATCATCCTTCGAAATTGTTGGCCTGCTCACCTTCATGCTCTTCCCGAAGCAGCCAAAGAGTTTGTGCCAGTCTTGGACAATACCTGGCCGATTCTCCTCTATGTTGTAGAGAACCCCAGCATGGCTAGATTGGGGAGTCTTCGGCCCGGTGCGATACTGTACCAATTAGAGCAACCCGAAAACGCAATGAACGGTGACAGGAAGGTGTGCAAAGGCGCTATTCGGCCGGATACAAAATTAAGCATCGCCGCCGGTCATAACGAGCTCAGGTTCATCTCTGCATACCATCCAAAGATCAATACCCCAGCTGTGAAGGTGTCAACCAGTTCACCGGCCCCGAGACACCTTTCCCACTTTGTGGTATGGCAATGGGTGTCTCTTTGGCTGGTGGTGATTCTGCTATGGAATACCTTGCTCTACAACGGCATTATCGGAGGAGCCACATCGACGAATGACAGATACCCACGTCTATTTATTGTCTCAATCTATATCCTCCTTTTTGGAGTCCAATTGGTGTATAGCTTCGTCAGCGTACCAACTGTCTACGAGCATCTCGCTGAGCAAGCATCCTGGAAAATGATTTTTCAGGCGGGCTTCTTCCTGGTCGCCCCAGGCAGGTCTGATTTGTGGCTTCTCGACCGGGTTGAAGATGGAGGCGATGTCGCAATGGAAAACTTCCAAATTGACGTCCTAGGAAAGGTAAAACGTGGAAAAACACTAATAAAGCCATACCGAGAGGCTTCCAATCACGAAGTCATCGCCTACGTCGAAGACCATGGAGACGCGGCAAACCCCGGAACCGCCCCCAAGTCATTCTACCTTCTAACTAAAGGCATTTTCTACCCCAAAAACAGACGTGAAGAAACCGCCAATGGTCATATGGTGGCAAGCGGGAATGGTGCCATTGGCGACAATGAAAGAGAGAGCAGGCGCGATAAGGAACTCATGGAACAGCCCAACGATGCATCGGAAAGCCAGGCTTCAGATGACCAAGGCGATCCTGGTCTCGAGGATGTCGAAGCGGACTACGATGCAAACTTAAAGGCGCTGGAGAAGGCCACAGAGCTCGCCTTGGACCGGGTGGTTTTGAATGTCGCCCTGCTCCTCGGCATATGCATGGCCACCGGGTTCGCGACATGGACGCAAACCCAGCTTCCCGATGCAACGAGTACACAGATCGGTTCATACGCGCTGCTAGCCTCCACCAGCACCGCCATCGGCATTCTGCTTACCACCTTGTTTCAAGTCGGCAATATAAAAAATAGCGCCGAGGCTGTCGTCCGTCTCACCGAAATGACCGTCTATCATGCCTGGTTTCAGAAGCGTGGCTGGTCAGCATTGCCCGGCCCGGCGTTCGGTTTCAAACGCCCCCGAATAGACTACTTCCCACCCGGGCTATTCAAACCCCCTGCCGCTCCGGTTCGCCTCTTGCGTTTCTGGTGGGAATCGGCAACATACCTATTTTCCCGGGCACAAAGTTATGGATCCACGTTTGTACACATCACCAGAATTCTCACAGCCATCTTCAGTCTTCTTTTTGGTCCCGGCTTCGCATTGCTGCCGTCTCCTCATCCGGACGTCGGAGCCATACCAAAGATCCAACTTGGCGGTCACACCTTCATTATGGAGTATGAACCACGGGGTGGGGTGTATCGAACAAGGGAACCAGCTGATGGCGAAGAACCGGCTGGTGACTTTGAATAGGGGTATCTGGCTGCAGTACCCAGGAAAGAGCTAGTACTTCGAGCTGGGGTCATGGAATGGGTCTGTCTTTATGTACAGATCCATAAGGCACCTCGGCATGTCGCCTACATCGAAGCAAACAGACGAGATAGGTACCTAGGATAGCGGCAGTTTCATTTATTCATATTCGACACATTTGTGACTTCTAGGCACAGTCTTCTCCATCTCGGCTTGCTGCACTGGCCCGCCAGATATCCGCAACTCCGCCGCACCTGCCAGACGGAACCTCTCCCGGACAAAGCTTTTGGGAACAGACTCAACACTGTGCGAGCGGATACTAGTCCACGCCTCGCTCATGTCGTTGTCGGTGAAGCTGAGCGGGTCCAAACTGGGAATTCCAAGTATTCATACAGCCACGCGGGCGGGTGTATAATACAGGTTGAAGAACTGAATGTATCACTGCCAACAACTAATTACAGTTTACCGTTTTGACAAAGTTTCAGAGCCTCGGGCCCCTAAACACGACGAAATCCCAAGTAGAAGCAGGTCAACACCACCAAGCGCGGACGATGTGCTAAAAAGAAAAGCTAGAAGCTGGCGAGACAGGCGTCAAGGCTTTGCTCTACTTCGCTCCGTTCACAGTAGCAGCAGCGGGCTTGGCAACAACAGCCGAGGCCGACGGCGGCTCGAGCAGCAGGCCGGCCATCTTGCTGGCGCCGTTCTTGCGCGGCAGCGCCGGCAGCAGCTCCGAGACCCAGGCGATGATCTGGGGCGCCTGCAGGGAGATGCGCATGCCGGTGGCGGTAGCCTCGGCCGACGTCTTGGCGCTGTTCCTGCTCTGCGAGTGGCTGCCGCCGAAGGAGAACGGCCCATAGCCGACCTTGAGGTTGGCCTCGGTGCGCGACGCCTCGAGCTTGGACTCGAGGTGCGACGTATTCCCCGTAAACTCGAGCTCGACGTCGGCGGCGACGACAAAGGCCGACGGGTACGAGCAGAACTGCTCGTACTTGTCGTCGATCGGCCGGTGGTTGGCCACGTCGGCCTGCAGCTTCTCCGGGCCGGGAGACAGATCGAAGCCGTCGGCGACGTCGAGCTCCGGGTCCGAGAAGAGCTCGGCGTGCAGCCACGGCCGCTGGATCTCGACGAGCATGCAGTCCATCGAGATCTCAACGTCGAGGCTTGACATGTCGGTCGCCGACTCGGTCGACGACGATGAGTGGCTCGCGCCGCCGCTGACGCTCCACAGCCCCGTGCTGACCTGCGCGGCGAAGCTGCTGGCCGACGTCTTGGAGACGGTCGCCGACGTGGCCTGCGAGCGCGAGATCTTGGCCGAGATGCGTGTCCAGGGCGACGGCTTCTGGGCCGGCGGCGCGTTCAGCTCGGGGTCGATCTTGAGCTGGCCCGGCGCTATCGTCTTGGTCTCCTCGTCGAGGACCGCGGGCATGCCGCCGTGGGCGCCGTCGGTGGCCTCCAGCTTCCGCTTGAGCTGGTCGTTGATCTGGGTGATCTCCTGCTGGATCTCGGCGATCTTGAGGCCGAGCTGCTTGCGGATTGTCTCCCGCATCGCCTTGTCCGTCACGCGGTTGGCAACCTTGTTCGACTCGAGATTGGCCTCGTTCCACTTCTTGGCCGCCTCGAGCGCCTCGGCCGCGGCCCTGTCGGCATTTGCTCGCTTGACCTGCACCTCGTTGTCGTTAACTGTCTTCTTCGTCTTCTCTGCTGCCGGTGCTGCGGCGGCTATGCGGAAAAGGGGTCAGATTCTTTCCTGAAACTCAGCCAGCTTGTTGTATTGTACTTACGGGTACGTTTTTTGCCGTCCAAGTATGCCTTGTCGACGTCGCCAGTCACCACTCCGTCCGAACCAGCCTTTGCGTTAGCAGCGCTTGGCTCTTCGCTCATGACCTCCTTGTTGACTTGGTCTTGGGCCAGGTACAGTGCCTTCATTTTGTCGCGGTAGACATCGTCGGCCGCATGGCCTCCACCCGAGGCGACGACTGGCATGAAGCCTTGATCGTCGTCCATTGCTTCGATCAGAGCCTGGTGTGAGATTAGCAGCTTCCCGAGCCGCTTTATCTCGGCTCGCAGATCCATAATCGACGGCCCCTGGTTCCTGGACGCCCAGGTGTTGTACTTGGTGGCAACGTCGGTAGCCCATCCGGGTGGCGACAGGTTGACCGTGACGTACTCGGAGGCGCCGTCGATGCCGATGATGGTCAGGTTTCGTATGGCCTCCTTGCTCGACTCGATGCGCTTCATGCCGGATGATACGTCGACGACGCCAAAGTTGAACTCGACCTCGAACTTGTAGCCGTGGACGACCCAGTCCATGTAGCGAGCCTGTATCATGGCCTTGTAGTCGCGAGCGTACGCCTGGAGCCACTCAAGATACTTGTCCCGCTGCTCGGCAGGGGTCAGGCCCTCTCGGCTGATGATGCCCTGCTGACGCTGTTGGGCGGCGGCGTACTGCTCGATGGCCTTGTTCCAGGCGTCCTGCTTGGTGACGTAAACGGTAAGCTTGGACTTGCCCGACGCTTCGTCGTTGGACGTCAGATACTTCATGGCGCTGGTGTAACGATTGCGGATTGTCTCGAACCGTGGCGGAAGCTTCTTGTCCTTGTTGAGCGCAATGGTGCCAGACACCGAAGCCTCGACCGGGATGAGCGTGTCGAGAGCGGCAAGGTAGCTGCGAGCCACGGATTTGCCGGTGCGGCCCATCATCAACTTCGCCACGGGCACCATGCTGTCCACGAGACGGCTCTCGTTTTCACGGACGGCCAGCGGCTTGTAAGTTGTCTTGTCTTGGTCCCATACGTAGTCCCTTCCCGAACCGTGAGAAATTTTTGCCCCGATCTGAGGTAGCTTGGGAAAACCTACTTTGGGTCAAGTGTGAGACCCGGGATTTGTACCGTCATGACCTGGGTCGGTGACACGGGCAGAGCCTTGGAGATGGCATCACGCAACGTCAACGACGCTGAAGCCATTTGGCTCAGCACACCCTGTGCATCGAGTTCCGGCATTGTGGAGGAGATTCTTGGGTGAAAGACGGAAATGCAAAGGGGAGGTTGGAATAGATTGAATATTGCAGCTGACTGCTTCGTCCAGCTGAGACTAGAAGGGGGAGACAGATGATTTATTGGCCTTTGTCCTAAGCAAAGGAGACCAGCCCATGGCGAGGACAGCGGGGTGAATCCTCACCTGGCACTTTTGCTGAGCAAGCGCCTGGACCGCGCAGACTCGAAGTCTCGTCGAGGCTAAACCTATATCGCCTTCGAGCCGACGTGGACGTAAAGGGCTGGCTGAGGGCAGTCTAGGATGGTCTAGCTTTGCCAATATATGGCGTTGTGTGCGGATAGAGTTTCCCACATGTTTAGGTAACGATTGGTCCTCGTCTGGAGAAACTGCAGTAGCGTAGAACCACACCCATGACCACCAGCTCGCCCGTCGCGGACCCTTTCATGCGCAGCGCCATCTCTTTCAGCTGAAATTTTCAGAAATTTGATGTGTGACTTCTAAGCCAAAGGTTTGGCATGGGTGTTTGGCTTGATCAAGATAGATCGATCGCATGTACTAAGGCGGGCCGGCCCTTCTGCCACTCGCGGGACGCCCCCGGGTTCCGGGTAAGGTTCTGAATCACGGCACGGTCGGAGCACCTCTTCTGCAAGCCACGGATCACCCCGGCGAGGCTAAGCCCTCCGAAAGGGCTGTAATCGGTACGCAAGAATAACAGCCAAGCCACGCATCGTTGCCCTTAATCAGACCGTTAGGAAGTTTCTTGTCAAGGTGACAACGAAGGAGGAGGTGTGAACTTCCACATCCCCTGTACATGTACTTTGGTGTACATGCCCAGATGGCCTTGGATCCCGAGGAGAAGCCAGTGTCAAAGGGCACTCGGGCACCGGACGCCTCGCGAAGCCACTAGGTACCTACCGGAAACAACCTACTCTAGGTATCAGCCCAGGGTATGACGGTGGACATCGGAGGTGATAAACGCTAACTAGTTAACCCAATAAATGTGGTTCCGGACCTCTTGGGTTATTCCGACGAACGCCACGGCGCGTGTTTCGGCACGATGAACGGGGGCGCCGCTCGGGATCCAGGGGTTGTTCGGGCAAGGTTCTGGATCACCGAGAACAATAGCCGGGGTCTCGAGGAGACGAAGGTCCGGCATACACAGAGCAACTGCTCTGTCTGGCTGGATGAATCCAGAACACGAAAGCAAATTGAGGTAGCCCCGAGCTGAGCAGACCAGTCACATTCGGCCCCAGAGTGCAAAAGCGAAAGTGGGTAAAGCTGAAAACTTTCTCGGGGAGCTCAGGGATAATGACCAGGATGAAGCCGAACTGTCACGGTCTTCCCACCACTCTCGTCAACAGTCCTCCTTTTCCTTTCAAGCTCCCATATCTTGCGGGAGATGCGATTCCCTTCAGTCGGCCTCAAATAGATTCTTGGGACCCTGTAACAGAGTGTCAGGACATATGAGCAACCCCGAACGCGTGGGAACGAACTGTCGAATTTGCAGAGGGATGCGGCATGTCAACGTCCTCATCATGCTGGTCCCCGCCGTCAACTTCTTATTAGGCAGTCTCGTGGCGAACAGACTAACTAGTTTGAAGACCTTCGCCGTCCTCCAAAACGTTTTTACCTATTTTTGGTATTTCCGCGGTCTAGAACTAGGCTCGCCCCACCCCAGCCCGCCACATCACCGGCCTCTAACCCACTGTAGAGAAACTATCGGGACGCCACTAATATTGTAACATCGTTCAGCTCCCTTGGTCGAACTGCCGCCGCAGTTGATCCACGTTTTCGCCTGATGAACCTACCTAAATAGGCACTCCGCGATGGAGAGGAGCCGCGAATTGGGGTCCGATAAGACACTCCGGCTCCATTCAGCGGGCTCGAGTTTTGGCTACGAGGACGAGCGAGATCTCGAGGGAGTTTGTGGCCGGTCCCAGCAGCGATGGCGCCGACGCTGTCAAGACCTCATTTCATGCCGTCGCATTCAAGAGTCCTGTCCAAAAGTGCCACGGGTGCTGCGATCGGCTCTCGGAAGTTACTTAAAAGCTAAAGGTTAAAGGGGATTTCCAAGGCGAAATGTGGAAGGGCTTCGAAAAGGCCATGTACGATAGGTGGAAGAAGGAAGATGTGGAGGACTTGCGCCGGCGCATCCGAGATTGCCAGGTCGAGATGGCTCTACAACTCTGCGCCATCTCCAGGTCCGTTCTGGGTGTCTTAAACCAGGGCGGGATTTGTCGAATAATCAAAAGATGATCACGTCCAGTGAAAATTCGAACAGCCAGCGTGCGACTGAGGCAACTGATGGGCTGACACGAGTGGGGCCGTTCCGAGAGGATACAGCAATTTGAAAACCTCGACCGGAAGCTATGTAACGGCAATAAATGCAAATTGCTGATGTTTCCCAACGCGTCGCTATGACGAATCCCGAGAAGGCAGACATCGCCCGGGCCTTCACGCAAGATGAAGCCCAGTTGCTCGCCCCGGCCGTGTCTTGTCTCTCGCTGTTGGAATGCCGAATCTGAGCTTCAACGGTCACGCGAGGGACTGCTTCATCCTTGAGTGATCCCGGTGGGAGCTTCTCTGTGACACTATCACCAGCAACGACAGCAGTCTTATCGGACAAGATCTTAAAGGCAGGCATCGTTGCCGAGCTAGCGAGGGCTGGGGTATCGATGAGACTGCCGTGGGGAGATCTCAAGGCCGCGGTACAGAGGGTATGCCCTCCGAGTTTGAGAGATGTAGTCTCTCAAAGTCTCGGAGATAAATAACGTTCGATAATCCCAGAACATTTAACTGGTCTGAATATCTTGTATTTCATGATTCCGATCCAAGTCCCGGAGTCCCCCCAAGCTAGGTACTTTTTGCACACAGAGCGAAGAACACCATCTCTTCACTTGTCCCGGAATCCATTCTCAACAACACTACCTTATTACATCAGAGCCATAGCCCCCACTAGTGCAGCCGCCGCAGCGCCGACCAGAGCGCCCGTCTCCCTCGGCCCGGCCACCCCATTCCCGCTCTTCGACGAGCTCGCGGCCCCACTAACAGTGATCGTAGTCGAAGTCGTCGGCGAGCTACTCGGCGTGCTAGTCGCCGGCACCAAAAGCGGCCCATCCGTGCTGCCGGTCCCCTCGCTCGTTGGCCCAACGGAACCCACAGTCCCCAGCATCCCGCTCCCATACTTTCTTTCCAGACTCTCGCAGCCCGCCTTGTCGGTGACGGTGAACCCTTCAAACAAGAAACCGAACTCGCTGCAGCTCGACGACACGAGGCTGGCGATCTCGGGGCTCTTCTGGGACATCCACGACGACGCCATGGACAGCTGCTTCGACCAGTCGGACGAGAGCGAGGGCGGCGGGGTGGCTGTCCGGACGAAATCCTCGAGGTCGCAGACGTTTGTCGCTGTCAGTATGCCGAGCAGCGAGGTAACTTCCGATGAGAGCCAGGGGACGAGGTTCTGGTCTTCGGGGTAGTCGGCCCTGAGGGATTGGTACTTTGACACACACATCCTGGTGATGGCGGCTCCAGGGGGTGATGTAGTCGTCGCCGTCGTCGCCGTCGTCGCCACCGCGGCCGTCGCGGCTGATGCCCCGAAGGCGGCTATGATGAGCACGTCGTTTAGTAGCTTCATGTTTTTTGGAGGTGAGAATTAAACTGGCCTGCGTTGGAGATGAAGGAGGCGGGTTGCGGTATTATATCTCGTGTTGGCGATTCGCCTTGGCATTTTATCCATATTCCCCGGCGGCGCAGCTGAGCGCCGCTGCGGTAACGACGGCGCATACGCTCTCGGTAGGCCCACATAGCAATATCGCAGAGGCTGTGTAACAGGCAACTCTACGCTTAAACTACCCTTTGCGGAACCGGCGCTGGCGTCACCAGCGAAGGGATGTTACAGTTTGCAAACAAGGCATACTTTTTACTGAGATGAGTCATGATCGCTTCGATGATTGGTAACTGCGAGCCTATGACAGCCCTATATTAGGTAAAAGAGAATCTCTATTGAAACCACCACATACGGCGTCGTTGTGTGTGTGAGACTGGTGTCATTTCCCCCGGGCCTTGAACTGTCGGGCGGCCGACACTTACGCTACGCAGAGGACAAACGTGCGGGAATTTCGACAAGAATCCAAGACTCGAGGCGTCCGGAGAATTCTGAACATATAAATGCCTCATAAAAGTCCTTGGTGTGAAGATGCAGGCACCCTGATGGGCAAAGGCCTGATGGGCAAAGGCCCAAAGACCGCCAGTGATGCAAGACACCTTAGACCCTTTATTTACGAGGAATTTACATGCAGGCAACTGAGTCAAAGAGGACTCAGTCAGGAAGATGAAGGCACTCAGAAACAAAGGAATAGGATAGATATAGATAGACCTGGCCCAGCCAGCACTCCGGCTGGGCCAGTACCACCAATTGACACACAATCTATTCCCTGCCAAGGACCCAGATTCCCACACTTGGAGGAAGGAAACGTCCTGGTTCCTTCCGACTAACCCTTCTCAAACCTTGACGATCCGTGCCCCCGGACTCCAAAACCCGTACTAGATGGGTTTCACTCAACCGACCCGCCTTGCCTGGATATTCTAGCACCTTTTGTGTATAACTAATCTTCCGATGCCGCAGAAGTCCATCATCAATAACAATATCAGGCCACGCCAAACAAGCGAAGAGAAAGACATCTGGTATCTACTTACCCAGTACAACGCAGGAGGCTTACGGCTTTCCCGACTGTCATACTAGTCCAGTTGTGCCCGTCTTTTGGAAATACTATGAGGGGGACTTGGCAAAACTTCAATAACGGAAGGATAACAAGACGGGTCAAGCTCAAATACACGGTCGAGCGTCAACAAAGACACATCCTCAACCCACGTGACCGTTCAAGCACCACCACTAAAAATACCGAGAGAGGGCAGTTCCAGGGCGGTTCCAGAGCGGGCATTAATACCAGCGTTGTAGCATGCCTATTCTTCCACTCCTTCCCGGCATCTGACCAAGGCTCAGATATAATACCAGAGTTGTGGGATAACCCCTAAACCCTCTCTCGTCGAAGCCAAGTGATAAGACGAGACGGTGAAAGACGCTAGTCTAGACCAAGACGCGCAGGATACCCCAAGAACCGTCGCTTTCGCTTGCCCATCGCTTCTCTAGCCTGCAACACACAAGGGTATGGAGTACTATGGGTCCCAAGGACAACTAGTCTCTCGCCATCTGTCTTGGCCTCCGCAGGCGCTGCCACTGTTCCCTCACTGGGCCTAAACCTCTCTCCATTCCGTGCCCACTCCACTAACCACTTGCCCACCTCAAAGACTCAGCCAAACAGACATCAAGACGCAACATGATAGCACTTCTTTTTATTTATTCCCTCTGTTTTGCTAACCTAAGCCAGTCTTGTCTCAAACTATACCAGAGACAACTCACCCAAACGCCCCTTGCCGATTCGACCTGTAGTTAACCCGTCCCCTCTCGGTCCCGTTGTGTCTGAGGCGCCTTTTGTCCCACCCATCCTCCACTTGTACCAAAACAGTCCGTCCATCCATCCGCATGCTAGGTCGAGGTGCAACCCGCCCGCTGCAACGTATAAACTTGAAGAATTTTTTACCGTCCCGGGTGATCCCCCGTCATTAGGCCAAGGCTCAGAACTATCTTCGGTGGTTCATAAGAAAAAAAGTGCCAAAACGCCGAGCCCAATGATGCTGAAGACGTTGAAACGAGCACCGTGAAACTATTAACCATCCGCACGGGATGAAAACGCCGTAGTAGAAATGTACAGTTCGGGGTTGAGAAGGGTATAAAATGGACCGGCCACGCCATGGCTGAAACTCATCGACCGCTAGCCCCGGATTGCTGTCGCGGCATGAGCATCGGTGCCGGAAAAGGGAAAACGATCTTGCATATGCTGGTACGAGTAATCGTTCGACGACGTACCAAAGCGAGCAAAACCGCCCGCCGAAGAAGCTGGCGAGGATGATCGGCCGGCAGACTGGAACATGGTGCTCGGGGTCGGCGACGAGGCCCCCTTCACAGGGCTTCCGATCGACGGGGGCGAGAAACTGTGGAGCGGCGACTCCGCTGGCGAGGCGCCGATGGGTACGAAGGTCGTGCCGACGTGAAAGTACGGGTTGGGGTCTCGCGGGTGGAGAGAGTGATGCTGAGTGCCGCTGTGAGAATGATGATAGTTGCTCATCTGCACAGGGCTTCCTTCGGAGCTGGACGTTGCACTGCTGTTTGTTGTCCTGGAGCAGTCATCACTACCGTCCAGCTGAATCGCCGGCTGCTTAGATCCGAACTGTCTACGATGTCAGAACAATGTTACAGGGTGTGATAACGAGAGCTTGCCTCTCGTCTAGTCCTGGGAGTTGGATAGAGTCGGGGAAGCTGTCACCGGATCATACGTACAAAGCAGAAATTTTTAACAATCTCGTCATGCGTGCCAGAGCCAATGCTCGAGCTCGGCGAGTCTGTGCCGGGTACCGCCGTCTGCTTGACTTGGGTCACGTTGTTGGCATTGGCCGAATTCGGAGCCCGAGCCGGGGCCACAGCTGGAGCTGCCGGCTTGACCGAGCCATCCGAGGGAACAGGCTTCCGGGACGACCTCATGTACAACCCATCCGGCTTATCCGACAGCTGCTGGTCCTTTGCCTTTTGAATGGCGGCCGTGAGGGCTGGCCCGAAGTCGTAGCGGCTGCCGAAAGCTTGACCGCTCGGCGGTGACAATCGACTTGACAGGTTGTCGCTTGGAATGCTGCCCGATGATCGGCTGCTCTTCAGCGGGATGGTCTCCGGTGCGGCTTCGCCCAAGTAGTCGTGCACAGACTGATCAAACTTAAGCTTGGAGTTGGCATTGAACTCATCCATGCCGGCAGGCATCGACCTGGGTCTCGGTCCTGTTGATGGGTTGCCACGGCGTGTGCTCTTGGGGAGTCCGTTAACAGGACGGGAAGCGGCACCGATAACGCCCTGCTTTCCGTTCTGTGGGAGCATTTTCTTGCGGAAGTCAGCCTGGAAGTTCAGACCACCATTGTTGTCCCAAAACTCTTGCCCGTTGACGTTGTAACGAATGCAGAAGTACAACGTCTTGGACTCAAGATTGGCCATATCGGAGAGCTTGATGGTGAACTGAAATCTGTCACGGCTGACGGGCTGCTCGGCTGGCTGCACTTCACCCACGTATTCAGCAGCAACCTCCGACGTGGTCTTCCAGTAGTCCAACGTGAATCTGCACGTAACAGTTTTCTGGAACGCCAGGTTGGCCACCACAACCGAGCCAATCAAGCACTTCTGGTCGTTAGACAGCGACACGCGTTCCAGCCGCACCGGATGCGATTTTCGTGCTGGCGTCTCAAGGGGGAAGTTGTTCATCACAATTTCCCACTCGTATGGAGGTGATCGGGCAGCGTTCCTCTCGTCGCCGGAGAAGGGGTACTCGGTGTCGCTGTCGTAGTTGTCGACAGGTGAGGAACCCGCGCTGACAGCGAGAGGGCGGTCGACCTGCAAAAAGTGACGGACATGTTCGAGGTGAGAATCGAAGTGGACTGCCTTGAAGGTCGGGGTCCCAGGCATGCTCGAAGGCCGCCGTCGAGATGGAGGGCGCAAGGCAGGCCGGACAAGCTCACCGGACTTCTTGCGCACCATCTGCGGTTTTCGTTGGATCTCCTCGTCAGAATCCTCTTCAGATCCAGTTAATGACGTCTCGGCAGATTTGACATGCAAGAGGTCGGTCTCGGTCCTCGATCTCGCATGGGAAGAAAATCTTCGGTTGCTCCCGACTGCGAGCTCTTCGAGCGACCCTGTACTGAGGCTGTGGTGCATACCTTCAACAGCACTGCTTTGGGACGGGGCGGCGAGCGAGTCGCCGCTATCTTGAGGTCCCCTTCCATTCGACTCCTTCGTGGGCGAGACGGACCTGATTTGTGGAATGTGGCTGATAGCTTCCTTCAGTTCTTTCAGGTTGTCGAGCGGTCGACCTCGGTTTTGTCCACGAACTTCTGGAAGGTCGTCATCATCGCTGGACGAATCTGGAGGCGAGATGATGGCACCATTCGGCATTCTGCGATCGCCGGTTATGGGTGGTGGTGATTGCCGGACGCTGGAGCTCATGACCATCGCTTTCAAATCCTCCGAGGTAGCCTCGGGTGTTGGCTCGCTGACTGGTCGAGGCTCGACAGCTGGTGCCGTTCTTCGTTCTCTTGTGAGGTACGAGGCAGATCGTGGAAGAACGGGTCTGGAAAAACTGTTGGGGGACTGATGGAATGAAGATCTCCGGCTGACGTCGGGCGATGTCGGGGTCGACGACGCCGGTGACCTGCTTGAAGGGGGTGTGTAAGGCATTCCCGCAACGTTTTGGGGGCCAGAGGGGAGGGGAAGGAGTGATATCAGATCACGCTTGAGCGGGAGTCTTGAAACCGAACCATAGAAGACGGTGGTCGACTCGTGGGATTCGATCGATGTCACGGAGCTGCGGCAAACATTGTCAGCGGCTGTCGCAAAAGCTGTTGAAAATTTCATCGTTGGTTGACCAAGGGCAGAAAAAGAAGCAGAGGGAGAATAAAGAAAGAGGCGAGAAAGCTCGGGAGCAGGCCAGTGCCACCAAGTTGGCCGAACGGGTGCCTTTCAACCCCCAAGACGGCAGGATCGTTTTTGTCGTGTTGCTTGGATCACTTACATTCAGGCTCGATTGGAATGAAGCAAGAGCTACCAAGGCAATTTTCCAGCAACAAGGATAGCTCTTGCAAGATCCCGAATCGAGAAGAAGAGGGGACGGCGGTGGCTGAGGAGCACACACACACTCGTCGTGGGACGCTTTGTCGCAAACGGGACGGGAGATGGCGCCGGGGAGGTGGGCGGCGTTCGAAATTCGGCCGGAGGCTCGTCGAACCGCTTGACCCAAACCAACTCGGCCTCAAGAATGGCGACCGGGAGTGTCGGCTGGTTGACGGCGAGGAAGGCAGTGAGTGCCCGCGTCTCGGCTGTCTCCTGTCGTCAGCGGCCGCCGTTGAACGGGCAGTGAACCGCGGGGGGGTCGGGTATAACAACACAGAGTGTTTGCGGTAGGAGAGAGGAATGGAAGAGGTGGACGGGGCGGTGGTGCTGGTTTTGAATGCTGGGGTTGAGGAATGGGGGGACCAGGGGGGAGGGGGTGCGAGTTTTGGCAGACCATCATGCCCTGCTTGGTACGTACCTCGAGCTTCAACAGCCGCAAACAAATCGGGTTCCGCAACCGCAGCACGTCGCTGTCAGGAATTGGGTGCTGGACAGGACGAGTGTCGACAAATTTCTCGCAATACCAACGCGTGCCGGTCCTGAAAAGAGGGAGATCAACAACTAGGAATAAGAGGGAGGGAGAGAGAGGCTCGGGAGGCGATAGAGGAGGAGTCAGCGTGAGAGCAGAGAAAAAGGCAGGCGAGGATGGTGCAGTCGTCGGGGGCGCCGGTACGTACCTTGGCCACCACCCCTGTCTGGCTGCTGCAAGGATACCAGCCCTTGCCTGTGGGTCTGCAGCAAGTTTTTGGTGGGAGTGGGACGTTGATGGCGAGGTGAGGTACCGTACACCGTGCGAGCTGCGCGCACAGTTCCAGAGCCTGCAGCAGTCGGACATGGAAATGGCTTCTTCCCCTGGCCCTTGCCATTTCTCCCGGTCACGACCAAGCGCAGCCAGCGTATGGGAATGCGCAGGTTAGACGACCAGCGACTCGCATCTCCGCACGCTTGAACACTTTTGCTGCGATGTGCTCCCGACGCCACTTCAACTTGCCGATACCCGCTCTCCAGCGACTTGACCGCAACAGAGGCATGATCTTTACAAATCGACGAAAACAGCCGGCAAAACAGCTTCGCAAACTGTGGATGTAGTGGGTGGAACGGATCCTGCCGTGGTCGCGGAGCTGCCAGTGGCGCCATCGTGATCAATCCTCTGCAAATATTGCTAATCACCTTTGCTGCGTGAGTCCAACACCTTGATGAACCGGTTCCAAAAACAACTCTAGAGTACCTCTTTGCCGATGGAATGTGCGCCTTGTCTCGACTCTCTCCCCCGCATCCGCGCCGCTCGGGAGATCAGTTCTCTTGTTGGTGTTCCACGCCGGTCAGATCCAGACCCAAGGAGCAGGTAACGACATCCTTTGCAACCTGCTTCCATCAAACAAGCTGCCTCCCAGTTGCTAAACCAGAGTCGGCTTCCATGCATCTGGGTCGAAACCGCAAGGCCTGGAATGCCCGTGGATCCACCGGAAACTCCGGCGCTGCTTGGCATTGCCGCAGCGAACAATGGCGACTGGATGACGTCGGCAAAATGCCGGAGTGCAAAACGGTTTTGTCCAACAAAGTCGGCCTTCATGTCTCAGCGACATGCGTGGAAGGCCCAATCGGCAGCCAGCAATGAGAGCGAGCAGCGAGGACGAATTGACCACCCAAAATCCATTTTGGACCGCACAGATATTTTCACCCGGAATTGCTGAGCAACAACACTCAACGCCGTGCTGACACGGCTTTCCACCCCACGCCCGTATCGCACGCCGAAAGGAAACTGACGCAGCGCTTATTCTTCTGCCCTTCGGCAGCTTTCTGCAGCAGTCATCCTTCCAAGACGCCTAGAACGACCCATCTTGTCCCGTCCATCAGACGAGCCTGTCGGCGTCGTTCCCTAGTCTCAAGGACAGATTCTTCCGTCACCTTCTCCACAAGAAATATGAATGATATCGCAAAAATACCAGAGATACAACTCGAAACAACTGTCCGAAGGAGCAGTGGAATCGATGGGCGGCCGAGAGAATCTAGAGCACACTAAGGAGCGCAGACTCCATGTAGAAGGCGCTAGACAACAGAAGTTTTTTTTTAGCGGCAGGCCGGCTTTCGATAGCGCCGATCGATCAAGATGCGAGCCCCATCATCAGAAACAGCAAACTTGACGAGACGGACGGAATTCCATCCTGTAGACCCTCATCGGCGATGGTCGACTCGGGCATTGTGTGCTGCCGTGGCACTCAGACTCATGTTTGGAGCACTCTGTCCCCAGGTTGACAGGAGGAAGAAGGATCACACCCAACCTAGCACGGCCAGATGTCCATATCTGACAGTTCAGCTAGAGAATCGCTATAGTTATTCAACAGAGGCAGGCCATGCTGAAGCATCCACAGCTGTCCGACTTCCTGCCCAGAGCTTAAGCAGGCTGGGTTGACCCGGCCGGGGCGGTGCTCAATGGATCGGGCGGATCCGAAGCAGCTTGGCCCGCGCCGAAGGGACGATTGGCACCTAATGATCGGCCCGCCAGCGGAACCCCCTCCGGGGTCTTGCCGGACTTGTCTCCTTCACCCTAAGCCTCCCCGTTCGCAACGCCGGCTGAATCGCGTGCGCTAACAGTGTTCGTGCATCGGGTAAAATCAGGACGACAGTTGCCTGGCGTCAGGACAATCCACATCGTCGGCCTCAAACAGCATTGGGCAGCGCGGTTATTTCGACGTCTCCAACTGTCCGTGTGGGCCCCCATCGCGGCCGATCTCGTGTTTTGGATGGTAGGAGATCTTTGTCCCCTTCGTGACGAAAAACGGACAGTTGCAGCTCGCTGGTGCCAGGAGTGCAGGGCTGATATCCATGGCTCGCAGGTGCAAGTCCTCGTTAAATCTCCGTCGCACACCGCGTCTTGTTATCTGTGCGGTTCGAGTCTCTAATTCGTCCAACTTGCGACCCTCCGACCAACCCTGGCGCTTCTCACCGCGGACCCCTGTTGCAAGATCCCAAGCTTGCATGAGGCTAGCCATCCCCCTGCTGGGCTGTTCTCAGTGCACGCCACACAGAAAAAAAGGAAAACTGCTTGCAGCGGCTCCGAGCCTCATCATTTGCTTCGATCACGCACTGTGCCCTCATATTTACCTAATGTCGGCGGAGCCTCAACCATCAAAACGACGGGTCGTGGTCGGCGTGGTCGCACCGAACGAAGAGAAGATGAATGTCTTGTTAGCAGAGGATATGTAGTTAAATCCACTACACTACTACGAGACGTATTTTTAAGTCAAATCGGCCGAGTGCGGCCTTGAATTCGCTTATCAGGTGGTGCGGGCATGCAATATTTTCGCAATCACGGCGACCGACTTCGGTTTGGACCCAACGACTCGTTATCCACCAGCGTGATTCTGGCGGCTGATAAGCCGCTCCGACGATCGGCTGCGACTCGACAAGATGAGAGATACCCGCTGATGAACGCTACCAACACCAAAGTGCCACCTTCCGATTAAGATCAGGGTCCTCATATACATCTCTCGCTGCGGCGTTGACGTCTAGTGTAGAACGGCATGGGGGGCCACTTTACGGTCAACAAAGGAAGCGGCACTGCGCCTGCGAAGACCCGCGACCGGCGGCATCAGTACGGAGCCTGTTCTCTTCTCAACGGGAAACCCCTCACACCAAGTAGAGGGGTTGAGGGGCTCTCGCGGGTTGCGTCACTCCTAATGTGGATAGCATCAGGCTATCACACTGCGCTGTTCTTCGCGATTTCTACCCGTGGGAAGAATAAAACTCTTGGTGATAGCGAAGTTCATGATGATCATGAACTTTAAAGTCCGACTTGCAGTATCTCTTGCCGGCTTTTGCCAATTTTGGATTTATGCCGTTGCTACGCCGTTCCTTCTGCTTGGCGAGCCGAATCCACCGCGCTCCTTGCAGGACGACAGTCAGACTGCAAAGTCCCCTTTCACCAGATTGCCGACCACGCAAAACCGGCGTCTCTTTCTATCGTCTGTTTCGATTCTCATGATAGATCGTTTCAATACCTCGTGTATCGACGTCCGTGGGATCCGGCCGGCAACACGTGCTGCAACGGGCAACGTTTTTTGTACGGGGGTGCCTGTTGCGAGGCTCGACAAAGCATGTTGACACGGAGGTCCAGAGCGCCGTCATCGCGAGGTCAAGTGAACGAATTCTCGATTATCGACGTAGAAAGCAAAACATATCAAGGTCTCCGCCGAAAGTGTTTAAGTGTTTCCACCTCGATTTATAAGTCCTAGAAACTGAAACAATGGGCGGGTCTCGACAGGAGGCTCGTGTTGGGATTTCCATGGATCTTTTCTTGGCCCTGGCCAAGGCCCCACGCCCGGGAGCCTCCCCCACTTGATGAGGGGGTCCACCTTCGCCCAGCGTCTGGTCTGGGCACCATGAGCTGATCGCTCGCCGGCCCACCCTCCTCACATCATTTCTGCATCTGCTACTCGCCAGCATGTCGCCGAGCCAAGCCTGCTGTTTTGCATGCTGAAATCATACCACCTGGCAACTGCCTACCACGAAGAGCCAGGTTCAAGGTTGCGCGTATCCTTTCGAGCTCACCTTTGCTTGTCAGAAAGAGGAAAATCCTATTGTTGACTGGCATCCCACTTTGTAAGCGAGAACTGCCCGTGGGCGCCAAGACTGCCCCTCCTCGAGCTTGGGTCGGATTCTTTATCTCTTGAATTGGCCAATCAGGGCCAGTGGCTGGGGCAGGCTCTCGTTTCTCTGGCTCACGGCCCATCCAACCACGCACGTGGCGCAGAGCAGTCACCGCCTGCAAACAACGGCTCGGTTTCCAGCGGTCAGGTCATTTGTTGGCGACGGCCGTTTTTGGTGGTACAAGTCTCAAAACAGTGCCAGTTCTGGTGTTGCGGAAACCACACAGTGCGCGCCTCTTTCTCGACACATGCGGAGTACTCCGAACCAGCGACCGCAAATTGAGCCGTCTGGAAGGAAACGAACAACAACAACAGCAGGCCATCGCGAGCATGTTTGGCTCTCATGCAATACCACATCGACATTTTATTTGCTATGCCCGTAATAAGGTCTCCTTTTCGCATGAGAATTAGGATTTGCAGCGGGCGGCCGGCGTATCGTCATTTCTGCATCACGCGCGGGCATGATGCCGCCGTCTGCTCCGTCTGACAATCAGCTGGGAATCCCTTCGACTTGCTGACTTCCTGTAGGGACACCCACGAGGATTCCCGAGGAAGGCGGCGTACCACGACTTGCCCGCAGTGGTAATATATCTGATGTTGGACCTGTCCGGTAGGCGGACACGCTATGTACAGGCGAACGGACTGCCATGGACTGTTTATCAGCTGTCGGAAGCGACCCCATCGGAAGACGGCAACGCCCAAGGCACTTCCCGGACGGCACGTAATGTCAGATGTAGCGCGCGACAAGTCTGCAGTGCTGCGACCGGCCATTGCGAGCCTGCAGCGAGCCAAGTATGCGAGCCATGGTCCTGCATCCAATTATTCATGGAGAGCCAGAATCGCTCATGCTGTCCTGCCGCGGAGTCTTTCAACCGGGCTTAGCCCCGCACCGATGGCATGGAAGGCAGTTCAAGCGGTGGTGGAAGCCGCTCATCTCCTGGGTTCGACAGCGTCTCGCCGCGTTGTCGACGAGACTCCCCGTTCAGGACATCAGCTTGAAACTACGATTCGCGACGGCTGCACGAAGGGATCCTTTGCAACACATATTCAGGGTCTACCTCTAGTGTACGGCGGAAGCAGGGTCTTTGGGATCGACAATCGGGAGAGTATCTCTTTCGTTGCGAAAAAAGGCTGGCCGCCGGCCTGTTATCCTGGTGGAGTGGAGGCGATGGGGAGACACCTCCTCCCAGCTCTGGAGACCAGCATGGGATTTTGGAGGGTGACGGTGGGAATCTGGCACGATATCGATATGGCGACGCATGCCAAACCCAACCCCTCCTGCGCAAGCACACCCCCCACCCACTCAACCACCACGGCACGCACAGCTCAGGGTATTCTGTTGCCAACCGGCCATCTTCTGCAGAAGAGGATCCTGAAAGGAAGGCCCAATTCAGAAGCACGACATTATTATTCACCCGTCCCCGACAAGCGCGCGTCATGTATGGTACGAAGGAGATGAGCGGGGTTGTGTTCCCCCGCGACGATTCGCCGTCGCTCACCTCGAGCCAAACAATCCACATTTTCAGAGATCACGCCACGGAACACAAAACACTCTCGGCCTCCACGAGCGAGCTACTCTGGTAACTGAACTCTATGGACTTGATCACTATATCGAGCCCCGAAACCTAGCGCGGGCCCCCTGAGACTCCGAGCACTTCCAACGCTTGGAGCGCGCGAGCGAGCGCCCTTTTTGCTCCGGCTCGGCTCCGCGCGATCGACGCGCAGGCTTACCAACCCAAGCGGGGCTACTTCCCAGTTTTTATCATTTCGTACATATGTATGGATGCCTCTGAGCCGACCGAAACACCCAATCGTAAGAAGGCGCAGCCCTTCTCCTCAAACGAGGCCACGCACGACAACCTTCCAAATGAGTCGAGGCGAGCCAACGTTTTAAACGGCCACCGACTTCGCACTCGTTATACACGAGGCGGCGGTGGGAGAAAATGGCGTTTTGGCTCAAAGTTTCAAGAACACCAGGCACAAATCTGCCATGCCTTCAGGACCAGTTTGCCTTCTAGGTCGCACTCTACTCCAGATACGCCTTCTTCAGGGGCTTCTCATTACCGAGACTCATGATTCCAACGAGACATCGATGGTAGGATGCTTGCCGTGAATGCGGACGATGAACTCCGCGCGACAGCCCGTTCCCCGCAAGAAGGAACGGTTCCAAGGCCGGTGCCAAAGCATCAACCTCAACTTGGAACTGGTTGCACGTTCAGCATTCCCGACTGGCTGGGACCCAGAACGGGCATTTCTTGAGATGGACTATCGCACGAGCCCAAACAAGGCTCGAGCCTGAAGCACGGCTGCGTACATACACCGACTTGGGAAATTCGAGAAGCGATCGATGTTGGGGAGCAGTCCAACGGAGCGGTCAGCCGGAGCGGTTAGTTATTCCCAATGAACTACACTATGCACGAAAGGGTCTCGTGGCCTGAAAATGGCGACGAGCCTTGGTTTCCTGGGTTTCATCGCAGGAGTGTTTTCCCCTGAAAATCGGACACGGTGCGGTCCAGAGACTCGGGGATCGAGAAGATTTGAAGCAAGCCATGATCCAGGACGCAACGCGGCACGAGCCTTGGGAGTGGGGCTCTGCCAAAAGAAAATCTCCCGCAACGCTCTTGCTAGACCGCATCTGGCTAGCGGCTAATTCCGCGCAGCTGGGCTGGCCGAGTCTATGACGTCGTTGTGCATCTCAACCATTCAGTGGACTCGGGGCACGGCATCGTCGATTGACAAGACAGTACGAGAAACCGCCCGGCGGATGGTCCCCGCAACACACCGCGAGGTCACAGCGGACCTTCGCCCTGGAAGTTGCGGACGCGCACTATATGCTGGGATGCGGTCAGCAAACTTGATCAACCTCCAGCGCGTTCAAGCCGGGGATTGTCCTTTCGCTACTTGTTAAGTGTCTTATTAGTGTAGAGCGTGCTGCGCACTGTGACACTGGGTCGTCCAACAGTCATGCTGGGGAGTACGCACTGCAAGTATGAGCCGATGCAGAGTAAGCCACGGATCCCGTGAGCCATTGCATCTCCGTGAGTGCCGGGCCATACTCCAGCCGGCTGCGAATCGCGATGGAACCTATTCCCGGGCTGCCGGGCTCCGGACTCGGGTGCGCTCCGCTTAGGGGGAATGCCTCCATTTCGTTTCTGCCTTGGAAGCACCCATGGGTCGTTTAAGCGAGATTTCCTCTATTGCGGAGGCCTGGTATGTTTGAAGGTCCATGCTGTGTACCCAGTGTAAACAAAGAACCCGTCAAAAAGAGGCGTTTTTGCGGTTGTCCAACGCGGGTTGACACAATGGTTTCTGTGGGGTCATCCCGCGCCTTCTGAGGACATCCCACTCCAGGCGGGTACACAAAACGTGGGAAGAAACCTTCGAGATGGAAGTTGCCGCTCGCGTCTTGGAATAACCCACGCGTCCATTGTCGATCAGTTATTAAGCCACTAAAGAATTACTAAATACACCAACATCTTCGGACAGGAAATCCAGTTCAGCGGACATGCACTCCCAGCGATAAGAATTTTTGACTTCTGCGCCGGATGTCCTGGCAGTCCGCAGTCTGGACCAATCACGTCGCTGGTTTCAACTCCAGAATTTTGCAAGGCCCGTGCGCTCGAATGAACGAGCTGAACAATCCTGGAGAAATCGCTTCTCGCACAGATGCTACGCCGTTTCCCGCAGAGCGCCTCGAGCAGGTGATCTCGACGCCGCCACGAACCAGTGGGCAGTGCTCACCGTCGTCAGCCAATCCCTTTTCTCCAACAACAAGCCTCCCACACTCACCGTCGCTCACCCCACGTTTTTTTCGAAGCCACAAAGGTGCGAAGTGGGAAAAATTCCTGAACAAGCTTCGAGAAAGTCAAAGAGATGGGGGGGCGGTCGGTGTGCGCTTCACCTTGCGAAGTCGGCCAGGTCCGCGAAAGATAACCAAAGCCGGAAGGAGCGAATTGCATCATCATGCCACATTTGCCAACCAGAAGCACGCAAAGTCCGGCACACTTTATGTGGCGCGGGCATTGTTAGGGCAAGCCACAGCGCACTAAGCAAAGAGGGAAACCACCAACCGGCGCTGAGAGGCAGCTGCGAGCCAAACTTTGCAAATGGCGGTGTGAGGACGTCTGCGGATTCTATCTATTTTTTCATCACACTTTGCACGCTGCGATCGAAGTGCGATTGGCCGGCAGGATTTTCTCACCTTCTTTTCCCCTCCCCGGACTAGCAAAATGCTCTGGCGATCTGGAGGCTCTGGGGCTCTGCATACAGGGGCCCCACAGGGTCTGGACTGGCCTGTCTCGCTCCCAACGGCGATGTCTCGGTCGGAGAAAACCAGTCAGCATGTCGCGTCTGCTCGACGACCACTGACAGGACTGTAACCCATGAACAATGTCTGCCGGCGTTTCCAGCACTCGTTTCGCTTCATTCCGAGAAGCGGCCGTCCAGGAGCCTCCGCGACCGCCGGCGGGGTCCACGGCCGATCTGGTGTCGATGTGCCGTCCCTGTCACGGCCCGAGACCGACGCCCGTCGGGACCACAACATCGGGACTCAACGCCGGGTAGCTGCGTACCTTATCACCCTCTCCAACACCAATGGGTTGCTGGATTTCTCCTGACCGTCTGTTATGACAGGCCTTGTCTCACGTCGGAACCTGGACGACCACCCGTGGGTGGAACTCCCAACGTCACCCAGATCGACTGTGCCATTCTGTCTACGATTCACGAAGTCGTGTCCCGGCTCACCCTTTCTCCCAGTTTGGCCGCCGTGGCATCTTGGGCAAGTTGTGTGCCATGAGAAACCGCAAGTGCGAATCTCAAGCAGGAGATGAAGCTGCCCTTGGTCTCCGAGAGACGCTGTCCCGCTGCCGCACTCGGGCCGCAGGATAAAAGCCGGGTGCCACCTACATCTCTGTCGGCTCTGTTACGGGCAATTTGCCTGGGGAAGTTGCCTCCCCTGCTACCTGGGAATTGGTGGAGGAGGGTTTGGTGTGCGTGAACTTCCCGGATGCTCTATTCGCCTTCACGAAAACGTCCTCATCGGCTTTAGAACGACCGAACCAACCTTGACCTCCCCTTTTGCTCGCTGCCAATTCCATCGCATCTCAGGACTCGGCAATACGCGTGCCGGGAAGAGGGGCGGTCAGGGTCGGAGGACGGCGAGCGCTCCTACTACAACACAGCGATCCCGACGAGGACGAGACTACGAACGCAGAGCAACCTCCGACAGTGGCCGTGACGGCTCCACGACGACATCCAGACTGCACAGTGCGGTCCTGCACTGGCCATGTAGCTGTGGGGACCGCAGTGCAGACGCAGAGTTGACGCCGCGAGCCCGGGGGGTCCAGACTCCCTGTATAGACTCATTATCGTGATAGGAAAAGCAACCGCGGATGGGGATATTGGGCGGTATCAAGATCACCCCGCAAAATGTCTGTCGCCCAGATGGCTGGATGTGCAGCGGTCCACATACGCAGCGCTCCCGGTCGATAAAACTTGCTGCCCTCCACACGGATCTCGGACTGGCGAGAACCCTGGAATATGCCGGGGCGGTCGAAACCCTTGGTGCATGGTTTCGCTCTGGGGAAGACCTCAGGGTTCTCGGGGCTTTGAGATCAGGGAAAGCCGCTGGGCAAAACCTCACGCCGCGCCCGCCGCCCTGCGAACGGTCCAAGGTCAACCCAAGATCAACACACGACCGTGCCCCGTTGGAACAGGCACTACGAATAACCCCACCGCAGACAAACTCGTCACTGCCTCGCGTTTGGACGTCAAGCTAGTTGTATGTGCAGAAGAGGGGCCGGACAGACGTTACGGCGACAAACGATGCAATTCACGGGCTAATGGAGCCGCAGCCACGCCGTTGCTGCCCGACCTCCGCTTCCAAGCCCGGGTGCCTCTTTGCTCCCGGCCGGTCAACTGCCAACTGCCAATCAGGATACGGGCACTAGGTTAAACCCTGAATATCAACTTTGAAGGGTTGCTAAGGGACGCTGGGCGCGACCCACCCGGACGGGCCAGTGTCTCGAAACTGTGCAATACTTGCCTCCTTATCCACCAGGCCCTCGATGGTGGGTGTGCGGTTGGCTACCCGTCAATGCAGGCAAGACGCCACTGGTAGGCTCGGCGTTTAAGAGATTTTATATCTGGGGCTGCAGCTTGACTGTTTTGGCAGTTATGGATTCGCCATGGGTGGCAACTCACTCACCAAAATCTGCAGGCAAGAAAAGAGTCGTCAATACGAGGTACAGCCCGAGAGCGCTTCGCGCACGCTACACACGCTCTGTCAACCCTCTGCTACAGTTTGCAAACGCTACAACCGCTCTATTTCAGCAGATCTTTGTATTTCTCGTGTGTCTCTGTCGCACGCAAACGGCGAGGGAGGGGACGCCATCTCGGACAAAAACGACCGAACGACGTGCATACACCACGCGTGTCGTTCCCAGCGACAGAAATTAGCTGCATATGGACAAGATGCCCAGCCAAGACGAGAGTGGCCAGTTGTGGCCGGGTTGGATGCACGTCGTCTTCACCGAGACCTCCTCGTTCAAAGAAAGAGAGGGGCGGGGCCCCGATGTCCGCTACCATTTACCCCTCCATCCACCCCCTTTGAGCGATAACAGCCCCGACTCGACAACGCCCACATCCGTCGAGTGCTACGAGACCGCAGCCGACCGATGTCGTCGGGTGGGGAACTGGTAATTTCCTTATCTCTCGCAATGCAGTCGTAACCGTTCTCGTCGCCAATGCTTCCGGCGGCGCGACGCGACGTCTTTCTCGACATGATCCCTGGACAGACAAGGTTTGGCCTGATGATTTGCAGCACGGTGGAGCGATTGAAACTCAGATGCTATTCAAAGGCGGGGAGGGGGGTACCGCCGGAAAATAAGTCCCTGTCAGTGCTTGTCCGGGCGGGGGATTCCTTACCAAGCAAAGCACAGGGCAAATGCGATGCGGGACACTCACTGAGCATGCCCCCGGTTGTTGCTGACCTCGCAGCAGACAATAACTAGGTCGACATGGAGTGGATGAGTGCCGAGCGACGGACAGTTTTGGTTTGCTAAGATCTCAATGGAGGACCACATTTACTGTCATCTGTCGTCGAGCTCATCTCCGAAAGCCGACTTCTGGACCTGTCGAACAACTCGGGGACCCGCTGTCGATGGACGGCGGACGGCCGGCCGGGCTGATCATGGCACGGTCCACGACGGAAGGGGGCCGTCGCCTTATCGCGATCGGGAGCCGCCTTGGGATCCCAGATCCGACAGGCACCCCCCCCTTAATAAAGGTTTGACGAGCCGCCTGTAAGTTTTTGTTAGGGACTGTTGAGGGCAGGGAAGGGCAAGGCAGGCCAGGAGGGGCCCTCCAAGCTTCTTCCTTCCTCAATCCATCTGTCGTGCATTTCGCTTATGCTGGGACGGCGATGCGGGCACACATATGCCCCCTCCTGTCTCTCTGTGTGTATCTGGCTGGCGACGAGTTATTGCGTTTTTGTTGGTGAGGGAGGGGGGGGCTAATATGTTCTCACATGCAAATTGAAGGAAGGGGAAAGCTCAGAACTGGGCATGCTGCTGCTGCTGCTGCAATATGCAGTTGATGCATCGACATACCGGCTTGGTCGCAGGATGGCAGTTGCAGTGTTTCTTCTGAGTTGACTGCTACCTACCTGTCTGCCGCTGCAGGTCTCTGATTGTCTCGTCTCATCCAGGTCTCAGCAGACGCCGTTGTCCTAATTGTCTGCAGTGCAGAATCTTTGGTCTGGACGTCGTTGCGTTGTCGGAGATGGCATTTGTTATGGAAGAGGAGGAGGAGGACAGGGGAGAGAGTGAACTGGGGACCGGGATGGGGGTGTGGCGTATCCAAGATACACGCCCCTCCCTCGATCTACTATCTCCGGCCTCGGGGCGGTGAGTTCACGGCGATGTCGGCGAGGCGGGGCCTATGGGATTTTGTTTGTTGCATTCAGCAGTTGTCTCTGGTTTCTAAATGCGGGAGAGGATTTGCGAGGAATGAATGGGAGTTGATAAATCCGGCCGCGCGGGTGGGAAGGAGGGGAGGGGGGATTGATGAGATGGAATCCTGCGACAGCCTGTTCTGTCTGATCTGATCCAACCAGAGATTTTGGTCGCTGTTTCATCCCGCCCGAGTTTGCAGGTTGAGGTTGTTATTCTGGGGACTGCAGGGTCGTGGTGGTCGAAGTGGTGGTGGCTGTTGGCCCGCCCGCCTCTGGTTGCCCGAGGACAACGGTGCACACCTCACACACACACTGCCAATCGACGACGGGCCGGCGGTGCAGAGTTCTTTCTTACACGTCGATATTTCACTGGACAGTTTTTACCACGGTGGGGACACACGGCGCAGTCCACCGGTAAGCTCAGAGTGAAGGGTTGTTGTCCTTCTTTCTCGCTGCTATTGTTATGAATCCAATCCATGAAGGTAGGTGTCTTGTGAGAAGATGGTGCTTGGCCTGCACGAATTATTATCCATCAACACACGGCGGTGTGTGTGTGTATGAGTGTGTGTGTGTCGTCTCGGGATATATAACCTACAGATCACTAATAAATCTCGGCACGGACTTGGCGATTTATTAGCAAGCTTGTTCTTGGTTGCGCGGTGCTGATGAGCCCGGCTGTATCGGTATCTCGCTGGGTCTGGTAATTGTATTTGTACCTACCTAGCCTGTAGGGCGCTGACTGCCTTTGCTGAGAGAGGGAGAGGGAAAACGGATCGGTTTCAACCGGTTGGTTGGCTGGACCGTTGGTTGGTTGGGCTTGGGCTTGGGCGGGCGGGCGGTTCGGCATGAATTACTTTTTGGGCTTTCGGTTCATTTCGTTCGACCATGGCTATCGTTGTGGATGAGTAGAGATGATCGTTTACCATTTTCTTTACAGGTTTGTATACGGGTTTGTGGGTATTCAATGTGTTTATTTTTCGGACGATGATGTGGTTTTGGTTTTGTTGCTGACAGGAACCGTCCTTTTCTTCATTATAGATTACCTACCTTATTCGGATATTTCTTCCCGAGAGGAATGATGATTGATACACACACCCGTAAGGTAAGGTAGGTAATCATGATCTCTCGGCAACACACGGCTATCCGGGCGCGCGGGAAGGGTCAGGTCCTGCTGGCCTGTCGGCTCGAAAACGGTTCGCGAATATTCTGGTATAAAGAAGGGAAGAACTCGGGCACATTGTTTGGCGAGAAAAGTCCGAGACGATTGGGATTGATGAGCTCAGTGCAAGTCACGCCGGCAGCAAGCAGCAAGACACCTTAGAGAGACTGGACACACACTAGTAGGAAGAAAGGATTGGCGCGATCTAGAATCAGAAGGAAACATAAACTCGAGCTGGACCCCTGAAACGGTGGTGGTCTGAAGGGACCTCGTTTGGATGCTGCTGTAAATCATTGCGGGTGCCCCCGAGGCTCATCAGATGGCCCGTTTCAACCGCCCGCTCTCACCCGCTATCCTCTCCGTCCCCCCTCTTAACTCACCCGCCGGTACGACTGGAGGCATGGGGGTAAAAAGGTATGGGGGTACACAGAAGTGGGTGGGTTTCTTCTATCTACCGGCGCTAGCGGGGTGGGACGGTTGGACGGGCAGTTATCTATCAGATGTTGTGTTCTCTATTCCTCCTTTTTTTGGCTTCCCCATTCAAACTCTCAACGAATTCTTTTTGTTGGATGTCGTGCGACGAGTTTGAAGTGCTGTCGTGCTGTGCTGAGTGTGGTCTGGCCTGCTGCGCAACGTGTGTTCGGCGGTTCATTATTATCTCGTCATTCCTTGGTTGCTTGTTCGTTGGAATATCATTTCAATCCCTTCCTTTCGGGGAAAGTGTATGTAGACAGTAGCAAAATTCTCGGGTCGGATATAAGTCGAAAGAAATGACAAGACCCGATCTGCAACCCAAACAATGCCATAGTATCCATCCCCTGCCACACAGAGAGTGTATCTCTATCAACAACGGCCAGACCCTTTTCTCGCCTCCCCGAGACATTCTCAAAATCCCACACCGGCCTGCCTGCCTGCTGCCGGGTTCGTGGTGGTGTGGCAACAGGCACCATCCGAACGGACGAAAACTGATAGGTCGCCCACACCTTTTTCGTCCGGCGACCCTCCCAGCATATACCACGCCATTATCATGCACGTGTTATTTCCTGCCATATCCAGAATTGGGCCGTCCCTTAATACTGTCCACTCACCTCCGGCTTTTGACCGTGGGAAGGCTTCTGCACGCCCGCATGGGATTGGGCCGTTGGGCTTGTCGGTTTGGGCTGGAGGGTCTGGGTCTGGCCTCGTTTTTTTCGGTATGTGTATGTGAGGTTCACGCAGGTAAGACGTCAAAAATGGTGGGGTGGGTGGGTGGTGGGCGCCGTGTTGAATGGTGCCCAGTGTAAGTGCTTTTCTTTGCCCGACTGTGTTTCGGGAATTCACTGTGTTGCTTCCGGGAATTTGGTGGTTTTCTCTGGAGGGGTACCCGAGATTTTTCGTTCGCCTCTTTACTCAGAGTAGTCGCGATGCATGCCGCGAGACTTTTTGGTGTTGTGGCAAATTTGTTGAATGAAGAGATATTTGCCATCCAAACTCCGAGTACGACCTCGTTTGTTACTTGTGGATGACATGTGTGTGTAAAGGGAAACCTGAGTTTGTTCAACAGCAGACTCTGGCGAAATATGCGGGCGAGGAGCGTGTGGCATCCGAGATTGTCTTCCTGGAAGCAGGAAGCCAACTCGATCATCTCGATGATTCCATTGTTTTGACCGGTGAGGAGGAGTTGGGTGTGTGTCAAGATGTTTTTTACAACCCCACGGCCCCTACAGCATCCCCGTGCTCCCACACATTAAAGTTCACGTCGTCCGACCAGACACAAAACCGTTGGGTTGCGGGGAAACAGGCCCTGGATGAACAACTCGATCGGAAGGTGAAGGAGGGGTCGGTCGACCTCGCTTTTTCGGGGTCCTTCGTGGGGATTCCAGGGCGTTTGCGGGAGGACCAATCACTTCAACTCAATGGATCGAGGTCTGGTAGTACAGCAGATGTTACGTCCTGTTGCTGCCTCGTTTTACATACACCATCTTTCCGGGTGGTGGGTAAGGTTTTGTTGTTGTGCATCAACGAAGCATCGAGATCGGTTATAATTCATCATACTGTATGTCTCCGGGGGGTGAGATGGATGTTTAGATCTAGAACTGGGAGGAAGGAACGGACAGATTTAAGGAGGGTTTCGTCATAATCGACTGACCGCTGCATGGGTCTTCGGTGGGCAAGGTAGCAGTGTCTGCTGCGTTGGTGGGTATGAAGCTTCGAGATGTTAGGTGTATGGCGATGTCGAGTAGAGGAGTCAGTTGGCAAGCAAGAAGCTAGGTGTGGTTTCACGGGTTCTCGACTGCGCAAGAATAAGCCAGAGTGTCGTCGACCGGCATCGACATGTCTATGTTGCATCCGAAATCAAGTTCTCGGCACGTCTCGAGGATTCTGTCATTATCGAAAGACCCATCAACCGCCGACATGATACTTGACAATACTTGACGTCGTCTCAAGGAAGGGGTAGCTCAACGCACCTAGTACGGTCCCTCGGGTGCGTCTTCGGATAGAGAACTACACAACGGATAAACGTTGGGATCGGCAGGACTTGATATCATCGTACGCGTGGAAGGACAAAGCCGGGCCGGAATTCAGGGTCCAGTCGGTTGGCGCTGATCGGCCATGCCGATCCCACCGATCAACGCTAGACATGGAAATCGGTGGCATCACCAATGACGGTGCACATGTGAAACGAACGTCAAGATGTAGCGTGAAATTGAACATCGAATACCCACCGGCGGCTAAGTTTGGTTACGATATGTTTGCGAGCAGTTTAACAAAGCCAATTGCAATGCCGAGGCCGTCTTGGTGTAGAGAGTGGATAGTGCTGTCTGCGCCAGCTTTTGATGTCATTTGATCGACCAATGTACTTGTTGAATGAGTGGAAAAGTCCTGGTACCGCTGGGCCAAATGCAGATACTGTGTGGGCTACCGCTTGGATGTGTTGATCTAGTTTGAATGTCATGATACGCATCATTCGCTCAACGTCTCATCGGAATATGACTGATCAATCTGGCATAGCGAGTTTAGATAGTTTATGAATAATCATCCCTAGTAGATGCAAGCATAGACGCAGCATGGTGAATGACCAAGGCCACATAGGAGACGAGTTGCCGACCATTGCCGAGGCTGGGATAACCGCCCCTGAGCCCCTGAGCCCCTGAGCCCCTGAGTCAAAGTAAACAAGCCGTCTCACAACCTCATCTCGAACGACCCACATGTATTGTCATAGACCGCTGTCTTTCACATAGATAATTCAATACGGAGTATCTAACAAGACATATTCAAGAAAGGAATCCCTATGTAAAGTAGAAGAAGAATATATATACCAAATCAACCCAAATGTAGGCCCGAAACACCAAGAGCCGAAAAGTCAGCCAGCATGCCCGCGTCAAAGGCGAGCCTATGCTCGCTGCCCGATGGCGAGGCACCGGCGATATCAAAAACAACGCCCTCGACCGTGATCCCCGGCCCAAACGAGAAGGCAACGCCCGTCGACACGGGCCGGAGCGCCTTCGCCTCGGCCGCCATGCGCTGCAGCACAAACGGCAGCGACACGCTCAGCATATTCCCATACCGGGCCAGCATGTCCCAGCTGAGAGCGGCCACCTCGTCCTTCAGCCCGAGACTGGCCAGCGACTCCTCGATGATCTTGGGCCCGCCGGGGTGGATTGCCCAGAGGTGCACATCGTCCTTGACAAGCGAATACTCGCCCAGCACGCCCTCGACGGCCGGCCCGACAGCAGACCGGATGTACTCCGGCAGCCGCGGCGACAGCTCGCACGTAATCCCGTCGGCGTTGACGCCCAGCGTGATGCCGTCCTCCGTATCGCCCACGAGCCGGCTGAAGCTGCCGCGCAGCGCAATCTCGCCCGGCGCCAGCCCGTCGCCCTCGCCGCGGGCACCGATGACCAGCGCCGCGCAGCCATCCCCAAACAGGCTGGAGATGATAACGTCATTGAGCGTCTCCTTGAAGACGCCATTGACGCTCGACAGCTCGACGCACACAACCAGCGCCTTTGTCTTCTTGTGGGTTTGCTGCTGCTGCCCGTACCGCGCGAGGACGTAGTCAGCAGCGGTGCGGATGCCGTTCATGGCAGCCGCGCAGCCCATGAAGTTGACGACGACGCGGGCGACTGACGGGTCGAGGCCCAGCGCCTTCATGAGCGCCACGTCGACGCCGGGCGCGATGAAGCCGGTGCTCGTGACCATGACGAGCAGCCCGATGTCGTTGGCGGCGTTGACGTGCGCGTCCTCGACGGCGCGGCTCGCCACGTCGATGGCCAGCGGCGCGGCGTGCTCGAGAAACAGATCCATGCGCTGCCGGATCGGCATGGCGCGGTCGAACGTGGCGGCATCAAGGGGGTCCACGGCCCGGTGTCTTTTGTCGATGCGTGTCTTGGCGTAGAGCCGGGGGATCCGTTGTGCGTGTGGCGAGTCCGGGCCGAACAGCTCGGCTACCTGGGCCGCCACGTCTGTCTGCGTCCGAGAGTGCTCGGGGACGCCGGTGGCGATGGATTCGATGATGGCTTGCGGCCGGGTCTGTACCGGTTGCGTGTGATAGCGGGAGGCTTTGACCGGGGAAGCTGTTGACAGCGACAAGACTCCCGTCGGGGAGTCGTGTTGCTTGACCTGCGTCTTGGGCGAGGGCGACGGAGACGTAGGGGAGCCGCCTAGGCCCATGGCAATGCTGAGGCCATTGGATAGACGCTTGTGGGCCGCACCGAAGACGCTGCTTGCCGTGGTGGTGGTGGTGGTGCCGCTGGCGGCGCGTTCGCGCCGGTCACTGAAGAAGCGGTTCATCTCGAGTCTGCTCGGAGAGATGGGTTGAATCATCGAGTCAGCAGGACCGAGCCGTTGAAAGCAAAGATGATGACGGGCAAGATTACTTGTGCGATAGATCTGCCAAGAGCCTCTCGAATCTGCTCGTCATGACCGCCAGTATTTGTGCCTGTTGACCAAACTAAGGGGCAGGGGCGAGTTTCCTCTTCGGGGTGTCAATACCCTTCTTTCGAGTTTCTAGACGCTCAAAAACGAACCTTCTATCCCGCCAGGCACAAAGAGGGGAACACGGGACAGCCGTCGCGAGCCCCTTGATTCGACTTGTCATGATTCTTTGTCTGCAGGTATGAAAACTCGAGATCTATGATAACAGTAGGCGGGAACTCTGAATAAGATGCCGCCCCTCGCGGGTGTTGCTCCGTCATCTAGCCGTCGAGAATGTGATTCTTCACCGATTCCCGGTCGAGATCCATGTTCAAAGACGGGGACCACTCAGACCGATCCGGCAATCATGGTCGGCGAGGCGGGGAAGGAGTAAAGACGACCGGGCTTTAGGATGTGTCAACATTGAACTCTCGGCGTCATCGTGCCGACTTCAAAGGCCTTGCAAGCCGCCTTGACTACCTAACTAGGCTGGAATCGGGATGGCAGCATGCAATCAGGCACTTGCAGCCACAACGGGCCATGCTTCAACAGATCTCGACGAGTCGGGGTTGTGACATGGCTTCAAGACCCGACATCCAGGGCCGTGTTGATCTCGTCTTCTCCCACGGCTCGCCGCGTGCCTCTCGGTCCGACACGGTGTTCGTCAGCAGACCATGAGCCGGGTACGGAACCACGCAAGTCGAATCATCAACGCCAGGCTGTGGGGCAGCCTATGCCAGCGTCCGCAAAGGGAGAGCCTCGTTAGCGTTACGATGGAGTCGACGGGGCAGTTGATACTGCAGCTGCTGGACTTCATGTGACGAGTCGACTTCAGCCATGTTGGAACCAACGTCACGCTGGAAGACGCCGAGGGCGGAGACCCGCATAACCGTATCTCGAGGAGTCGTCGACTGCCTTGTTGATTTTCGTTGCCCTTTGTGTGACAAACAATCTATTCAGACCCCGACATGGTTAGGTGCCGGCGTCAAGCATTCTTTCTGCCACAAAACGAGATAGCCGCATGCCCGCTACGGCATCTACCGTCCCGCCATCCCCTGCATCATTAGCTTTGACCTAGACGTGGCAAGAATCGGGCTCTTTTCAGACAAGCACCAACCAGCCTGGACCAGGGGCATTGACTCCATCTCAGCCGGCCTCGTTTCTTGCAAATCGCCTCTTTCTCCGCACCTGGAAGACGCCACCAGCATACACTTGTGGCCATCTTGTGGACCCTCTGCTGAATGTGACGAAGTGGCGTCCGAAGGTCTGCAGAAGCGCTGACGTACGTTCAAAACATGGCTTTCATATGGTATCATAAACTAAAACCCACTAGGCCGGATTTCAATAAATCACCCTCGGCTCGAAGAGGGGGGCCTCCTCCGGCACACACACGACTCTGCCCCGATCATTCAACCAGCACCCTTTATCCGAGACGAAGATGGCATCCTTTGAATGTGCCACTTCCTGACGACTCACCCGCGCGTCATCTTTGGGTATCCACAGTTTCGGTGCTGGCCTCCACATCTCTGGCGGTTGATACGCCTTCCTCTCATAGTCGCTCGGCAGCTCGTAGTCATCCGGGCCGGGATTCACCTTTGGTTTCAACCGGTCAAAGTCTTGATAGACCCCAGGATGAAACCACGCCATCACGAAGTTGGGCTTCTTGTTGGGATCTGGTGTCAGCCACATCTTGATCTGTGCCATAGCTCGCGTGAAACCCGAGTCTTCCGCCTCCCGCTTCACCCATGACGAAAAGACGCCCTTTGCGAAATCGAGAATGGCGTATCGAATACTGCTACTGCCCTCGATGCCGCGAAGCTGGATATCCGTGTCCATCTCCTGGAGCGGTGGTGGTTCTGGCTCGTCGCCAAAATGCTCGTTGGTGTCATAATATGCCGCAGCTGAGCCGTCGTGAGCAGGCCGTGATGTGCTGCTATCCTGTACGGATTCGCTGTGTTCTGCGATAGGACCGATCTCTCGCTCCAAAGCCAATGTTCGGGGGAGGTTGAAGAGCAACGGAGTGACGGCCTCGTTGAGCGAGACATGTACTAACGCGGTGAAGATGAAGAAGAGCAACATCAAAGCGAGTGCGCCAAAGGCCGATCGAAGGGCGAAGAGACCGATGAGACAGACCTCCGCCACATACAACCCAAACATGAGGTGCATCAGAGCACGGGGGTAGAACAACCCCAGCGTGTCTAGCTCGGAGCTATAGACATAGATGATGTTGTACTTGTAGGTGAAGGATAGGAAGTACATGCCGAGACCTGCAAACAGGAGGATGAGCGGCGCGATGCATGTGTAGCTGAGGGCTGATGCTAAGTTAGCAAGAGGAAGTCCATTATGGTGGCTGACCTACCAATGACACCCATGTTGGTGAAGCGTGGATATTCGCTTCCCCAGTGTACTTCGGTGAGTTTACGCCAGCGAGCGAACTTCTTTCTCGGATTGGCAGTTGAGGCCCCAATCACTTGGTGTCGGAACAGGTCCCAGAGGTTCACCATGTTCCCCGCACCAGCAGCTAGACACTGGATCAAAATATACGAGAGATAGAAGTTGGATGCCTTGGGTAAGTTCTCTGAGAGGAGGTCCTTGACGGAAAGCGGATCTTGCAGGATCTTGGAGAAGGCGGCGGATGCAGCAGATGTAAGGGTGGTGACGAGGAACACTTGGACGATCTGAAACGCAAAATACGCGCTCTGGACAAATAGTTCGACAAGTGCATGCGACGGGACACCAGCTACCCTGGCACAAGCTACAGTTCACAAGTCAATAGAGCACAGATGTATGACGCGGTGGCCGACTGACCTCTTAGCATCCTAGGCACGGCAGCCATGAGCCACGAGAGCGCCAGGGCAGGTAGCAGACCCTGGATCACGCCCAATATTACTCCAGGCAAGAGCTTGATCCAACTCAAAAAGGGTATTATCTCGGCAAGGGAGTCGACGTTGGATATTGAGCCGACGAGGGCTGAGGGGAACGACCAAAAGATGACAGCTGCGGTAACCGCGCACATCATGAAGAATCGCCGCATGATATGCTCCCACCACTTTATGCGCAGCGAGCTCCAGATAATCTCCTCGGGACGGATGCCGATGAAGCGCGGCGTCATGTGCAATGGCTGGTGGTGCGCTAAAATCTGGAAGGCCGCCTGGGCGTTGGCTTGGGAGTCGAACTCGATGAAGGCCGCGCTCAGGGGGGCGCCGTCTCCGCCACGATGGCTCCGACGCAGCTTCCATATGTCTCGGTTCAAGGACTTCAGCCTAGCTCGGCACCATCTAATCGTGTCGACACGTCGGCCGAAATTCTTGATAGGGCGGTGGTAGGGGCGTTTCTCAGCCGGAAGCCACAGAGCCGCCACAGAACCCCTCACATCCGGTAGACCGGGATCGAGGCCGTAGGGATGCACATACTCGGGATCCTCGGGTTTTTCGGCTGGGGCGTCGTCCAGGACAGCGAGCTGACGTTCTGCAAACCGGACGACCGAGTCAGTTTTGCCCTTCTCGGGGTCTCCCTGGACAGAGTCTTTATGCACGATCGACTGCGTAGCGGAGCCCGAAGCTGAAGCCGAGTCAGGGCCCAAGGGGCCTTTGGGGAACAGCTCGCCCGGGAACTTCTTGATATGTCTCTTTCTGGCCCGATTCGCCAACCTGATCAAGCGTATCTCGGCTTTCTCTAAAAGCTCGGCGGTCTTCTCCCTGTCTTCGAACAAGCCACGCAGATATCGGGTGTTTCTAGGGATCCACACGTTCTTGGCCGAGTCGCCGAAGAGTTTTCGCAGCTTCGCCTCGTCTAGATATGGCTTGGGTATGCACGTAAAGAGGACCGTCCTGGCCGAAAGTCGCTTCGAGTAGTTCGGGGAGAGCAGATAGGCGTGTCGGAGATTGACGTAGTAGATGCACTCGCGGCATATCATGAAGAGCACGAAACCTGGGAGTGTATTAGGACAGGGAAGATCGGAGAAGTCGCCGGGCTGGGAACAGACCGAAGAAGCACCATGCCACAACCACATGGGCGTAGAAGCGGGTGTAAAACTTGACATTGCCGATCGTCAGGAGGTCGAGCTGCGTCAGGCCGCTGCCGCCGGTGCCATGGACAGGGAGAAGAATTGGCCAGGCCAAGGCGCAGCCGACCAGACAGATGGCCGACAAGACCCTGAGGAAGCGCAGGAAGAAGAACGAGTCCAAGGAGCAGTTGTTGAGGATATAGTTGTCATCAATGGCGAAGAAGGGCCGGATCCAGTTAAAGTAGCCATTGGGCAGCTCCGGCGTCGGCTCCCTATGTTGACAAGATCATTAGCGCACTGCGCACCCGGAAGCCGTTGGTGTTGCACATACTCGGGGCCCCGCAGGACCTTCATGGTCCGCGGCGCATAGACTCGGGGACATCTGACGCGGAGCAGCAGGAATGCGACCAGGCAGATGGCTGAGTAGATGAGGACGGGCGCGAAGGTGCTGCCGAGCGCCTTGAGCGACGAGGACTTTGCATTTTCGTTGTTGAAGCTGAGGGTGCCGCCGGTACTGTTCTCGCGGCCGGAGCCAATGCGGTTGTCGTCGCTTTCGTTCTGTGTTGAGGGGGCGGCAGAGGCCGCCGGCGGTCAGCGGGTGAATTCGAACAATCGGCTTTGTGACCTACAATTGAGATGCGGCGCGCCAAAAAGTGGGCGATCGGCTCGGACCACTCCATCGGCTCGGAAGACGATTACAACAACGCCCACCGTTCCCAGCGGCGCTGCAGCATGGCCGGGTGCGACTGTGTCCGACGGCGGGGAAAGGCAGACTTTGGGGAGAGTTGACGGGCGAGAAGTGACGAAAAAGCGTGGAGTCGACTCAGATGGGTCCCGGCAGACTGTTAGTTAACGTTAGCGGTGTCTCTGTCTCCCGATGGCGCCACTGCAGGACCCCGACGGCCGGCGCACTTGGCATCCGATGGCTGGCGCAGGTGCCAATCACCGGCCTGATGGGGAATTGCCAGCGCGCTAGATGCGCCACCAGTGCCAAAAGCAAAAAAATCCACTGCAACGGTTCGTGTCTCCCCACGATTTCTCTGTCCCACTCGTCTCTTAGCTTCAATTGCTTTCACGACTGCAGTCAATGTGCAATGTCCAAGACAGCCTCTTCTGTCAAAGCTGTTCCCGACCGCTTGGGATGGAGAACGGCATAGTTGCAACATTAAGGTGCGGACCGCTGATCGCGGGGGTCATTGGCGATCGGTGATGCAACCCAGTGCCAATCCCCGCAGTCCAGCCATCCATTCGCTTCCATCACCTGGATTGGTGCGTCACTCAGAGCTGTTCGGCGGCAAACACGCCAGATCTCCATGATAACAGTCGATTCCAAAGATCGTGATGATTGCGATATCAATTGTTGGCACAGGCAGACACGCGGACACAGGAAATCAACACATCATTGAAAAGAGATCTAGATGACTGCACTACAGGGAGAGATGACGCTAACAAAACCAAAACCAATGATCAATCCCGCAGCGTTACATTCTCACAGCGCCACGCGGACGCCCGTCAGCTCCTCGCTCAGCTTCCACAACCTGTCCTCGCCCTCCACATCCTTCGCCCACGGGGCCGTGCCGGCGCTGAGAATCGATGTGAGATCGTCGGTCGGAGCACCGATTTGACAGTCGGCCAGATATTCGCCGCCCTTTCCCTCCCAGACCGGGCTGACGGCCGCCCACACGGTCGTGGCAGCACCTTGCTCGGCCGTTTGCGCGGCGGCCATCAGCTTGGGATCCTTTTCCCATTCGGCCATGATTGCGGGGTCCAGGTGGACGAATAGACCGGACAAGACGGCGCCCGGGTGGACGGCATTTGCGTGGACGCCCCGTGGTCCGTACACGCGGTCGATGTAGTTCGCCGTCCACGCATTGGCCGTCTTGGACTGGCCGTATGCCAGCATCGGGTTATACGAGCCGGGCTTCTCAAAGTTGGGATCGTCAAACAGCACCGGCGAAGCGCGATGCGCGCTCGACGTGAGGCAGATGACTCGCGAGTTGAACTCGGCGGTGCTGCTCTTGACGAGAGCCGGGAGAACCATGCAGATCAGGACAAAGTGCGCGAGATGGTTTACACCGAACTGGCTCTCGAAGCCCTCCTTTGTCCTCTTCTCAGGACCCGCGAGCACACCTGTACCGAGTTAGTAACTCGAGAGACCCTCGTGGAAGAGGTGGATACCTAAAGGAAAGACTCACCGGCGTTGTTGATCAAGACATTCAGCTTGCCTCCAGAGCGGCCGAGAAAGGTGTTGGCGCCTTCTTTGACGGATTCGAGAGAGTCGAGGTCCATCAGGACAAAGTCGAGCTTGCCGGACCCAGAGCTCTCTTTGCGGACGGCATCAACGGTCTTCTGCCCCTTGTCGGCATCCCGGGCGGTAAAGTAGACGTCGGCGCCGGTCTGGTGTAGAGCCTTGACCGTGGTAGTTCCGATACCGCTTGTGCCGCCCGTGACGAGAACAACTCGGCCTTGCCACTTGCCGACGACGTCGTTGTCTTCAATGACTTGGAAGACGGTAGGACGAGCATCGCCAGGACCCTCGGGGTCCTCATAGAGTGATGCATAAGGGCGAAGCGCGTCCGACATGATGAGTGGATCTGAGCCGGAAAGTTTGAAAATAAACAAGTGCTGTAAGTCGAAGGAGGATCCGATCGAGTGCTTGCTCTATGTCACTGGTAGAGGAGATGTCGAGAATGATGGAAAATAACATGATTGAACTAGGGATATCGCTGTTGTTTAAATATTCCAGGCATCGTACTCCGAGTGCGAGCAGCGGCTTCGAGGTGCGGACATGGGAATACGGCGGCCCGGGACGGAGCGGACGCGGGCGGATGGGCATGTTGTTGGCCGGCCTGGTCGGCTGATTAGGGAAGACCGGTGGGCTTCCCGGAGTTAACCAGCCTACTGATGCCGAGTCTGATTGGGCAGGAAATTCGGGTGAGACCCTGCTTTGAAGGCAAGCGGCCTGCCGTGAAACAACTCCAATGACTAAGCTGACTTGGCAACTGTCCGCCCTAGTCCGCCCGTGCAGGAGGAGTGTCCGTGGCAGCCTGGAGCTCCCGGCAATCTCCTGGTCTGGTAAAAAGTGTAAGCCACTTTTTCTTAGCGCGGTGGGGCACGCAGGCAGCGTCCTATTGGTCCTCGGAGCTTAAAAGACCAATAGGACGCTGCCTGCGTGCTCCACCGCGCTAAGAAAAAGTGGCTTACACTTTTTACCAGACCAGGAGATAACTATCAGTCCGCTCTGCCCGCCCCTCCGCCCTCCGCCCTCCGCTCCGCCTGCCGCTGCCGCTCGTGCTTTAGCATTCTCAACCGCGTCCCCGTTCCGCTGCCGTCCCAGCCCCGACAACAAATTAAGATGCCCACAAACCAGGCCCCCGTGGCATGTCATAATTGCCGGTATGTTCGCCCGGAGATACGGCATTGTCCAGGACGCCTGCTTACGCAAGTTGAAACAGTCGCCTGAAGCGGAGATGTACTCGTGAACTACCCTTCTGCTCCCTGGTATGCACATTCTCACCCAGCCATCGTGCATGCACCGCACTAACCGTGGGATTCTAGTGTGTACGTCTCGGCAAGTCTTGCCATTACTCGCCTAGGGACTCCGTCCGCCCTGGATCCGAGTCTTCTGCCGTTTCTTCATCCCGAGTCGACCCGTTCATCACACCAGACGCCTTGGTTGGCTCGAGTAGCGACCGGGCCTCGAGCAGCTCAGTGACTCCCACCCCAGGCCTCCGGGATTCTGCACCGGAGTTTCCCTCATCCTTCTTCCTCGACCCCGAGTTCTTCAATCCTTTAACCGTCGACAGCCTCAATACTGCGGCCTTGCCACTAACGATACCATGCCTGACATCTCTCGGTATGGACCTCGTCGGTATATGTCATGCATATGTGGCCACCATCAATCAGTGGCTCCCTATCCTCAGCCCCAAGCGTTTGTGCACCGACGTTGTCCAGATTAACCCTGTTGATCCGGACCCCGGGCTGGTGCTGTTGCTAGCTTGCATCCGACTGCTCTCAGACGCTTCGTACTCTGGCCGCTGCCAGGAGTATAAAGTCGCCAAGGCCCTCGCGTCGAGCGTCGAGAATGAGGGTATTATTTCACTCCGGCTGGTCCAATCCATTGCCCTCCTTGGCTGGTACGAGTTAGCCCATGGGATCTATCCCTCGGCATACCTCACGTCCGGCCATGGCGCGCGCCTCGTGGTGCTCGGTTGCTTCCACAATCAAGAAAGACAGACCCCTCACCTGTTCAAGATAGCCGATACCTGGACGGTGAGAGAAGAGGAGCGCCGGGTTTCATGGGGTTTATTTATTCTGGAGAAGTACGCTCTCTGTACGACAAAGTTGCGTTGAATCTGGCTAACGGACCGTGTAAAGATTCCTTCACGCCGGAACGGGCGTTTTACCACAAATGATACCAAAGATGGCCACCGGTCTGTCGCTTCCTATCAATGACATCGGCTGGAGCAAAGGTGACCTGGACACGTCCGAATCGTCACTGGTTCTGTCGTCCATCTCGGCCGACATTGGATCTATGGGTCGCTTTGCCACCACTTGCCAGGCCGCACACCTCTATTGTCATGCTCTAACACACAGGGACGCCGGAAAAGATGGCGAGCCATTGCCCGATGAATCTTTCCGGCTCGATGAGGCATTACAGCTACATCGCACACTGTCAGCCCTGGACGAGAGTTTGGCGCTAGACGACACGGCGGAAGCCAACATCGAAGCCGTGGCTCTTCTCAGCACGGCGCGGTACATCCTGTACAACATGTACAGCTGCAAGGGCTTAGACATTCGATGTGAACCGGAGAAGCTCCGACGCCAGGTCGAGATGCAGCGCGCGTCTGTCAAGGGTGTCATGGACCTGTCTGCTAACAGGGTGCCACGGATAGCGAATATCATTATTGAGCTCCTGGCAGTGGGCACGGCCGAGACCAGGGGCAGGAATGTGAGCCCTATCGTCTGCCATACGCTGTACCACGCAGCCACCGAGTGTGCGTGGTTCATCCGGGAGGGATGCGGGCCCGAGATGACGGCCGGGCTCAACGTCGTCGTCTCAGCGCTCGATCAGCTCAAGGGGAGCTGGGATGTTGCCGGTTAGTTTTTTTGCATTCGCTCGCGCCGGATACTGACCTCTGCAGAGCATTACTACAATCTACTGGGCTATGAGGAGACTGTGGCCAAGATGTTCAATATCCCACCACCCTGACGCAAGGATAAGGTAAGGACTTGGACTGCCTTGGTTACACAATCTATTTATCTTCCTGGTGCCTGTTCTCTGCAAGTAGAAGAGTCCAATGGAGGCTCTGGGTGAGACGCTGCGAACGACGGTTGTGAAACCGAACCCAACGTGAGTCGATACCTGACTCTAGCTGCATGATGCATGCCACATCGGCTCGGAAGACGTCCTTGTCCTTCATATTTCTCCATATCCGACTGCAGGACATGATGATGGTCAATCAGGTGGTTTTTAGCCGCACGGGGCGAACTATCATTCCCGTCGACTTTTGACGTCTTCAAAGTTCATATTTACCCAGACAAAACAGAATTTCCAAAGATCGTCAGCTCGAAATTCCACGACGCCTCTGCTGTCGGCAGACATGCGGGTGATGCAGCTCTAGGCGGACTGACGGAGATGCATGATTGGCCACAAGTTCGACAACCTGCCCACGAGAATATGCCGCCGCAGCGGGATTGGAGGATAACACAGGCAGGCAACTGCGGGTGGACTGCAGGATCGAGCAAATGAGGACACAATGCCAAACTCCATTTCGGTGGGAGTACTCGCTGCAGGCCGCCAACCTCTCTCTGCTAGGGAGGGGGTCGCATCGCCGACGCGAGGGCTTTGTGAGAGCTCTGGGCACGCCCTCCGACGGCTGACAGTGGACAACGAGCTCGGAATATTGAGACCAGCTGGCAGCAGAGCGTAAGATCGGATCCTATCTCGCCGGCTCGTTTAGTTGGTTATTTAGTCTTCCAAGACTTTTTTCCAAGAGACGACTGCTGCAATGCTTCGGCAGCCCGGTGCGGGGCTTTGAAGATTCATCGAATCGCGTTCCGAAGGATCGGAGCGCCGCCTGGACATGGTGGACGGGAGGGTGGCCTCGGGTGGTCGACCAAGGCACACACACACACACACCCTTCCCACCGCCGCCGTCCGCTTTGGCTCTAGTTGGTCTTCGTAGGACTCTGGGCTTGGGTGCCTTGCCTGCCTTGTGGCGGTCGCCGCGCCGGTCGGCACTCAGATTCAAATATGATGTGCTTCCATCATGTGAGACACACCTGTACCTACCATCAGAATAATATCCCTCCTCGGTAATTCTCTCAGGTTCTTGAGCTGTCAACCGCCATGGATCTCGGTCTCGTCTTCGTTTCTCACTAACCACCCACCTACGCCCTTTCGTTCAAAAAATGGCAATCATCGAAGTCCGCCAGGTGCGCGTCGTGACGCAAATCATAACGCGCGCGTCCACCACCATCACCACCATCGTCACCCTCGGCAACGACCCCGCCCTCACGCCCGACGTCCCCAGCCCGACACCGCCACCACCCCCCGCCGCACCACCACAACAACCAGATTCATCAGGGTCATCATCCCCGGCGCTGACAAACGAACAACTCGGCGCCATCCTAGGCTCGGTCCTCGGCTTCGTCTTCATCATCCTCCCGCTCTGCTACTGCTGCGTGTGCTACCGTCCGCGTCCGCGGTCGGTGGAGTACTACTCGGGCAGCTCCGACGACGATTTCGACGACGAGTCCGAGAGCAGTCGCGGACGACGACCACGGCCGAGACCGGGTGGCGGCGGCGGGAGGAGGCCCGTGGGGAATAATCCGTTCCTCGGCATGCCGCCTGTGCGGCAGCAGTTTCAGCCGGTGCTGGTGCCGCCGCCCCCGAGGATTCCGCCGAAGAGGTATGCGCCGTACCGGCAGAGCGCGCAGCCGCAGATTAGTGGGGTGCGGATTTATCCGTGATCTACGTTTTTGCGACCTTTCGATGATGGGGTTGGGGAGGACAGGGGGGGACTTGGGGATGATGATTGGATGAGATGATGACCTTGATGAGTGATGAATACCTAACATACTTATGGATACCCATCTCGAATTCTCTGGGGGTTGAGGCATATGTGCTGAGGCTGGAAGGATAGGGAATGATGAGAGACTCTTAACAATAAACACAAAATCTTGAGTTGGACTTGCTCGTGGACCTTGCTGTCGCTTTGTGGAATGGGTATATGTACAAGTGCCTACCTGGAGACGGAGACGGCATCGCCAGCCTGGCAACTTGATACGTCTTGTTCAGTCCAACACGCAGTTTCCTACGGCGGTTTCCAAGCCCCCTATTCCTTTTGGTACCCCTTCCAGTGTACGTGTCAGATGTATTTGCTGTCGATACGATGTCTTTCAACCCTTTAAGAAAGAAGGTCCACTCAACCCACCAAAAGACCTGCATCAGCTCCCAACAACAGACGGACATCCTTCCATCGTCCCGAGCAGTTTCGTTCTATCTCCAAGACGTCTCTCGACAAAACCCACAAGGCCCATTTGCTTCCGGAAATGCCTCAGCCGTCCTCTTTCACACCCGTTCCAACCAACCAACCCAACCCCTTCTCAACCCCTCCTTCTTTGTCCCGAGACACGAGAGGTCTGTCGATAGCATCCCTCGGTATCCACCGCATTATCCATGATTTGCAGCGCCAGCTTGGGACACTGGGAGAAGGGTATCATGTTTTATATAGAAGGACATGCAGGGGAAGAAAAGAAACTATTAGAGTTGAAACTAAAAACTTTGGCACGTCTAGAGGCGTTATTCTCTCTTAGGCCCGTTTTAGTCGATGATGGATCGACGGCTCTCGACTGGGACATCTCCTCTCGACGACCACCAGGTCGAGTAGTAGCACCTTGTCGAGGACGCTTGAAACAGCTGTCACGGTAAGAACCGCACAAAGCCCGCTGGGAATTTTGTGGCTTGTTCACACACAAAATTCTTTCAAGCCGGCCTCTGTTCTTCCAGCAAGGCGCGCAGGTTGTGATCTCACGTTGGGGCGTCCGACTGTTACACCATCAGCCCAGCTTATGACTGATTAGTCCGCACCAGACAGACCATCATCACTCGACCTGAACAGAGACCTTACCTTTTAGCAAGGGAAGAACAACAAACAAATGCAAATTTAACAACGCAAGAAGAGATGGATTAATCCCATCATCCATCAAAATACCCCCCACCTTGACAGCCGACTGGAGGGGGGGGGATCACATCAACAGAAACCCTCAACCTTCACCTGGGACCAGACCAGGCGCCAGATCAACGTCACGTCTTTTACCATAGCCAACGGGTAGGTATATAACAAGCACAGGAGAAACAAAACAATCAACATACGACCATACCTACCAGAAAACTCGGGATCCCGTCTGCTCTCCCCTAGATAAGCTGGTAAGGGCCGGACTAGTAGTTGGGTGGGTGACCACCAGCGAATCCCCGGTGTTGTATGTTTTTCTTTTTTTCTTCCTGTTCTCTCTCTTTTTTTTTTGTCTCAGTATCCCGGTGGATATATCTAATAAGTCAGAGAGTGAGTTTATATATTTATATATTTATCTACGTAGGTAGGTAGGGGAGGGAGGTGGGAATGTTGTCGAGTCAGTCTCGTCATTGATAAAACTCTCGAGAGCCGTTCAGGAAGAACCGCAAATCCACACATCGTCAACAGGCCTGGGATATCACATCACGGAGGTCACAACACCCCCGTTCATGACACCCGTCTTCTGGTCTACTACTACTCATGACCGCTCCATGTTCTAAGAGATTTGCGGTCTATGTTTGGGTGTCCTAATCTAGTGCCAAGTAGGTAGCTTGGTTGCTAAACACTCAACTTGTCAAACCCAGTCAAAGTTTATCTCCCCATCTTGTGCGTGCCTATAATCTTCTCTATGATAGTTCTCTCCGCAACCTTGAATCTATAAGTCATGTACAACCTCCTTTCGTCCTTATCGGCCCCCAGGCACCTTCTATGCCCATATATCGTAGCAACTCGCGGCCGAGGACACCAAGCCCGCCCCACGCTAGCAATCACCCATGCGACAGAAACAACCCTCCTCTTTACACTTCCAGCAGGCAAAATGGAACTCGGAGCACATGGCTTTGCAGTCGGGGACTCCGCCGCAGGGGAGGTTCAGTTTTCCGTAGCCGGGGTCTCCTCCGACTTGGGTCCAGTCTGTCAGTTGTTAGTTGTTGGTGTTGACTGACTGCAAATTACGTACCACTTGTGTCATTGGAGGATCCGTCTCTTTTGATGGGAATGCTGCCGGGTTTAGCTGCCGGGGACGAGAGCGCTCCGCTGAGCGAGGCGATGATGGTTAGGATAATAGCGAGGAAGTTCATCGCGATTAATCAGGAGAAATCTGGGGAGGTGTCTCGATAGTCAAAGGCCGCAGGGAGAGATAGATGTAGGAGAGAGTGTGGAGCAGAGCTGGAGTCAAGGAAGGAACTCGACGGACGCGTTGAATTTGTGAGGAGGGAGCGTGGCTCGATTTGCGCAGAACCTAGGTGTGGAGGGAGAATTCGAACGGCAAGGCAGCAAACGAGCGAAAAGAGCGGAGTGATGCAAGTTGTGAAAGAAAAGCCTTGATGGGCGAAATCTCACGAGGTGGGCACTTTATTGACACGTGGGAACCTTGATGGCCGCTCGTGGGTTACTCAGGCAGGAGTGAGCCTCAAAACTGCCATCTTTTCTCAAGTGGACGACTAATTTTCCTATAGGGAAGGAGCAGGTGTAACAAACGGAGTGAACCCTCCGAGTTGAGTTGAAGAGCCTTCCTTGAGATCTATCTGACCAACTCTTTCTTTCCTTCCACACATATATCCGTCTCCAAGCTGTTCGGGACCGAGTCCTCAACACAATCCCGAACCGAACCCCTTTTCCATCACTGCCCCCACATCTCACATCCCACTCGCCTGCTTGAACAGCTCAATAACCAGTCCCATTCCCAGCATGCGCCTGTCCAGTCTGGTTAAACAAACCCAACCGACCCGCCCCGAGAATAGTCTCATTCAACCCCTTCCTCCCAACAAACAAAGCCGTCTGGTTAGCCAGCTCTCCCGCGCCGACCAGCGTGATATTCATGCCCTGGCGAACCATGTGTGCTCGCATAATAGTCTCGTTGACCGCCGCTCTGGTGGTGTTCATGTGGATCATGGCGGCTGTCTCGTTCATCTGGCCTGAGCGCGCAGCGATAGCTGTTGTGTTGCTATCTTGTCGAGCGGCTACGCCGTTGGATGTCATGTTTTGTGTTGGGACAGCGAGGATAGTTCCGGCCAGGAAGGGCGTGATTATGATAGAAAGCTTCATTTTGGAAACTAGGCCGGTGAGGTGGCAGAACAGAAGAGAGTGAATGTGGATTTGGCTGAGCTGAGCTTGTCGACGGAAATCTGGGTGCCTCTTGCTACGCCATATTCTGAAGATCACAGCAGAGAAGCTGCGAGTCTCCAAGCCTATTTATCTTGATCAGTATACCATCAGGGCGACGGCCTCGTCGCCTGGAGATGGGATCACTGAACACCTGCATTCTTTGTATTTGGCCGATCGCCGAGCCTCAAATTCGTGAGACAACCCCTTACAAGCAGATTTGGTATCTCATACAGCACCATATCAGTCTCATCGCAATTTAGGATGGGATTCTCACGAAATCAAAAACACCGGGAACACGGCACTTATCAGAGACACGCCCTGGCATGCCACGCGGTGTGGCTGGCTCAGGTCGGAACATGAAAATCAGGAATTTCTGGAATGTCGTCCGGCTGTCGATCCCGAGATGCTGGTCGTCTCTATGCTATCTCGGATATGATCCATCTCCAGGAATGGTTGTGTCTTGGTCCGTGTATTGAACCCGATGGAGAATCTGTTGGGTCACATTTGAGTTTCCTTGTTAGGTTGCAGCGGGGCGGAACGCGCAATGCACTAACGAACAAGCATGGATAAGCCTGGTTTCCACTGCAAGCCACCGACACGGTCGAACATGCGGCCTCAAACCAAAGACTCACAAATTAAAATGCCAACTAGCAACAATAAACCTTGGATCTAGTTTAGTAACAGTCCAAAATTAGTTGCATGGCCTGCTGCTTTTCCGGGATTCATGTGGAGAAGCCGGCCAGTTTCGGCTCCTGCCATGCGGAGGCGGGGTGGTGGGCATCGCGGCGGAAACCCGCGGCTCTCCAACTGGCGATCCAACACCACAAGACTGCGATGCACTTAGAATACGATGGACTGCTGGCAAGAAAAAGTGCAGAGAAATTGTTGAAACGCATATGGGTGGCTTACACCCCTCATGCTTTTTCAAATGCGGCTCGCCGGCCCCCACGGCGCCGGGCAGCACGGATCCGGACATGCAAGACGGAGCGCCATGTTCTCGGTCCAAGCCCCGCTCCGGTCGGCTCTTCACAAGCCACCGGTCCCGGCATCCGGATGGCGTCCAAGTGGCACGCTCTTAGGTAATTCGGCATCCCGAAACCACAGGATTGTACGCCATTACCTACCAGAAACACCGCTAGTGATCCGCAGCCAGACCGCTGGATCCTAACGTCATGGGAACCAGGGTCTCCGCTTGCTTAAGCCGACGCAGCAGGGGCGTCGGCTTACAACCGGAACCACCATAATAAATAGCCCGGGTGACCTACGGTTTAGACTTGTTCTTTGTCGACGTTCCACGCCTGAATCCTGCTATCCACGCCCTTTGTTTGTCACATGTCTCTGGTTGGTCGACCCGCTGCGAGCTGTTGGATACCGCTATTTCTGGCACGCCCCGCTTGGCATTGCAGCATCTTCGAAGGGCATCAAGAAAGACGGTTGGTACTTGGAAGAATTGGAGCTTGAAGCCAAGGAAAACCAACTCCGGTCTTCGGCTTGTCTCACTGTCTTGGGGTGGAAGTCCGCCAGCACTTGCCCAAACTCGTTCGGGTAGTGGACACGCCCGGATACAGCAGATCATCGTCCGGAACCCGGAGAATTTGGAATTGGCCAATTGGGCGAATCACCACCCTCAACCCCGCGGCCGCTTAGAGATCCCACCATCACTTGCCGCCATGTCTCCGCCGTTGCTGCGAGCAACCCCACCAAGGACAACGGCAGTCAGGGCCATCGGTGTCCTGGAGGGTGCCCGCACTCGCCCAGCTCGCGGTGCCGTTCGCATAGCCGCGACCGGGGCCGGTGCCGTCGCAGCGCGAAGAAACACGGCCCAAGTCGCCTCCTTCTCCAGCGCTGCATCCCGGCCGCGTGGGGAAGCTGCGGACATCATTTACCCGAGCTGCAGCGCAGTTGGAGAAGGCCATATAAGAAACTCGGACTCTGCAGGCTTCCTCGGTCCTGGGAGTCCGTCCCGTCGTCTGCCAAAACAGACCGTCTTAGCGAACCCCTTTGGCTTGTCGTGGCGAAAGCATCTCAAGAGCTCCCTAGAAAAACAAAACACAGCGCTGTTGTCACGAAGTCTGTCGACGGCTTCGCCCAAAATGTACACGACTTCCTTCGCCTTCTTCGAGGCCCTATGGGACGCCGGCGTTACCCATTGCTTCGTCAACCTGGGATCCGACCACCCGAGCATCATCGAGGCCATGGTCAAGGGGGCTCGGGAAAAGAAAGACAGGTTTCCTCGCATCATTACGTGCCCAAACGAGGTACAGTTGTCCGAAACCGTGTCTGCGGGGCTGCTGGGTGCTAACAAGCCAACAGATGGTGGCCATGTCCATGGCTGACGGATATGCGCGGTTGACGGGAAAACCGCAGTGTGTCATCGTCCACGTCGATGTAGGAACGCAGGGACTGGGCGCTGCTGTGCACAACTCGGGCACTGGCAGGGCACCCGTCTTGCTGTTCGCCGGCCTGTCTCCTTTCACGCAGGAGGGCGAGATGCGGGGGTCCCGGACTGAGTTTATCCACTGGGTCCAAGACGTGCCAGACCAGAAGCAGATTGTAGCCCAGTACTGCCGCTACGTCGCCGAGCTCAAGACCGGCCACAACGTGAAGCAGATGGTCAACCGCGCTCTGCAGTTCGCAAAGTCTGACCCCCAGGGTCCCGTTTATCTTTGTGGCGCCCGCGAGGTCATGGAGATGGATATCGAGCCCTACGAGATCCGCCAAGACAAGTGGAAGCCCGTCCAGCTCGGCGGGTTGCCGTCGTCCGCTGCCGAGGAGATCGCCGAAGCCCTTGCCAATGCCAAGGAGCCCCTGGTTATTACTGGGTATGCTGGACGAAACCACGCCGTTCCACCAGCATTGGTCGAGCTAGCGAACACGGTTAAAGGCCTCCGCGTGCTGGACACCGGTGGTAGTGATATGTGCTTCCCGGCCGATCACCCTGGCTGGATCGGAGTGCGGTACGGCAATGAGGACTCGATTCGCAACGCCGATGTCATCCTCGTGCTCGACTGTGACGTCCCTTGGATTCCCACACAGTGCAAGCCGAGGCAAGACGCCAAGGTCTTCCACATTGACGTCGACCCGCTGAAGCAGATCATGCCTCTGTTTTATATCGAGGCCGAGTCCCGGTACCGAGCCGACGTCCTCACATCAGTCGAGCAGCTGACTGCGCGGATTAAGTCTGATGAGTCGCTCAAGGCGAAGTTGGCCGGCGAGGAGAGTGAAAAGAGGTGGAAGGCTCTCGAGTCTTCTCACAAAGAGCGCTTGGAGCGGATAGCGGCAGCTGCACAGCCTCTCGAGAACGGCGAGTTTGGTACGGGCCATCTCTGTGCGAAGCTCAGGGAGCTCTGCCCAGAAGATACGATCTGGGCCGTCGAAGCGGTAACAAATACCGGCTTTGTCCATGATAACATCCAGGCCAAGATTCCCGGAAGCTGGATCAACTGTGGCGGCGGCGGTCTGGGCTGGTCCGGAGGAGGCGCACTCGGCATCAAGCTGGCATCCGACCACGAGGCACAGCTGAAGGGTGGGAAGGGTAAGTTCGTGGTCCAGATTGTGGGCGACGGCACGTACCTCTTCTCCGTGCCCGGCAGCGTTTACTGGATCTCCAAACGCTACAACATCCCCGTCCTGACGATTATTCTCAACAACAAAGGTGAGTCACCCGATGACATCTGGCAGAGATGTGTCTAACAAGAACAGGCTGGAACGCGCCTCGGAAATCCTTGTTGCTGGTTCACCCTGACGGGCTGGGGTCCAAGGCGACAAACGAGGAGATCAACATCTCGTTCGATCCGGTACCAGACTACGCGGGCATTGCGAAGGCGGCGGCAGGCGGGGATGTGTTTGCGGCCAGAGTAGACAAGGCCGGCGAGCTGGAGGGGGTTCTAAAGAAAGCCATCGAGGCTGTTCAGGGTGGTCAAACTGCAGTCCTGGACTGCAAGGTTGCGTTGGGTTGCTAGCCGCACCACTCCGCATGGTTAGCTCTGCAGGAGCCGTCTTGTATGCATCCTCAGGCGCGTAGCGAGTCTTGACGATGGCCATCTCGGTGTCAATAGTCCCATCTGTGTGGGGGGTTTTGCCCGTCCAACGTGCTGCCTGGGCCGTGGGTGCATGTTATTTGCTGTGTCTGATGCGGGGAAAGTGCACAATCCTTGTCGGACAATTCTTTTTCGAGCATCACGAGGCCCTTCTCGGGAACCTCCCATATCCATCTCGGGACTGAGGTGATGGGGAAAAGCGGCGATGCTGGAGGGGATGTGCCTGCTGGCCAACCAGACCATGGTCCGCTCCAGCGAAGAGCTTCCGCCAGTGGCCCGCATGAACATCCGCCCCGCCCGGAAGCCGTCAATACTGGTCCGGACAAGTTCCCGACCGTCTCCGCCTCGTCAGGGTCTTTCTGCGCCAAGGGTCCTCGAGATGCAACCATGTGCCAGTCACCGCCCTCGGCTCGGTCCAATCTAGCCCTGCCCCCCCTGCCCGGCCGGCACGGCAGCCGTTGGGGGACCAAGGTCACCGCGGCAATTCGGGATGTCGCGAACGTTAGTTGCCGGCAGCTGCCCTGTACATAAAGCGCGGTCTAGGTCGTGCTCGTCCATGTCGACCACCCTCAACCTCTGGTCTTGGGCTCACGGAGGATCCGACCGTCGCCTCCGACGACTCGCCCTGTCGTCTGCGCCACCCGAAGGGGTTGGTCGATCCTCGCAGCAGGTGCCCGCCGCCCTATCTGGATTCGCCACGCTTGTCGAGTTCTCGGGATGCACTAGGAAGAGTGGGAAGCTGTTGTGCGACACTGGGATGAAAGCATTTGGACGAATGTGGGTCGGCCCTGGGACACGAATAATTAATGCTGTCGATGGCAACGAAAATCTGAGGGAAATAATCGAGTCACGAGCGACAGCGACACACACACTTCGACGGTGTAATCCACCGGTACAGCGGCGCTTCCGAGCGGAGGAAATCGATGGGATTGTGGGATATCGGCGCGATTCCCGTCTCTGTCCGCTAAAATTCCAGGTTTTAAAGAGCTGCACGCGCTTGCGTCTGGGGTCGCAAGGACCACGAGGGGTTCTGGGGAAAAAGCAAAACTTACCCCGCAGCCCGACGACTTTTCCGCTGTTGCTTCACACCCGGCGCAAGCACCAGCGCCCGATCGATCCAAGCACGCCGCAAAAGACGGCGCACTACAGCAATCAGCCCACGCCAACTGTCAGGTGCTGCACTTGAACGACCTTGCGCATCCAGCTAGGCCGTGCAGTGTCCCTCCGGAAGCTCATCCTTGCCCCCGCGGCGCGGCTCGCCCGATCGATCGATTTTGCCCCTCCCGCTTCTGCTCAGCTCGACCAGTCAACCGGGATACACCAACGCACGAGGCACCCCAGTATTCGAATAAGCGTCAGTTTAAGAGTCGAATTGGGAAAGAGATCATGAGACTTGCTCTGGTGTTCGGGACCATTAACAGACTTGCAGAGCCGCCGTGGCCGGCCCAGTTGAAGGTCTCGACATCCGGACTCTGCCACCACTGGCAAACGCCCGAGACTTGAACCCAGCCTTCTCCTCTCAATTTCCCCACTATTGTTTCGAAACCAACCTACTACTTTCCATCACTGGCGAAACAGCCTAACGGCGCGAGACCATGAGCGCCGTCATAACACAAGTCGTCGTCGCGACGTCCGAGGCGGGAGCGAGCGACACGAGTACGATACCCTCTCCGCCCCCTGCTCCGAACCCGTCTGCCGATCCGAGTCTTCGGCTCGTCGCGACCTCGGAAAGCGATATAACATCCCCTCGACTTGCCGCCCAGGTCGATGACATCTTCAAGGTGGCCCCGCTCGCAGCTCTGAAGCTGTTGAGTGCAGGGATCGAATCGCTGGTCGAAGTTACGGGCGATATCCCGCCCACCCCACCCCCTCGGAGCCCGACGATACCACATATGCGAGGGATGGAAGCGGAAAAGCAGAGCATCGTCCGATCAAATTCTGAGAAGAATCTCGCTCGTCTGATGCAACAAGCCATGTCACAATCACCACGGACGGGGCGCTCTCCGGCAAGAAGCCGCAACCACTCCCCAAAACCGGAGCCTCCGCCGGGCCACAAGATCGACGGGGTACACCTACGAACTCCGAATCCAACCCCTCCACCTGCGGCTGAATCGCAGCCTCGGCCGCCGCTTGAACCGTACATCGTCGTCGGCGAGAACTCACAACCCTTGAACCTCCAGCACAGTGCCATCACGCGCAAGTTCTACTCGAGGCTGCCGCCACCGATATCCATTACCGACTATCTCCTCCGAATCCACCGATTCTGTCCCATGTCGACCGCGGTATACCTCGCAACCTCGCTGTATATACATCGGTTGGCTGTGTTGGAGCGAGCCATTGCAGTGACGAGACGAAACGCCCATCGTCTTCTGCTGGCGGGCCTCAGGGTGGCCATGAAAGCATTGGAAGACCTCAGCTACGCCCACGGCAAATTTGCCAAGGTGGGAGGGGTCAGTGAGGTCGAGCTGGCGAGGCTGGAGATCAGCTTCTGCTTTCTGACAGGGTTTGAGTTGATGGTCAACCAGGAGTCCTTGTCGGATATGTGGGAGTTGCTGAGGCGAGGCCGTGATAGCTGGCAGCTGTCAGAAGTTTCAGCAGATCCCAGTGTCATACGGCTAAGGAACCCGCCGCTGGGGAGGGCTGGAATGGCCGCCGTCGGAGTTTAACCTTTCTTTCACGCATCCGCATATCTGGCACGGGAACATGTCGTCACCTTCAAAAGTCTTTCCTTGTGGCTGTGTCCAAACTGTGCAGCTCGACCCTGTTCCTAGTAATACGCGACGTATTTGTTGCTAGCTGGTATCTTACGTGCTGCTACTTGTACGCTGTTACTCGCTCACAGAGCCAAACCGGCGGTTCGTCGGCCATTTTTGTCATGACGTGGTTCATGATGTTATGTCTCAGCTTCGCCAGATGGGTATTTCTCGGGAAGCTATCATGACCAGCTACAAAACGTCCAAGATTGAAGCCATTCCCGTCATCGACGACGATCCTGTCGAGGATCCCATTATTCTAGGCCCGGGGACGCTGACTCGGACAAGCAGTTTGGTATGGTCACATCGTTTACCATGCAGGGAATCCAATTACTTAACATACCTGACTGTAGAGCAAGACGAACGGGAAACTATCTCCAAATCCAACATCATCAAGGGTCGTACGCGTTATGCTAAGCCCACAGGAACATATACGGAACCGTCGGATGAGTAGATGGGTTTGACCGAGGACTCGTAACCGAACTTGCAAAGTACTGGCGTTGTGTAACTTTCTACTTAACTGAGATCGACGGAGTTTTCCACCGAGATCATGATAATGTCGTGATGTATTCCGAATGACCGTGTGGTTGTGGCGGCAGTCGGCAGGCTCGCCAAGACAATTGTTAGTGGCCGTTCTGCCGCTGCCTGCGGCGCTAATTACCCCACCTTGACCCCTAAAGGGAAGGTGGGATAACGCGTTAGTTAGCGGGCTGCCCCGCGTAAGCTCTGCTGATCAAGCTCCGACGGGTTGGCATCCCGATCATGGCACCTGCCCCGCCAATGCGACTTTTTACCCTCGTCAGAGCGCGCGGCGGCCCTCGAATACTCCCGATTTACTCACAAAGATTCTTCTGTCAGTCGCCCAAGCTAAGAATGGACTTTGAAACGATTCTGCAGGGCAAATATCCCGCCAAGCGCCATGCCCAGCGCGTCAGCGAGTACATCCGCTCCAAGATCCCCAATGCCACCGGCGTGCTGTACCTCGAGAGCCGCGCGACGAAGCTCCTCGAGGACAATGACGAGGCAGAGCCGTTTAGGTATTGTTGCCGTCGCTGTCCTCAGCTACTTACTAACAACACACAGACAGCGCCGGTATTTCTACTATCTCACGGGCTGTAACCTCGCCGACTGCTACGTAATCCACGACATGGACACGTCCAAGTCGACCCTCTTCATTCCTCCCGTCGATCCCGAGAGCGTTATATGGTCGGGCCTGCCGGTCTCGGCCGAGGAGGCCAAGGAGAAATACGACGTCGACGAGGTCAGATACACGTCCGATCTGAACGCGACGCTCGCCAATGTCGGCGCCAACAAGGCAAACGCCACCATCTACGCCATCCCGCACCAAGTCTCGGAGCAAGTCACGTTCCTCGAGTTCGACCACAAGAACTTCTCGATATTGAAAGAGGCCATCGAAGTGACACGCGTGGTCAAGGATGAATACGAGCTCGCCTTGATCGCCAAGGCAAACGCCGTCAGCGAGAAGGCGCATGTCGCCGTGTTGGAGAACGTCAAGAATGCGCAGAACGAGCGGGAACTCGAGGCTATCTTTCTCGCCGAATGCATTTCCAAGGGTGCTCGGCATCAAGCCTACCACAGCATCGTTGCGAGCGGTCGCGCCGCCGCAACGCTGCATTATGTCCACAACAATGCACCCATGGCTGGGAAGCTTAATCTCCTGTTAGATGCCGGCGCCGAGTGGGACTGCTACGCTTCGGATATCACCAGGACATTCCCGATCAACGGGAAGTTTAGTCCGGAGAGCAGGGCCATTTATGATATTGTTCTTAAGATGCAGCTGGAATGCATTGCAGCCTTGAGGGAGGGGGTGGTGTGGGATGATGTCCACCTGCTTGCCCACAAGATTGCCATTGATGGTCTTTTGGAGCTGGGTATTCTGAAGGGCGACAAGGATGAGATCCTCGCAAACAGGACGAGCGTTGCGTTTTTCCCCCATGGGCTGGGACACTACCTGGGCATGGACACACACGACACCGGAGGCAACCCGAACTACAACGATACGGATACCATGTTTCGGTATCTGAGAGTGCGTGGCCCATTGCCCGCGGGATGTGTGATTACCGTCGAGCCGGGTATTTACTTTTGCAACTTTATCATTGAGCCGTTCTTGAGGGATCCGAAGCACTCCAAGTATATCGACGCGGCGGTGCTAGAGAAGTATTGGGATGTTGGTGGTGTTCGGTATGTTTCTTGTTTCTTGTCTGAAAGTCAGCTAACTGGAACAGGATCGAGGACAATATCGTGGTGACCAAGACGGGATCGGAGAACCTGACGACGGTGGTCAAGGACCCAGCCGAGATGGAGCGTATCATTGCTGCAAACTAGGTGCGGGATGTTGTGGGGTGCTGTTGCTGTGAAGCTATGCTGGCTGGAGAAGGCCCGAGAATAGATAGCCTGAAGGTAAACGGTGCCTTTGTGGTGCATATAAGGACTCTCGTGTTGGTTCTTGTCTGGCATTGGCCGTGCATGTGAATGATCACGCACATGGATGGGGCTACTGGTCTTAGGGTCCGGATAGCGGCTGCGAACTGGGGAAGTGGCCAAGTTTAGGACAGGCCGTTTGGACACCAACTTGCGCCGGCTCGTCCTAATCGTCATAGTGGAAACATGGTCTTGCATCGGACATGCTGTGGCTTCCCTAGACTCTGGAGGCTAGAGTATATATAGAGAGGATCCTCCATATAAATCGTCCTTGATCCCACCCATCTGCGTGCAAAAGGCCAGAGACATCTCAACTCATTCCATCAACGGCCACAATCGACAAACGCTTTCTCCTTTTCTCTCTCTCTCTCTCTCTCTCTGACACACACACACACACACACGAGAGACCTACTGCGCCGCCAAGATGCGGCGACTACTCGTCGCCCCCATTGCCATCGGCATCATCACCGTCATGACCAGGCCAGTCCACGGCCTCGGCATACTCGTTCTGCCGCCTCCGCCCTCACGACCCTCACTACCTTCACCACCCTCACCGCAATCAACCCCCACTCCGCCGGGTCTGCCTCCGCCGCCGCCGCCGTCATCTCCGAACGTCACGCGCACAGATAACCTTTCTCGTCATATCATCCCCGGCATTGTCCTGTCCGGTCCGGGCCGGGAGATTGGATCGTCTATTTCCGGCGTGGGCGGGGGTCTGGGCCAGGACGGGGTAGATACTTCCCACTCCACCTCCCCTTCCAAGGGCGACAGTCTGGACCGGGGAGGCAATGAAGACAAGGGGGACAAGGGATTCGATCCCTTATCAATGGAGGGGTGGCCGCTACTTTCTTTTCTTCTTCCTCTTTTCACTGATGGTGAAGATATTTCCGATTATTGTGCTGACGTTGACGTGGCTGGTGTTGATGATGAGGGGGATGAGGAGGATGAGGATGATGAGGATTGGGATGATGAGGACGATGAGGAGTGGGATGATTGGGATGATGAGGATTGGGAGGATTATGATGAGTGGGATGATGATGAGTATTACAAGGAGGAGGACGATGAGGGGGGTGGTGAGGAGGGGGATGATGATGAGGATGAAGTTTATGAAGAAGGGGGAGTTGGGGTTCGAATCCCGGCGTTCCCTTCTTCCTTGCTCGGTCCGGGTCCGGTAGAACTTGACCGGGATGGCGGTGCAGATGGAGCGGGTGACGTGTCGTTCCCGCATGGGCTGGACTTGGGACCTATTATGGCTGATGCTGGGGATGATGGTAATATGGGGTGGGGGATTTTTATGTCGGGGGCTGGGGTGGGTGAGGCTCATGGTTCTGGTGATGGGCAGGATGGGTTCGAGCCTGTGGGTGGTGGTGTTGATGGTGAGTCTGGATCTGGACCTGGATCTGGATCTGGATCTGGATCTCAGTCTGGTACGAGACCTGAAAGAAGGGGGGACGAAGGCGGGAGATGTGGTGAGATTGCGCGGTGGGATGGGGAGAGGTGTGTTTTGTACGGTTTGGAACGGCATAGGGGACGGGGGAGAAAAGATGAGAGGGGGAGGGTTGTGGTGCATGGGTTTAAGAGACCGGTTTGGGAAGGGAAGGATGACGAGGAGGACGAGGGGGAGGGGTGGTTCGTTGGGCATGGGAAGGCAAAGATTGGGGTTGATGTTGTGAGGGGAGACTGAAGACTGGGACTGGGCTGTGGGTGCCATTGGGTTGTTGAAGGGGTACTCCTAGGCGATGCTGCTTGTGGTGTATGGCGTCGTTATTAGCTATGGGCTTGGTGGTATAGTCACGGCCCTGGCTGGGGGTCGTGCTGACATATAACCACAGCTAGGATTCTAGGGTGCTGACCTTAGAATTCTGGCAATCCTTTTGGAAAGCTGGTCAATTGGATGTGGTCCTGCGACCCAACCGTCACAGGTATGGCAGCACGGGCAAGGGATAGAGAGGCAGGGCGGGGTGGAGGTTGGATACCTTGGACTCTGGGAATGTTTTGTTGTAAAAAGGAGTCTTGTCGGTGTCTTCCTGAGCGGATGGCTGCTGTTGTTATCTCCAACACACTACCTCTGGTCTCGGGGAATCACACATGGCGCTTGGGTTGATTTTGGCCTGGCTTTATTATCTCACAGAGAGTAGAGCCCGTCTGATCCAGGAGGCGAGATAACTTAATGGACTACGACGTTGGACCACGCCCAACTTCATGCTCGCTTGCTCACAGGTCATATCAAAGAGGCAAGTTCAGCTCATGCATTACACACGCTAAAGAAATTAACTAGTTCTTGTTCTGCCTCCGCTTCAACGTAAACCGGTACGAATAATGCCCCTTGATGTCCGACGCAAACACCCGGTTCGCCACCACATTGTTCGCCTCCGGCCCATCCTCAATAATGCCCGCCTGCACCGCCAGATCCGCATACTTCTTCGCCTTGACGTCCAGCCCGAGATAGTTGTAGTTGAGCGCGGCATACTCATACGCCTCCCCCAGCTTCGTGCTCAGCTTCTCCTTGTCGACCAGGGCCAAAAAGTGGTCAATCATCTCCTCGGTGATGTCCTTGCTGTCGTGGTTGCGCAGCTTGGCCAGCAGGTCCTGGATCTCGTTGACGCGCGCGTCCGACTCCTTGAGCTTCTCCTCCTTGAGCGAGCACACCTGGCACGAGCACGGCTTGCCGAGCCCGCGGTGCTTCTGCACCCACGCCTGGCGCTTGTACCGCGGCCAGAAGGGGTCGACGTAGGCCATGGTCAGCTCCTCGCCCGTCTGCGCGCGGCGGGCGACGTTCAGCTTCAGGGAGAAGTTGGGATCGATGTGCCAGGCCACGTTCGGCCGGCAGTCGTGCTGCACCACGGCCACCTCGGGGTAGTGGGCGTAGTGGCGCGAGTGCTGCTCGGCGTGCATGTCGAACGGAAGACTAATCTCGAACGGGGCGCCCAGGATGATCTCCTCGACCGACCGCTTCTTGCGGCCGTCGCCGGGCGCCAGCCCCTGGATGCGCTGGCGGTCAAACACCTCGCGCGTGGCGTCGGGCAGGTAGGCCACGGCGGCCTCGAGCACGCGCTTGCGGTCGATGCGCTTCTTGACGTCCTTGAACAGGTCCTGGTGCACCAGCAGCACCGGCGTGACCGACATCAGACGCTTGCCGCGCCGCACAGTCTTGGCCGCCGTGATGCCGATGCCCTTGTCGACCACCTCGGTCTCGACGAACAGCGACGGGTCCTCGATTTTGTTTTCGCCCTTTTCGAGGTGGTTCTCCATCCGCGTGACCTTTTGGTAGTCGCCGAACTTGGTGACCAGCGCCAGGCCCCGGCCCTTGTTGATCTTGCGGTTCGTGTAGACGCAGTACTCGCCCGTGCAGATCTTGGACTCCCACCAGCCCTCCACCGGCGGCTTCTTGCCTGCTGGTTTTGTCGCGTTGCCCGTGATGACCTCCTGCTTGTCGATGGCTTCGTATACCAGTCCCTCGCTTGACCCGCCCGCCGGCGCCGGATCTGCCTTGGCTTCGGCCTCGGCGGCCGTGGCCACCGTCCACTGTGCCAGCAGCCCCAGCACCAGAACCCGAATCAGCCGCGTCATGTTGAACTTTATGAGTGTTGTTGTCAGGGTCTGCTCAGAGACACTGATTTTGTGGTCTCTGTAGTTCAGGTGACGTCGAAACAGTTGATATATCTGCCCAGATCTCGCTTCTGGCAACGTGGCCTAGACACGGCACACAGCTCGGGACGTTGTTTCTTCCATGAACGTCTAGAAGCCGTCGCGGCGACTGATTGGCACGCTCAACTGCCTAAATTCCGGCGGCCGGCCGTATTGGCGCTTTTTATCCGGCTTTAACGGGGTGTATAGTAGCGTGACATGTGGACAAGGCGGTAGGGGCGGATAAAGTGTGGGAAAATGCTTATCCCTTGGAGTCCAGGACATTTAATTGGAGTCCGTATACTACTCCTAGTAAAGAGCGGAGCTGGTAGGTCTCGGAGTGTGCCGATGTTAGGTTGGCCATGCTGCTCGTTTGAGATATACCATGAGTTTGGCTCAGATATGATATGGGTCAAGAAGCGATAACTTTTTTGTTTGAGCCTTGTATGTGTTGATTGTTGTGGTGTAACATAGCTTCGTTTTCTTACTCGGAACTTATAAGAATAAGGAGTGGTGCCTCAACTGACGGCCAAGTACTGGCTGTCAGGCATGAAACCTTGCTGATAATGCCCGTTGCAGCACGTAGCTCATGTTGTCGGTGCTTAACTCGGGGTGGACTATTTGCGTATGGGCTCTGGATATGGACGCCGTGGACGCCCTAGTTCTAGACGCCAAGGTTGCAGAAGACCGCAGCCTGCCTCTGGTCACGGTGGCGATTCCTGGCCATACGTAACGCCGTCAAGTGACTGTGTACATTCTGGCGCGTCGACCATCGGCGAAACAAACCATATTGTGCTCGAATGCGTCTCGGCCGTCATCGTCCCCCCTCCCAGGTTGTCACACCAACACCCGCTCGATGACCTCTCGCTCCTTCAACCAAAATTTCAACTGAACCTCCATCCCATCACACATCAACTCCAACTCACCCAGCGCGTACTCAGTATCGTTGACCAACGAGGGTCGCACATGCGAGTAATTCCCGCCTGTCCGCGACGCTTCTTCCAGTCGTCGCCTCAGCAGAGTCGCCGGGTTCTTCGTTTTGTACCACCGGGCCGCATCACCACCAGAAACAAATTGAGAGGTAAGCATCGGGGGAGGATCAGGATCTGCAATCCTATGAAGGATCTGCTGCGCCGTTAGGCCCTTTTTAAGCACGGCATCCTCCATCAGCCGGGTGGCTACGTCACCAAGGCGGAAGGACAAGGCGTCAGGATCACTACGATTGCGGAACTCAGTGATGATGGTGTGGATAGTGCCTCTCCTCATCTCCAATTCCAAGTCGTTTGTGAATGAGGGGGCACCCGGGAAGTTGTCACCGAGACGCGCTAGGAAGATCGCCAAGAAGCCCTCCTCCAGAGTGTTGAGTTGTTGAACGAACCCCCACGAAAGCTCGGCCTGGCGCCCAGGGTTTTGCAAATGGCCAGGTAGGCTGGGCAACAGTTCTGTCCGCCAGAAGACAACTCTGTCGAAGAGGCTCTTGTCATCTGGGCGTTGCGTGGTGCCGTCGTCTGCCGTCTGGCCAGCCTCGCCCCATCGCGGTGGGTGGCCTGAAAGCATAAAACTATCAACTGCCACCTTGACATTGCCAAATAGGGGGTCGTTGTGTGAGACGCCTATCCCGTATCCCAAAGTGGCCTCCCAATCCAGGAGAAGCTGCACGAGGTGAGGTGAAGCAAAGAAGTAGGGACCCCCAAGAGCTGCCGCCTGGGGCTTCTGGGCAACGACAGCGGCGAGGCAGGGTCCCAGGAACCTGTGAACAGGCACTCGATCCCAGTTGGACTTTGGTGGTCCAACGTGAAGGAGTTGGTCGCTTCCCTGCACTGCAAGGACATAGTCTCCCCAAGTCCAGTGAGCAGTGCTTGCCAACGCCATAATGACTCGTCTGGTTCTATTCGACACGAGAAGACTGGTGTGTGAAGGTTCTTCTCCATCATCCGGTTGCAGACCAATACTTCCAGAGATACCTCTGTAGACCATAACTGCTGTCGCTTTGATGATCAATGCGCCGGTTGTGTGGTGTACTCGGAAATGCTCGGATGAGTCGTGCCTCTGACTGGTTAAAAGGAAATGTCGTGGAGCGATGATATGAAGATCCAGCTTGTAGTCCCACGGGTGTGCTGGAAGGTGCACTTCTGAAGGGTCCCACGGGTGTCTTGGAAGATGCATCCCTTCAAGCCCCCTGCGGGACAACGAGGCATTGCGTGGCCTCCCGTTCAACCACATGGGAACCAACCCCTCAAGTATTGGCCGGGAGTACAGCCAGTGGAGCAGCGGTATGAGATGTTGAATCAGATCCTGCTGAGAAACCGTCATGGGGTTGTTCCATAGAGGAACCCAACCGGGAATGCCCTTTTCCAGAGACCGGTCGCTGGCGGCCGCTGCAGTGAATACCAGGTCTGCAACTCCCTGCTGTAGAAGCAAGGCTGCGGTGCCCATGTAGACTTCGCGGAGGGAGCGCGAATAGTCTGGCACCAAGGCCAACTCTGTTGCTTCGCGAGACAGGCCGAGCAGTCCAAACACCTTGTCTCGCGCATCAGAGGCTTGGCATCCCGACGTGGCTATCAAAAGCTCGGCGAATTGTTTCAGGTCCCGATCTCGTGGCCCGCCGAGGACATGGTGAATCCATGACGGAATATAGTTTCTCACTTCCAAGCCCTTCAGGTTGTGGCTACCAAACAGGGTCCAGTTGAGTCTCCATGAGCCGCAGACCACCCAGGCTTCCCTCGCAAGCGCAATCTCCTGAATGATCCACAGGCGTGAGAAGTATGCTCTGGAGAAGAAGTCGACAAAATCCGTGTCCAGGTTGTCCTGGCCCCAGTAGGATCCGGTGAGCGATAGCTGGCCGTGCCAGATGTAGTCAATGCGGTCCATGACTTTCTCGCCCGTACTTTTGCCCCGGTACGAGTCCTCGCCGAGGTAGATGATGACGGAGCGGGCCAGCGAGTAGATGCGTCCCATGAGGCCGACCTGGTGAGAGCGTTCGTCGTCGGCATACTGGTTGATGCACACCGAGTCGACCCACAATACGACTTGCGTTTCTCTCCTGCGTAGGTTGCGGAGAGCGGCGCTACAGTTGGAGGTAATGGGAAGGGGTGTATATTGCTGACCGAGAAATATCGTCTCTTTGAGGGACTTGTCCCCTTGATCATCGGCCCAGGTGTATGAAAGGGCGTCGTACGCCGGCGGCTGATCGAGGTTGGCCACCTCAAGTGATCCGTGTAGGGGGTCAGTGGGACCTCCCGGAGTTATGCGCAGCAGTCTGATTGCCGCTCCGCGGGCATCCAAACGTCCGTAGAGGGTGTTGGTGAACCTCGGTTCTGTCTTGAAGGCTGATGATGGTAGGGCTTGACCGTCGCTGGCGCCTTGATGGAGCTTTGCCGGCCCTGAGGCAAGGTGTGTGAGGGCTGCCGCAATACTCGGCGTACATTCCGTCAGTGAGAGGTACTTGACACTGGACGGCCAAGGCTGCGTGCTCGCATTCCCGCATGAGCAGCCATCACTGCCCTCGGCCCCGCGCCGACGACTGCATTCGTGACTTTTCTCGGACATGGAGGGTTATTGGCCAGATGGAGGCCGAATGGTGACCATACAAGACATGAGTGCGAGAGGACTCGACATTTGGGGGTGGCTGGTTGAAGAAGAGAAGAAGTTGCCGTCACGTCAGGAATTTATTAGGAAACGAGGGGTCCGTGAAAAAAAGCGATCCAACTAGCGCGAACGGGCTTGCCTATCAAGGTAAGGTACCCCTCCGAAACATTCCCCCCCTCTTGCTATTCAATATCCCTGGACAACACGATAAGGTGGTCCCTGGCTCAAAACCACCACCTACACTTTCTGGATCGCTCCGACATACGACCAGTGCTTCGTTTGAACCTCGCCCCTCCCTCTCAAGTCTCATGCAACGCCGAACAGCCCTAAACAATAACAACAGACGTCACAGTAGCCTCAGCACGCCACTTCTTATTCCAAATATCCACCTCAAACAGCCCAACCCGCCGCATCCTCGGGAACCGCTCGCTCCGACTCGACCCGTCCACCCTCCTGACCCCGCCCCTCCTGTCCAGCTGAAAAGAGTTGTCCACCTCCATGAGCGCCAGCCCGTAGTCGACGGCGCCGTACGTGCTCGAAAAGGCACTCGGCCCCGTGCCGAGCCGGAGGCAGTGTATCGTTGTCTTGTCCGGTAGCGTGGGCGGGTCGGTGTCGAAGTAGATTATCCCCTCGGCCGACGCCGGACGTCTCCGGTCCTCCCGCCGCAGACGCGCGAGCAGTGACAAGCTGGTTGGCGGCGGCGAGGGGTACATTGAGTATAATTTTGGTCTCGTTCCCGTTGTTGTTGGACGTATCAGGAGGTCCTCTTCCTTCAGCAGGTAATCTTCTGATATTGTGACCACTCCCAGGAAGCTGGTCAGATTGATGTATCCTCCCTTGACGGGCCCGTACTTGTCATTGACCTGTGGGTGAGGGAAGATGATGGTGAGCGCCGTCACCTCCATCGGGTGGTCGCTCATGAGTACGTTACCCGGCTTGTCTGACACGCCAAGGATGCGACCATTGATCGATGGGCTGTCGATTGCTCCTGATGGGTAGGGGTAATGGACGGGCCCGGAGAGGGATATCCACGACCAAGATGGCAGCCAGTCGTCGAGGTAGTCGGCGGAACCAATGTTCTGAAAGGTGAAAGCCGTTCTCAGCGGTGATGGCCACGTATCTCCAGGCTTGGGAGAAGGACGTGACGTGTAGTCTGGGAACCAGCATATCTGCATGGCCAGGCTGTCCTTCCACATACCGGCCAAATAGGTGGACATGTTCGGATCCTGGGGGTTCCTAAGCTTCCGCCCAAAAGTAGCTGCTAACCCGGCCAGTGCAGGAAGACGGTCGGACGGGTACGTGAGACTCCGGCCCGAGTAGGCCCGGATCACTCGACACCAGTCTTCGATCCATGGCCTGGTTCTCCTAAGGTCTCCTGGGAGTATGGTTATGTCCTGTACTCGATCCTTGGACACACGTGGCGGCAGGTTGGGAGAAAATATCTTGGCTGCGGAGTGCACGTCAACCATTTGGGCGTACTCTTCGGATGCGGCAGCCCAGCGACATTCCCACATAACCCGCATGTCTGTGAAGTAGATGATACGCTTGGACAGTAAGCGCTCCTGGAAGCACCATCCCCTTGGGTAGACCGAGCCGCTGGTTATTGCATTACCCCAATCTGCCAGGAACGGCTGAATGGTAACAGACAGGCTGCCCTTCTTTGCGCCATTGCTGCTCAAGGTGAATGAGCGTAGGTGCGCGTCTACCGTGGAAGGACGAGGTGAGAATATGCCGGCATGAGGATCCTTTGATGAAGAGGCCGAGATCATGCAGATGGCGGTCGAGTAAATCAAGTCCATACGAAAGATCTCCTTTGCCTTGTCGGCCTCGTCGTCTTGGATGATGCACAGCGCGTCGATCCATATGTAGGAAACCTTGATGGCACGAGTGATTTGGATGGCGTGCTGGAAGGTCAGGGGCAAGCCGTCAAAGTTGAGGGCATAAAGATTCGCCTGCAGATTTGCCTTGGTGGTTGTGCACAGCGATGCCGGATTGCCCCAGCGATAGCTGAGTGCTGTATACGACGGGCCCATCCCCTCCCCATCGAGCGGAAGGTCTGCAGCCTGAACGAGACAGAGCGGGCCTTGGTTGCCGCAGTAGATCAGACGTGCTGGAGATGCAAAGTTGGCTGATACGACACGCTCGCCGACAAACCTGCAAATCGAGCCATGTCTCTCCTGGCACTCGTCCAGCCACTTGTTTAGCAATGTGAAGGTCTCCTGCGAATTAGGGAGTGTCGATACGGGCTGGGATGGAAGCGATCGGCTACCGCGCACCCAGCCAAAGCCGGCATGGTCTGGGAGGGAAAAGTCAAGACGGTAGTCGTCCCAAGTGGTCTTGTACATCTGCGGGCTGGTAGCCGATCCGTCGGGTTTCGTCTTTTGCACATTGAACCGCAGAGTGCGGTGCTTCGAAGTGGCCCAGCTGATGACGAGAAGGGGCCCGGTGACGACGCCAAGATCACGCGAGAGCGCTTGTAGCTCGGCATTACGGAGATTGATGAGGGCCGGCGTTGGGTCGTAGCGCGAAGGGTTGGTTGTGTGAAAGAGGGATTCACCGGACCAGGTCGTCGCCAATAAAACACCTCCATCGTCGAGCCCGGTGCCGTCGAGAGACTGATCAGCGCGGATGGCGTCTAAAACCGATATACAAAGTCGACAGCCATCCTGTGCACTCTTCTCGAGATTCTCGTCGCCATTCCGGCCTTGGTGGATTCGGTGCGTGACATTTGAACCAGGCTCGAACAGTGCGGGCGGAATTGTCTGGCATTCTGCGCAAACGTGCGCGTTGGCCGTGGTTGTCCATCGACTGACTTGACTCATGGCCTTTCGAAGCTGGATGGTTTTATGACGGGTTCAGCGGGTGCAAGTGAGGTCCGGAAAAGAAGGCAAGAGATCTTGAAGCGGGGAGAGAAGGCGCAGTTACCTCTTCGGCCCGATGTTGGGAGCCTGTGTGTCTTCATGCATTATCGGCTTAACCTTGCTCCGATGCCAGTATGAATTGAGAATCATCTTGGTTGTCCACTTGATGGTGGAGTTATTTACGCAAATTTAAATATTAGAATATTGGCGTGGTAAAAAAAATCATCTTTTTACGAATATGGGAAACCTTTAGGTAAAGTTTCGTCGCCTTATATACCTTACTTGAACTTCCCGTTGCCAAGCCCAGGGCTATTACGCGTGTGCTACAATGCACTAGAACACGCATCGGCCAAGTTCCTCCGTTTTCACAAGTAACTGGGATAGGTAGGGTTTGGTTATCCTTGATGTCGGGAAGCTTCAGTCTTTGCGCGGGTGTCTGTTTAGCGGGGGCGGCCTGTTACTGGCGACAGTTGGTGGTTGTTTCCGCTGTCGACGCCATGGTCGGCAACAAAAAATGAGTTTGGACGGGCTGGGACTCGAACCCAGGTCTTTCAATGAACGCTTGTAGTATAATTAGAAATCAACGCTGAAATGAAATCCGCTTAGGGAAAAACGCTCAGGGAATGCGCTGGCCACTACGCTACCCGCCCTGTGGCTTGTTAATAGCAGTTAAGTGTTCAACGAGCTTATCTAGCCCTCTCCCCTGAGGCTAACAGAACAAAAAAAGACCTCCAAAAAAAAGAGCAGTTGGGCGGGCTGGGGTTCGAACCCAGGCCTTTCAATAAACGCTTATACTATAATTAGAAATCAACGCTGAGATCCGCTTAGGAAAGAGAAACGCTCAGGGAATGCGCTGACCACTACGCTACCCGCCCTGTAGTTTTGTTAATAGCAGCTAAGCTGCTACGAGCTTATCTAGCCCTCTCCCTCGATGCTAAAGGAACAAAAAAACAGGAGTTGGACGGGCTGGGATTTGAACCCAGGTCTTTCAATGAACGCTATTTTTAAAGAAGAGAACAAGCCAACGCTGGAAATCGCTTAGGAAGGAATACGCTTAGGGAATGCGCTGACTACTACGCTACCCGCCCGGTGGTTTCGTGAACAGTTGAGTGTGCAACGAGTTTATGTAGCCCCCTCACTTGGGGTTAACAGCATCAAAAAAGAAAGTTTGGGCGGGCTGGGATTCGAACCCAGGTCTTTCGCTAAACGCTGGATAGAAAGTGAAGAAAACAACGCTGATGAAACGCTTAGGAACACGCTGACCACTGCGCTACCCGCCCCGTCTTTTCTTAACAGCCAAGCGTGTCGAAAGTTTATATAGCCCTCTCCCCTGATAGAAGGGGGGCAAAAAAGAATGCTTGGGCGGGCTGGGAGTCGAACCCAGGTCTTTCGCTAAACGCTGAGAAATTCAAGAGAAAACAACGCTGAAACGCTTAGGAATACGCTGACCACTGCGCTACCCGCCCTGTTGGTTTTGTTATATTGGATACTTGGTTCCGGAACTATCTACCCTAGACTGAGCAACATGAACAGGATTCATCTGCCGCCGTCTTCTCCACATCTCCATGCTCAAACAAGCCGGCTCAAAAGCACAAACTGCACAACCATCAGGGCCTGGACTGTTTGAACATGTTTAACACGATATATGCAAAATCCAACCCTATACCAATACGCCTATGTACCCTTATGCACCAAATCCCCCTCAAAAGCAAACCCAACTCTCGGCGCCACCCTTCCTCCGCCCTCATCCACCCCCGTCGCCGCTATCCCCTCCGGCCTGACCATCCCATACCCCATCCTAGCCCCCCTAATCCCCTCCTCGCGCACCGGCACCCTCCCGGCCGTCTCCTCCCTGGTCCAAGCAAGTTTATCCAGCGCCGGCCCCCTCGTCGCAGCCACAATGCTCGAAAACTTGGTATCCATCACAACCCCCTGATTCTCCCTCACGGCCCGGAACCCAACGACAACCGCAACCAAGCCCAGCAAAATCGCAATCCCATAGACAATCCACAGATCCCTCGCGCGGTAGTTATACAAATTCGCCACCCTCGACCGCTCGCACGGATATTTCAGTCCGTCGTCATCCGTCAACGCCGGCAGAAGCCCGCTCTGCGTCTCCGGCCTCGCCGCCCAGACCACGCTCGCAAACTGCGGGTTGCTCAGCATGCTCAGCACGAGCTGCGCGTAGAAATCCTGCACGAGCGCCATCAGGTTCGCGCGCGGAAGGTAGTTATCCGCCAGATCTAGCAGATTCGTCTGGATCACGTCCGAGTTCGCGAGGGGCATGCCGTTTGCGTCCTGCGCGTTGATGGTCAGGGTGCCGTTGACGAAGGAGCGCGCGATCAGGCCGAGGGCGTGGAAGGCCGCGGTGCGTCTGTACCTTCGCTTGTCGGAGGGGAAGATGTAGTTCGACTCCGGCGTGGCCGTGACGTTGTCGGCTGTGTTGTCGTGCGCTTCGACCTCGGGGAGGTAGGTCGTGTTGATCACGGGCCGGAGGAAGTCGAGCCTGGTCACGTTGGTGGACTGCGAGGCGCCCTCGGTGAGGTTGAAGGTCACCGTGTAGGCGGACTCGTAGTTCTCGCAGGCGAAGAGTTTCGGGATGAAAGCTTCGGACCAGCCGGGCGAGGACGAGGTCGCGGGGAGCGGCTTGGTCGGGTCGGCGCGGATGGCGTGGCCGATCCAGATTATGGGCTCGGTGCGGAATGCGCCCAGGTTCTTGGGGTCTGGCCGGTTCGTCTTGGGGATGCCTCCCGGCTCGACGTCGTGCATTTGTGTTGTTGAGTACTCGCCGCCCGTGGCGAAGGCGTAGTATGTGAAGGGACCTTTCGGGACGAGCACGTCCATGCTGAAGGGCGGCGCGATGCTCCCCGACTCCTGCGTGAGGTTGGCGGCCTTGGCGCCCACGCCGCTGGCCAGCTCGGTGCACTTGTACGCCGGGGCGACGAACTGGATCTCGAACGTGCAGTTCCACCCGCTCCCGCACGTCTCGGCCTGCGCGTTCCGCCGCATGACCGTCTCGCCCATGAAGGCGGCGATGGTCAGCGTCTGGGCGAGCGCCGGCCCGGGCGAGGTGAAGTAGTCGAACCAGTCCGTGTCGGAATCCTTGTCGCCCGGCCGCCGGGTCGTGTTCCAGAACACGGCCGGGATCTCAAAGTAATTGCCGATGCGCGTCGGCGCGCGCCACTCGTCGAGCTCCTCCATGGTGAAGTTGAGCGTGCGGATGCCGGGACATTTGTCGGTGCTGACCAGCCGGCTCATCTCGACCTGCAGCGTGTTGGCCGTCAGGATGACTACCAGTCCGGAAACCCAGACGAAGACGGCCAGCGTGGCCGCGATGCGCGCGGCGCTGACCATCTCCCAGCTGAGAAATGACGTGAGGTCCTCGGTCGCAGCGAACAGAGCATCCAGCGCCGCCACGCTCATGACGCGCGTGCGCACCGTCGCCCACACGCGCTGGTGGTAGGCCGCGCCGACGGCCGCGCTCAGTCCGGCCTTGGCGCCGAAGGCCAGGAGCGTCCCGTACCGCTGCATCGTCATCTGGTCGACGGCGAGCTGGTTATGAAGCGTGCTGTAGAAGATGTGGTGGCCGATGGCGCACGCCACGCCAAACACAAAGCACACCACCATGACCCACTGCGAGTTCCACGCGCATGGCTGGCCTAGACACGTTCGTTTCGGCCGCTTTTTCGGGTTGCTGATTTCGGGCGAGAGTCCGGGTGTGGCCAGCGGCGGCGAGTCGAGCCGCTGGTAGCTGGATGCCCCCCCGAGAAAACCTCTTTTCACCTGGTCGTCCGGGAACCTCTGCGCACCGAGATACCCCATCTCGACGCCGTCCTGGTTCCATACGCCGCCGTTGCCGCCACGTTGCGACGAGTGGTGGTAGTGATACGGGTCCGACGGCCGGGCCAGTCCGTCGTCGGCCCCGCCCCCCTCGGGCCATCGGTGGTCGGTGCTGTATCCTGGGGATGTCGTCGCCGCCATAGGCTGGTGCGTCCAGGACACTAGCCGCTCCGTCGAGCTGTGTGCCATGCTGCTGCCGGACCGGACACATCGACGTCGGATGTTGAAATAGAGTAGAGAGAAAAAAAGATGGTCAGATCGGGGTCGCACTTTGAAGTTTGGGGGCTTGTCCAATTTTGGGATCGCTCGGACTCGGCTGCTTCGGTTGCCCCTGTCCGCTTCTGCACCCAATCCTGATGCATCCCGTGCGAAGGAAGGGGCTGGGTATGCGGTCACGAGACCTGCATAACGTTAACACGGGAAGATGTAGATCATCTCGAGAGAGAAAAATGATTCGTCTCAAAACGAGAAAGGGAATGGATAGAACTAAGTACTTATCCAGCTTGTGTGGACCTCGATAATGGTGTTTGTGGGGAGACGGGGATCTGGCAGCCACCAAAATCTTATTTCAACGTCGTCTACTTCCGTACAGGGGGATATTAGAGAGTCGGGTGTTACAAACTCGTATCCTCGCAGTGTTCGCACTCTTGACCGCTTTGGCTTTTATTGAGATGCTGTATTGAATTTGTGCGACGTCATATTAGCCTGTCTGAGACTGACTATCAAGAGAAATTTGGGCGCGTCCGGTTCCTAGTAGAACAACAATGGCAAGGGGTAACTGCTCACCTGAAATTGGCGTCGAGATGACAGTGAGGTTCCCGTCATCTGAAAGTTTCTTGATTGCTGAGAATGTCTGTTCCATCTCGATTTTTGTATTCTGAACAGGTGGCACGAGTAAACATTACTATGGACTAATTAGATCATGCTCATTGCGCGTTCAAACGCGGACTCGGTCATTACCTCCCCATTATTGCTGTCCCCCCGACAACTCGCTTCGATGATATCCTCCATACTGGCCCGCTTGCTGGTACTGCATCTGCTCCTGGCCCCCCTGATACCCCTGATATCCTTCCTGCCGATACCCCTGAGTCGGGTACTCACTACTCCCCTGGCTCCACCCTGCCTCAGACACGTCGCTGTATCCTCTAGAATGCCCCTTGTACGGGACTGGAGCATATTGTCCTTGGAACGGATACGCCCCAGCACTACCACCATCCGACAACGGTGGACTTGGCAGCGGTGGACTTGATACTGGCGGACTCCCCGGGGCAGCTTGATGATAACCCTGCTGATACATGGTCCCTTGTGCGGCAGCAACCTGCCCCATACCCGGCTGCTGGGCCTGACCGGGTCCGGCGCCGCCTTCTAGCGCCTGCTTCTTATTCCGCCGAACGCGCAGACACACAAAAACGGCGAGCGCAATGAGACCCAGACCGAAAACTCCAGCACCCACGCCCACACCGATGGCGGCACCCTTGGACAGCGGAGGTTGCGCCGCGTCGCTGACGTTGAAGCCCATGGCCCAGGCCATGTTGACAACCGCCGACGTCGGCAGGTTCGTATCTGTCGGATTGCCAGCGAGACCGGCGGTCAGTGCGGGTGGCTTGATCGGCGTCTTGAGGAAGCTGAAGCACGGCGTTTGGAAGGCGATACGGCTGGTGAATTTGTAGTAACCGCTACTCAAGTTAGCTTCCGCCTTTGTCTCTCCGGTGGCGTATGACTCACTTTGGACAGCATTGGCTCGACACGGAGTAATAATCGTCCGGACACCGATTCAGAAGAGCTTGGATGCCGTTGGCAGGGATGGGAAACTGACCCGGTCCGCCGGCGACGCGATTACCCTCGTCCAGAGCCCCGGTTGTCGTGGCGGACCCGTCGACCGATACAGACCATGGACAACACTGCGGTCTGCTAGCGTCGCAGCCGACAAAAGCCGCGTAATATACGACAGTCTCTGCTTTGACGAGAGTGTACGACGTACTGCTGCAGTCGGACTGCGACAGCAGCTGGCCGGTACCAGCAAAGGTGCTCGACGGCTGGGCGACGTGGTTGCTCGTGGTGAGAACAGCTGTGGCTGGAGGCGTGACGATGTTTACCGGAGTAAGATCGACCTGTACCGTGGCCCTGAATCTTGTCAATAAGCGGTGCGACAGAAGTACGACAGGAAACCCACGGTTGCGGGAGCTGGGCCATGAAGGACGGTGGCGGCGTCGTCGGACACGAGTCCTGCACCCATGATCGCTCGTACGAACCCCAGTCCGTTATCCCAAGTGTCGTCCAACAAGTTGACGTTGCGATTGCCGCTGACACGCAGTTTAGATATTCCAGGCCGTCGACGCAGTTACACACGGACGCCGAGGCCGTCGACAGACACGCGCCGTACGCGCCCGAGGAGCTGCATGTTCGGAAGCCGTTGAAGTTCTGACTGAATTGTTAGTGCTGACCCGGAATGCTTTCGAGTGAGACGCACGGAGCAATCGGGGACCCCCCCGACGAAGGGCTGGTTTGCCGGGCCGGTGGTGGTGCTGTTGGAGAACTGCCGGGGTCCGAGTCCCCGGGCGGCGGGGATGTAAGCACCCGCAAATGGGGTCGGCGGCGGCGGGGCCGGCACCCTGTTTTGCAGGGCCGCCGCCATGTCAATCCTGTCAAACCGGCGAGTTTTGTTGCGTCAACTTCCGGGGACAGAGGAGAACGAGGTCGAGAATAAAACAGCAAAATGCGCACAAGTGGGGGGAGAAGACATGATGGGCAGACAGTCACGGCTTGGGAACATTGCGACCTTTTTGTTGTGGTGCCTCCCCGCCGACAGGCGCCACGATGCGAGCCCAAGCCGAAGGGTCGTGGGCCAGTGCCAATGCAGCAAGGTCGGGTGCAATGTTTCGGGCGAAGAGGCCGTCTGTGGTTGGCGTTTCGTGGTTTGCCAGCGGCTGAACGGTGGCGGTGACCCAGAATCGCCAGTCGCGGCCTACCATCCACGCCGTCTCGGCCACACCTCACCAAACCCCGCAGAGCTGGCTCGACTCGTCGGGGCCGATAACTCACATGGGGGCCTACGTAATCGCCAAAGTTCCTCCATTGCAGCCCTACAACGTCTTGGCATGCATGCCTGAGATATACCCTATTCTGGACCGCAGAGAGTCAGACCACCATCAAGCGGTTGACAAGCTCCTGAATCTGGGCCAAACCTTAATGTTACACAATCTTCCCAGTTGGACCCCCGGACCCCAACGACCAAGAACGCCCAAGATATGCCACAGCCGCAAGAGTGATAATACACATCGCCCGCAACCCACATTATTATTGTCACGGTTCCTCCCTCACAGCTACCCAACTGCAGCATTTCCACTCCCGGAATCACGCCGCGACCTTGACAATGACCTTTCCCTTTGCATGCTTGGTCCCAAGCCTCTCGAACGCCTAAAAACATGGTCAGCTTCGTATCAGTGGGAATAGAAGGACAGTAAAAGAACGAACCTTGTCCGCCTCCTCAAACGCAAACTCTGAGTCAATAGGCGCCTCCTTGATGACGCCCTTATTTACCAACTCGGCCGCCTCCCGCGCCGTCTTGCCCGATGGCAACAGCAGCAACAGCTGAAACGTGCGAGGCGTGCCGCCAAGAAAAGTCGGGACCCTGTTCCGCAGCCAGGGAACAACACCTTGCGACGCTCCGCCGACGATGCTGATAAACTTGCCCTCCGGCCGCATGTACTTGGGCGACTGGCTGAACAGCACCTGGCTCCCGGCGCAGTCAAAAATAAAGTCCAACGGCCTCTTCCCCTCCTCCTCCTTGCCGTTGGCAACGAGTGGAAACCGCTCAGCAAGATACCCCTCCAGCGGCGCGTGCGTGCGATAGTCCACAACCTCGTCGGCGCCCAGCCCCTTCACCATGGCCTCATTCGCACCGGAGCACACACCCACCACCTCGGCGCCCTTCCCCTTCAGCACCTGCACAAGAATGGACCCAACGCCACCGCTCGCCCCGTTGACCAGTACCCGCTGGCCGCTCCCCAGACCCTCCGCCGCAGCAGCCATGATGAAGCTCGTCTGGCCGGCGATGCCCATCACCCCCGCCGCCTGGCCGGGCGAAAGACGCTCAGGCTGAACGGCGACGAGATCCGCCGGGACGGCAATGAACTCGGCCAGCGACCCGCGCCCATTCAAGAAGCGCCCGAGAGGCAGCGCGCCGCACACGCGCGCGCCGATAGCCAGATCCTTGACGGCGCTGCCGGCCGCGACGACCTCGCCCGCGAAATCGGCGGCGGGCGTCGGGTTGCGCCGCAGCGGCAGCCACGAGGGGATGTTGTTGATGAGGTGCAGGTCGACGGGGTTGAGGGCGACGTGGGTGACCTTGATGAGGATGTCGTGGCCGGCGGGCGCGATGGTGGGGACCGGCGCGTCGGTGCGGAGGTGCAGGCCGCTGCGGGTGACGACCCAGGCCTTCATTGTTGTTGGTAATGTCATTTTTTTGGTGTCAATGCTCTGTGATCAGATGGAGCTGGTAGTGTCTGTGTGACTTGCAAGGCTCGAAAATATCGATATCGAGTTTCTGGTGAAGCCGGGAGAGTGACTTGTTTTTGATGTCGTAACAAGATATCTGGATTTTGGCGATAACATGTTCTGAAACCGTAGTGGGGTGACCGGCACCGACTTGGGCCGGCGGGCCAATTCCCAGGCCCGACCGCCACACGGAGACCCTTGGTCGTGCAACGCAATTTCGCCGGTCGGCAAGACGTCATCCCATTCGATCCCTATAAAATTCACTGATTCGGTATCATTTCACCCCGTTGCTCTAGCCTCGGCACGGAATACAAAACAGACAATACTAGTATTGGGCCTCAAACAAGATTCAAGACTTTGAAGCTCCCGTATCCAAACGCCACAAGCACCTGGTAACACCTCCGCTATCGATACAGCCGCCTTCATGCCTATTCCCTACTCTCAATCGCCGGCTTGGCTCTCCTGAGCGTTGGCGTCTTAGGCTCCTGCAGTTCCTCCGTGGTCCCATCGACAGCCTCGATCGGCCTCACCTCCCACCTCTGTATCGGGACGTTCATACCCACCCACAAATCGGTGGGCAGAAACTCTCCGGTCTCCTGACGAAAGTGCTCCCTTTCCTTGCGGTCGGCCTCGACAAGCTTGTCTACCGTCTCCTTGGCCTTGCGCCACGTCGCCGCAATCTTGTCCTGGACCGACCGTCGACGCTCCATCTCCAGCCGGAGACTGTCATACGCACTCGAGTAGTTCTCGTAGAATCGCCGGAGATTATCCATATCCTCAAGCTTTCCAAAAATGATGTCCTTCTCGTCATCCCAGCGCTGGATAAACTCGGACTCGGCATCGACGTAGCTCTGCAGCCGTGAGCCAATCTCCCGCAGCACATGGAACGCAGCAATCGTCGACTCATAGGCCGCCCGTATCCGGTCCGTCTGTTCCTTGAGGGCGCCGAAATCCATCTCCATCTGCTGCAGCACCGCCTGGATCTCCTGAACAACCTCGTCAACTTCGGGCGCGTCTTGCACGACGACCTGGACCACTTCGGCGCGTTCCGTCGGATCCATTGCGTCCAACTCTGCTGTCATGTGCGCGTCTTGTTCCCCGATGACGCCCGATATCGAGACTGGGTCACCATTCTCCGTCACTTCCGCCGCTCTCCTACGAGCAAGAGCCGGGCCGCCATCGGTAGTCCGTACGGCCGTTACACACATGTCGAAGTGACGCGTGAGTGCTGCCAAGTGTTGGGCCATGTCATGGGAGTGTTGTGTCAACGATGCGAGGAGCTGCGGTATCGGCTGGTAGGTTGTCGAGGAATCGGGGCTGGACGGTGTTGCTGCCGCCATCGTACTATGGAGCGCACGCAAGTCGGTGTCGAAACGGAGGAGGTCGCCGTCAAAGGATGTTTGTATCGCCTGTGCACTCTGTGTTAGACAACGCAACCAGTAAGGCTTCGCGACTCGTCACTTACTTGCAGTTCAGCAACGCTACCCTTCAAAGCCTCCAAGAGCTGGTCCACTGCGTGCTCGTCCACAAAATCCATTAAGCATTTCGGCTCCTCTCCAGGTGGCCGGAAAATGGCGTCGACTGTTGTCGCTCTTAGCATCTCGATTGTCTGTTCCAGGCGCGAATTGGCAGCGTCCAGGGTGCGAATCAGCTGCTTGAACTCGCGACGGCCCCCGTCGTACGCGCGCGTCATGCCTCGCCGCACCTGGCGAAGGAGTCGGACCTGTTCGGAGATGCCCTGCCGGAGAAAGCCTGTCTGGGCGCTGAGGATGACGGAGTCTTCGTGCATTTGACGAGCGTTGGTAGCGAGATCGTGTGCGCGCACGACCGCCGTCATCGACGAGAGGGATTGTTTGGCGGCCAGGAGGTGTTTGACGAGGACTTCGACCGACACATCGTCGGCGTTGAACTCGCGAGAGCCGGTGTCGGCATCATGGTATGACTGCGACTCCTCTGGCAACGGCGAGGCTTTGGGACTGGGCGACATGGCCATCGCGCAGATGTGTGATCAAAAGAAGCTGGATGCTGATGAATTACTTGGATGTGCAGTTCGGATGGCGTGGGGCCGATGGCGCTGCATACTCGATGCTTGCTCGGATGGATGGGTGCACATTTGTCTCTGCTTGTCGCCGCCGCGAAAGGCTCGAGCCTCCCGTGCTGTCAAGTCGTCCGACAGCTGCGAAGCGTGATGTCAGGCGCGACAGCCGATAACCAGGGGCCCTTGCCGATAAGGAAGCACGGGCCATCGTTCGCGTCCTCTGCTTTTGCACGCGTTCAAACTTTGCAGAAGCTCGATGAATCGCGAAGTTTGAGGATTGTCCCCAATCTCTGCGAGTCCTTCCCACGCCCTAGCCCTGCAAGCGCGGTCATGGCTCGGCTCAGGAACAATGTGGAGAGGTTCAACCTGTCGGCTGTTCCAGAATGCCAGGGAATGGCGGTCTGGTGGTTTGGAAGTGCTTGGTTCGCCATGGTATGTCCCATGTCCACGATACTCAGCTTATGGTGATAGTAGGGTCCCAAAGAAACAGCGTCTACACTTGCCATCTCCTACCGTGAATTCTGATGGCGAATTGCCTCTATCCAGCCCGCCGTCGCCGCGTACCTAGCCTGTTTTAGAAACCACACCACTATCACCATCGACACAACTAAATCTTTTTGCGAGATGCGCTCCTGACCTTGCTTGAAGGCTCCGCTTCCTGAAACCGCCGCAGTCAAAAGACATATCAAAACAGATGTTTAAAAGTAGCGGGCGATCTCAAATCCATCTGCTCCCTCTCGATTCGCCACTCGACGTCCCCTTTTCACGGTGCGGAGAGGAGTTATTGCCGCCTGGAGCAGCCAGCTTCTCCTTGGCCGAGGACCTTTAGCTGTGTGGGTAAACCCCTGCGACCGACCCCGCGATCCGATAAGATAAGACGAACCATCCCACCAAAAAATTCGGGCTCTTGGATGACGCATTCCATCTTTCCACATGTCAATACTTCTGACGCCTAAAATCTTCTCTTTCTAGATTTAAATTTCAGCATGGAGTCTCAACAGGCCTCGTCGACGGCGCCACACCAGCCACCCTACACGTATCGCCCAAATCAGGGCTACGAACCGACCGAACCAGTGCCCACAGAGCTCGCGAGCTCAACCCCGCTACAAGCTGACCACGAAGAGGAAGACGATTTGGAAGATGTCTTCGACACCGAAGACGAAATGGAAGAAGACGACTGGGATCATGGCTCGACCGACCTGACGAAGTCGTATAACCGCCAACGCCAGTTACAGAGCCTCAGCGCCCATGCCGATGGTCCCGCGGCCGTGCCCCGCTCCAATCCACAGAAACCTTCAGCAAACACGCTCTCCAGCATAGATGACCAAGTCTCAGCTCTGTCAAAACATGCCGCAAAGATTCGACTCGACGACGTCAAGCAGGGCCAGGATCGAGAAAAAGACAAGGCCGATCGGGCCACGAGCGAGTTGGTGTTGGACCAGCGGACACGGATGATCCTGCTGCAGATGATCAACCGCGGTATCGTCAGCGAAATACATGGAGCCATCAGCACCGGAAAGGAGGCGAATGTCTATGGTGCTGTGCTCCATCCAGAGGACGGCGGCGCACCGATACAACGGGCCATCAAAGTGTACAAGACTTCGATCCTCGTCTTCAAGGACCGCGAGCGCTACATCACGGGTGAACACCGGTTCAAACATGGCGCCGAGAAGGGAAACAACAGGAAGATGGTAAAACTCTGGGCAGAGAAGGAGTTTCGCAACTTGAGAAGGCTGGAAGCTGCCGGCATTGCCTGCCCCGAGCCCCTCAAGCTGAAGCTGCACGTCCTGGTCATGGGCTTCTTGGGTGACAAGCGAGGATGGGCATACCCACGGCTGCGGGATGCTCGTCTCGCTGGTGACGACGTCGATGAGCAGTGGAGGAACCTCTATATCCAGCTCATGGGTGTTATGCGGCGAATGTACCAAGTGTGCAGACTCGTGCATGCCGACTTGAGCGAGTACAACATTCTCTACAACGACAAGAAGCTCTACATCATCGATGTCTCCCAATCCGTGGAGCACGATCACCCGCGCGCACTCGAGTTCCTGCGGATGGACATCAAGAACGTTGGTGATTTCTTTCGTCGCCAGGGCGTCGAGACGCTGCAAGACCGAACGGTCTTCAACTTCATCACAGCTCCCGAGGGCCCTGTGGAAGAGCCGGCTCTGTCTCAGGCTGTCGAACACCTTTATGAGATTCGACCGGCAGCGGCGGAAAGTGAAGAGGCGATAGCAGCTCTGGAAGTTGACAACGAAGTCTTCCGCAACCAGTATATCCCACAGACCCTGGACGAGGTCTACGATATTGAAAAGGACGCGCAAAAGCTGGGGACTGCTCAAGGCGAGGATTTGGTCTACCGCAATCTCCTTGCTGACCAGGTAGTTGGCGCGAAAGAGGACAAAGCAGACGACGAGTCCGAGGAGGAGAGCACTGGAGACGAATCGGGAGATGGTGCTAGTCTAGGGAGCGACGACGAGGATGAGAGCCGGTTCGAGAAGGGGAGACCAAGGGGCAAGAAGTTTGAAGATAAGGACGAGAAGAAGCAGCACAAGCAGGCAGTGAAGGAAGCGAAGAGGGAGAAGAGGAAGGAGAAGATTCCCAAGGCGGTTAAGAAACGGTTGGTAGCTACCACGACTCGGAAGAAGAGGTAGAAGATGTAGGGATACGGGAGGAGCGGAGGAGCATCAGCAGTCGGATGATGAAGGCAAAGCTGCTAGATAGCTGTGGTCGACGGAGAGTTTGCTCTGGCTGAACCCCGGACTGCGGTTGTCGTATGCAGGTCTGAGCAGATGTTCTGCAGTGACGACCAAAGAGAGCCCTGACGACTGCTTGGATGTTTTTGTGGGAAGCCCCTTGGCCCGTCGCGGTAGTGGCGGTACTGCAGCGCAGCAATGAATCTTTCGTGTCAAACTTGGGAAGTCATTCCTGTTTTATTGTGGCACGGCTGGTAAAGGTAACCCAAGCAATAAGAAACTGGCTGGGCCCAGTGTCTTTGGCTGAATGGGATTATTTATTACGTGGTAAACCTTCCGTTCAACTCCTGCATTGGCCACCGAGACTCGGCAGGATTTGCCGCAATGACTAAACCCTGAGCTTGTTCCCTATTTCCATCTCACCAACAGAGATCTGCACTGGCTGTCCGTTCTCTCCTGTGATGTTCTGTCGACGAATGAGATATTGTTGATCATGAAGTTCAAGATGACCATTCAAGACAAATTTCAATACACCTGCCCTAGTCCCGCCGCCATAGGCTTCTACCAAAGAAATCCTTTGTGCCACTCTAGTTCAACGCAAGACTAGTGGAGGACCCCGACCTATGGGCTCATTTCCAGTGTACTCAAGACTTTCTTGTCGCTTTCGGGACCCTCTTCCAAGTATGGTGGTCATCTCCACCTGTGGTACGGCACCCTGCAAGCAGGTTTGTCATGTCTATATGGTGCTGCCTTGAGGGGCCACGGGGCTTGTCCTCCACAAGGCAGCAGTCATAAACATATATGACGTCTTTCCCATATCGGGCAACGCTGTACCAGTCGCTCGATTTCCGCATGGACTCTTCGCCCCTCTTTGTGACCAACTTGCTGAGGTTGATAAGTTGACCTGGGTCCAAAGTAAGGCTTTGATCTCGCGTTGGAGGATTCATGAGGCACTCACCAGGGTGATATCGTCCACAGTGTACCAGGTGATGTGGGTCTGTCGAAATGTTGATGGGATATTTGAACAGACGGCGACATCTATCACATAGCACGATAACACGGTTGTCCTGATATCGTTCCGGTGGAAAAGGGCCATCTAACAGGCTCCCTTGGACTCCAAGAGGAGCCTGTCCTTTCGTTTCATCGTCATCAGGGTTAAGGGGCGTCTTTCTGGTCTCGTTGTCGTGGGGCATACCCGCCGCCTGTACGTTCGTTTTACCACCGTCAGCCATGGGCTGTGTCATCTGTGTGGTTTCAGTTCCTGCTGCCTTTGGATGTGTCGTTGGTTCCGTATTTTGACTAGGTGGTGCTTTTCGATAAAACCCAAGGCGAGCAAGGCGAGCAAGTTGACGATCTCTCACCTTATTTCGCTTGTTTTCCAACCAGCTCGAGTACGGGGGAGGGGTGTCTTCCTCCATTTTGATACTGTATGAAGGATCGAGTGGAGGGATGGTAGGGCGATGATACGAGAAGATGAGGTCCTCTGGGTTTTGTATGCCTGCCCGCCTGCTAACCCCATAAAGAGTTTATCTTGCGTCACGCGCCTAGGGGATCTTCGGGTACTCTGTTACTACCTACTGTTGCCGGAGGTTCGGATTTGATGAGAGCGGCGTCTAGCGGCCGAACCGGCAAAAGAAAAGGAGAAACTGCATACCTGCACTGGCGATAAATCTGCACCTACTGGCTGTACCGGATTCCGCTACGCGCGGAATATTATCAACCTCTAAAAATGGATTCGGACTATAACGACACACCAGCAATCGAGCATACGGACTGTGTCATTACTTGAATTATGCCCACCTGTGTATACCACCCTACAACCGGTTCCGATAGTTTTGTTTAGATCCCTCTGATAATTCCCCTGAATCTCATCCTGTATCAGCGCCTTTGGGTCTAATCACCAAGCTCCCAGCTTGCGGAATTAACCGCAAACCTTCAACCACTCATCTGATAGCAACTCTGCATATCGCTCTGGCTGTGGCTGGCCGTCCTGCAGCCCGTCCGACTCCAGGGATTTCCAACACGTCCCATTCGTCAAGCTGCACGAGCTAGAACGGACCAGGCCCGACAACACACAGCCAAGCGTTCCGTGCAGCAAATAATGCACGACGCAGACATGGCGTGCGGCCGTGGATGGCCGGCGCGCATTTCATGCCCGCCACTCTCCCGTGTGTCCCTCGCCTCCCCCGCCCTCGACTTCCCCTCGACTCCGCCGACCGGCATCTGCTTCCATCGCCCGAAACCTTGACATGAAGTCCCCGCTCCGGTGCTGAACCGCCCCACCGCGCGAGGAGCCATGGGTTCATCACTTCTGTATAACCCCAATCTTGCCAACGGGACGTGCTACTACACCGAGAACACGGCGGCCAAGGGCAACTTTCTCCCATGCGGCAACAGCGCCATCAAGACATGGCCGTGCTGCATGGCCGGCAGCTTCTGTTTGGGGATCGGCGACTCCAATGCGTGTTACGACGCCAGCTGTAACCTCCTCCCCTTCCCTTCCCTTCCCTTCTCAGCACTGGAAATACTAACAGCGCGGAACAACACAGACGGTAACACGTACGTCGCGGGCTGCACCGACCCGTCCTTCACCTCCCCAGAGTGTCTCCACAAGCCCCCGGCCTTCCACGACATGGAATGGGTCCCGATGAACCACGCATGCGCGAACCTCAACACGGCCTCGAACACCTCATCAGACAGCGACATAACAAACTGGACCGGCTGCACGGCCGACCAGCAGAAAGAAGCGGCCACGGCGCTGGTCAAGCTGCCCATGGCCAGCTGCACGCCCTACTGCGCTTCCGCCTACATCCTCTACGCCGGCAGCTCGTCGCTCGAGGCGTACGCGAGTCTGCCCACGCTGTCGGGCAGCAGCATCTTTTGGCAGAACAACTTTGTGCCGCCTACCGCGCCCGCGGCGGGATATACACCCGGTACGCCGGCGGGGGTTGTTCCGACACAGACGGGGACGGCGGCGGGGACGGCGGCGCCATCATCGAAGAGTGAGGAGCTCTCGGCGGGAACCAAAGCGGGGATTGGCGCGGGCGCGGCAGTCGGGGGGTTATTGCTGCTGTTCGTGGTAGGCAGTCTGGTGATTTATTTCGTCAAACGGAGACGGGAGGCGGCCCTGGCGGATGGGAGACGACGGGATCCGAAGGGGAGGGGGGATAGCGCGCCGCTTGTGCATCTCAGTCCGGACCAGGCGTATTATCCTCAAATGACGCCGTATGCGCCGTATGCGCCGAGTCAGGGGTATCACCTGGGGATGTCGCCGCCTTCGACGTCGTATTCTGGGGCGAGCACATACTTGCCTGTGAGGTCGACAAGTCCGGAGTCGGCGGGGGCGTATTTGGGGTATAAGAGTGAGTTGCCTGCGCGGGAGCCGCCGGGGGGTTATGACAGGGACACAGCTCTAGAGCTGGATGGGAACCGGAGGGATGAGCAGGAGAGAAAGCAGTAAGCGGCCTTTGTCCATGCTGCGGATAGTTGGGGATTTTACCGTCTTTTGGGATGATACCAGGGAGTTTCCGGTTACAGTATAGGTACGCTTGAACATATCCAGCCTCTGACTAGAGGGAAATATCCGTTTCCAGAATCACTATGACGTAGGAGGTTTCGACGATGGAATCCCTTAAGTTATCTGTCCAAACCCACAGCCCAAGTCGTCCTTCCGCTCGCGCGGAAACGATGCCGGGATACCGTCCAGACGGTCCGGCCGGCACTGCCTGCTGCGCTGGCGATCACGATCTCCAACAAATGCTATAGGCATCTAGACTACGGCCAGGGATCTAGAACCCAGCCAATTGTAATCACAAACCCAATTGACGCGGCTGCAGCCGACAGCCGCCGGGACGCGGAAGAGCTTGTATTTACCCCTGACTGCATCCGCGTCCGCTTTCCGTTTTGCTTACCGCAATAACCATACCCAGGGACGTTATCTGCGCTCGTTAATGAGGCTTCGTCATCTTCTGGGGTCGACGACACGCAAGCTGCATTCCCGCAGATTGGGCTCTTGCAGAGATTTCGTTGTGAAGTTTTTGTAGCTGCGATTCTAGAAGGATGGATGTATGCTCCCCTCGGCAGTGACGGCGACGGAGGTTGCGGCGCGTCCCACACCACCCGGCACTCCTCCGTCTTGGCTAAATAGGCAGGCTCTCCTTTCGGATCCCATCCGAGCCTGGCCACTCTTCTGTTACATTTGCAACTTCGCAATCTGTCTGTCTAGAACAAGCGAAGGAGAATATAATTTTAACGAGAGATCGGGGAAATAAGAGTATCGTGCCCGTGTATTCCCGCTTGATAAATCACGTAAAAAACAAGCTCACTCACTCGCAATATGTCCTGTCCTCCTCCTCCCCAACCAAAAAAGGCTTGGTGACGTGCGCCTCGGAGGGTGGAGAAACTCCCCGGTCCCCCCTTCTGTCCCCTCTCCCAATCTATCGAGAATTAAAGCCACGTCCGGCCGATACGGCACTGCGAACGCAGGGCTCGGGAGAGAGGCAATCTAAAAGTCTGGGCATAAAAGAGCCGCGCGGTCAGTATATCTTTGCCAAGACTTTTTTTCTGTCGTTCATATCTGCACCTGGTTATCTCTGATATATCTCGGATTCTGGTCTCTGGTATCTTGTCTTGTAATAGACACGGGCTGGAATTTATATATACAGGTAAGATACCGGTCCTGTTACATATACCTCAGAAAAGATTCCCATCTCCCCTTTCCTTGTCGCAACCCAACCCAACCCATCGGTGAAAGGTCGAGATACCTGTACCGAAACCCCCCAACTGTCCCTACCACACGCGAAAAAGGACTGGGCCCGTCATCGCATGAATTTCCACCGCCCTTTCTAACCGAAACTTGGTAGACACAATTCCATAAAACCGGCCAAACGATGAAGACAATCCTCATAACCCTCCTCACCCTCGGCCTCGCCGTAACCGCCGCGCCCCCGTCGGCAGGTCCAGGTGCAGGCCGCAAGAACGCCATCGCAGCCCGCCAGTTCGGCGGCGGCTTCGGCGGTGGCGGTTTTGGTGGCGGCGGCCGTGGTGGAGGCGGGGGTGGTTTTGGTGGTGGTGGATTCGGAGGGGGCGGTTACGGCGGCGGTGGTGCCGGTCGGGGCGGTGGAACTGGCGGCGGGTTTGGCGGTGGTGGACTCGGCGGCGGAGGGGGGACGACCATCGGGGGCGGCGGCGGGGGCGGGCCTACTCTCGGGGGGAGTGATGATGGTGATGTTGGCGGGGATGGTCCAAGTACTTCGGCTGGGCAGCTTGGTATGTTTATGTTTTATTCTTCCCTCCCTTTCACGAACAGAGAAGTGAGAAGGTTCTGACGAAGGTGGTTATTCTAGGGGACGCCTGCAAGACGGATGAGGACTGCGACGAGGATTGGGTCTGCTACCAGTCGACCTGTGTAATCGATGGCAACACCGTCACGAACCCTGATGGCGACGACGACGACGGAGATGATGGTACCGGTACCGGTACCGGCACCGATGACGGGAGTGCTACGGACGCCCCGGTGGCTGCGCCGACTCCTACGGCTGCTGCGGGCGTTACGACCGTGTACTTTACCGTCTGGGGGCGGTCGACTGGCGCTCCTGCTGCTTGAGACAGGAGACCATTGACTTTGGCAAGGGTTGGGGGGTTGTGAGAATGACACTCGTACATATCAAATCTTGGCTGGGTGCATGTACATATTAAGGATAAGAGGGAAAAAAAAAAAAGAAAGAGACAAAACAAAATCGGGCCCGAGGCTGGGGGTTTGGAGTTTGGATGACCAGAATACCTACTTCCGAATTTCATACCATTAGAGTGCTGAGGCAACAAGATGTTGATGTGAGTGGTCAACTTCACGCTACCGACATGGAGATTGCTGCAGATTTTCGACTATAATCACATATATCAACGATGGAAAGGTTTCTTTGCCGGAAGGCCTGGTTGACAAAAGGCTTTGCGGCGATATTTATTCTAGGCAGGAGCATAGACGCAAGAGCATAGATGCAAGCTCTGTGTTTACGTACTACCTCAATAGTCCAAGAGCATCTTGCCCAGTTCTAGACTAGAGGGGAATGAACAATGGCCAGATGCAACGCAGCGCTGCCGATATCGAAACAAGCACCGAGCGAAGGAGCATATATCCTGAAGGAAGCACGCTCGAACTTCCTTGAAGGAGGATCTTATCCGGCTGAAAAGTCGCGGGTCCTGGAGACCGTTGTCTTCCGCGTCAGAATCAAACCGGGCACTTGTACGGCAGGCCGGTAGATTGGGGAAAAGAGCAGATTTCTGATGTCCCTTGTCTGGATATAAACTGGTTGGCAACGCATGCACTTGAGGGAAGAGTGAAATTGAATATATCATAGCTGGGAAAGGAAAGCAAACCACGATTAAGCCGACTGTGTAAGGTACCTATCTCAACATTCACCTGACCAGAAATACTGGGATTATTACTTTGCTTAAGTAAACACTGGCAATAAAGGGCCGCCCATACAGATTCCATGCGGAAGTATTCCGGCAAGGTAGGTAGGTACCTTAGGTAGGTAGGTAAATACAATTGCTCTTTCCTCCATCAACGAGCCGTTTCTCCTGTTTTCCCCACAAAGATACCACCCGTTCAGGTGGCCAGCTGCGCCTGCGTAAAGAACGACCAGATCTCGCCCGGAACCCACGACTTCGCCCCGCTCTCCGGCCCATTGTCAACAGCACCAGGCCAGTGGCCACCGTCAAACGGAATCCACGTAACCGGATATCCAGTCTTGCACCCGCTAAAGTTAGTCTTGATATGGACCCCGCTGCCGCGACTAGGCTCGGGCGCGTTGGTATTCTGACACCCGTTATTGCGCACAAACCGATCGCGCAACGTCCTGCCCCCCGCAATGCTGAGCGTCCCGTCCGAGATGCCATGAATCCCCAGATACGCAACCGGATCGCTGCCCCCGGCACAACCCGAGAGCTCGCCACCCGACATGACCGCGACGCCGCGGAACTGGCTGGCGCGCGAGCAGGCCAGGCTGTACGTCATGGACCCGCCATACGAAAAACCGAGACTAAACCGCTGGCGCGTGTTGACACACAGCGCGGCCTCGATGTCGCGCATCATGGCGTCCACAAACGCCACGTCCTCGCCGCCGCTGTTGGCCCACCCGTTGTTGAGGCCCTGCGGCGCCACGAGGATGGCCGACTCGGACGCCATGCGCTGCATGCCGTAGTACGACCACAGCTCGCGGTCCGTTCCGCCGGACGAGACGTCGTTCATGGTGCCGCCCACCCAATGGAAGGCGAACATGAGCTTGTACGGCTTGGTTGGGCTGTAGTTGGTGGGCACCCGCACCGTGTACTGTCGGTTTTTTCCGTTGACGCTGACGGTGCGGACTCCGGAGCTGAAGGGAGATTTTCCGCAGCCCGTTGAGGTGTTGGCCTGTTGTCGCGCCTCGATGACGCTGACATTGGACGAGGTATCGGCCGGCGCAGACGATGGCAGCGCCTGCACGAGGGCCGCCGAGGCGGCGAGGAGACTGGCGACAAGAGAGTGGATGGCGACCATGATGGAAGAAGTTGGAGTGGCAGCGGCGAGCGGATAAACACGTAGAAGGCGGACGAGGAGGTCATATATACTGCGTTGAAAAGCAGTGGTGGAGCGGAATTTCCCCGTTGCCGGCGCGGAGACGTCTGGTAACCCCGTCTTGGCCGGCCGGCGGCCCCCCCATCCGGACGGCTTCGCGTGTTACTCGGCATCTCCAGGCCCATGATGAATTGGGCTGTTCCCCGGATTTTGAATGAAACATCCGAACGGCGGCTACCCGCCAAGCGGTGCAGACGGCGACAATGACCCGGTGATTGGCGCGCTTCCTTTGCGGGTCCTCGATGTTGATGCTACGCTCATCAGTTAAGTTGCGGTTTCTGTGTCTTGGTGTTTGGTAATTATGTGAATAATGTCCAGACTGGCTCGTTATTGGAGGAAAATAGCCCTACTATGGGATCACGGGTCCGAACCATCGTAGATCGGTTATCTCGGTTGCAGATTTACCTGGACGTTGGGGTCAGAGGCTGGTGCTCCAAGATCGGTACCCGAATGTCATCGTGTTCGGTAGACGAATAGCACTGCCGAAGGCGACGGCACTTGGGATGCCGCCCTGACTAGAGTCTGGGGATTTCCTCTTTGGTGCTGTTCCGGACGGCTCTGCATCTCCACCACACAATAAGGGGGGTGGAGGCGCAATGTCAGTTCGGATCCTGCATCCAGGTTCCCCCTTCCCCAGACCGCCGTTGGGAATCTTGATCGATATGCCGATGATATGCCGATGTTACATGGCGCCCGCCTTGGCAATAGCCTCCTCAACGGCCACGGCGTTGGCGAGGCTGGCAGTCCCATGGCGGATTGAAATTCGCCTTCGGAGCCTTGTTCCGTGATGGTTGTTTTCCAGCTGAATTCTCCGGCTGTCGCCGCCTCGAAAGGGGCTTGAGTTGACGGCAGATAGGTATAAAGGGGCTCGAAACTCCCGACTCTCTGTACTAGATCTCGACATCGGCAGCCTCCTCGTTCGTCTCCTGACCATCAGTTCACTCCCAAGATGCATCTCTCCACCGTTGTCGCCGGGGCGCTCGCTCTGGCGCCGCTTTCGTCGGCTCACTTTCTGTTCCCGCACCTGATGCTCAACGGTGTCAAGACGGCTCCGTACGAGTACGTGCGCGAGCACGACTTTGGCTTCATGCCGCACAACAACGACTGGATCAACAGCCCCGACTTCCGATGCAACGAGGGGTCGTGGAATCACCGCCGTGATCCCAAGACCGCTCAGGTCACGGCCGGCAAGGACACGGTCGGATTCAACCTGCACCTGGACTTCGGCATCTACCATCCTGGCCCCGTGACGGTAAGCATCCTCTCCCTCTCCAGGTCATATAGGTATCTTGCTGACAAGATCAGATCTACCTCTCCAAGGCCCCCGGCGACGTGCGCGATTACGACGGCTCGGGCGACTGGTTCAAGGTGTACCAGCTGGGAACCATGACGCCGTGGAACGGGACAGACCAGGGCTGGCTGACGCGCGACAAGAAGAACTTCCAGTTCCGGCTGCCGGCCGAGATTCCCGCGGGCCAGTACCTGATGCGCATCGAGCAGATGAGCGTGCACCCGCCCTACCGCCAGAAGGAGTGGTACGTCCAGTGCGCGCATCTCAACATCGCCAGCAACTATAACGGGCGCGCGCCGGGGCCGACGATTCGCTTCCCGGGGGGGTATAACATCAACGATGCCGCGATTCAGCTCGATAGCTGGGCGCAGCCGCCGCCGACGTTTGCGCCCATGCCCGGTCCGAAGCAGTGGCCTAACTAGAGCTTGGGAGGTGTTGTCGAGATTGCAGTCGGGGAGATATGATTCATAATTCTGTCGTGTATAAGCGGGTACTAGGCTGTGCAATGAGAAGGATGCCCTTTTTCTTGCACGCCACGAATTCTACCAACTTCAGCCCGCAGGTTCCAGAAGAAGCTTCGTCCTTGCTTGTAGGTCGTGTGAGAATGCAGGCCGGGAAAGTGTGTCGATAAACTGGCCCTGAAAAATTGGTATCCCAACTCCACGTAAACTCCATCACCGGTCCTTGGCGATCTCCAAAGGGCCACCCGGCTTCGTAGCCGTAACCGCGATATACCGCCACCTCCCGCGCCCGCGATACGTCTCCACGCCCGCAATAGTGTTGATAAACCACCGCTCCAAGCCGAACAGCCTGACAAAAAAATACGGCACAATAGCCAGCACGAAGAAGAGCCTAGCCATGGGCATGATATTCTCCGTCAGGTCGGTGACGACCACATCCTGAAACCCGGCATCCTCCAACATGGTCCGAAACACCCCCGGATGCGACCGCCGGTTCGTCGGCATCGCCGCCCACCGATTAATCTTCTCCATCGACCTGATCAGATCTTTGTCATCAGCCGACGACGAGTCGTCATCAGGCAGCGTATGGTCGTACTCCAACAGCGCCAGCCGCCCGCCGGGCCGCAGCACGCGGAAGAACTCGGCCAGCGCGACCTCGGGCTCGGTCGCGTGCACGAACGTCTCGACTGTATACACGCCGTCGAGCGACGCATCGGGCAGGGGATCGAGATGGTGGTAATCCATTTTCTGGAGGGAGATGTTTGGTTCCGAGGCGGTGTTGCGTCGCGCGCGCGCGAGGTGGTGCTCGACCACGTCGATGCCCGTCACGCGCAGGCCGTGCACGCGCGCCATCCGCTGCGCGACGAAGCCCTCGCCGCAGCCGGCGTCGAGGACGTGTGCGCCGCGCGGGAGGGATAGTAGGGAGAAAAGTTTGTCTTCCATGGCGCGGAGGGCGCGGTTGATGGGGAAGGGGTTGTACGTGTCGTGCGGGTAGTAGCCGAAGTGCCTCGTGCCGCCTAGGAGGAGCGTGTAGCCGAGGCGGGATTCGAGGGAGGAGTAGTAGCGTTGGAGGGCCGGGTTGGGGTCTATTTTGGGGGGTGGAGGTGAGGGCGCCATGGTGAGTTGGGTGTAGATCTGGAGGATGGTGGTTGGTGTTTTGGATGAGAAGTTGTTGAAGGAGAGTTGTGCTCTCACGTGCGGCAGGATTTCCTTCGGAAAGTCGGGCAGAAAGAGGATGCCGGGCCCCGACGGGCAGCCTGCAGGGGATGGATGCTGGGCATTGCTAGGCTAGGGCTCCTAATTGAGGCTTCATGATTGGCTAGATCGATGCGGCCGAGCCCAAGGCGTGCAAGAATGCTTGCGCAATGTTGCGAGTTTCTACTCTGGGCTCTCTGGCTGCATAGATCCGTAGACCTATTAACGACTAGACTACATAGGTACCTATCTGCACGGCGAGATAGATGCATACCACCTCTTTCGCCACGAGACACATAAAAGCCACAGTCTTCCTTTCGTTCACGGTACTTGAAGTCATGCTTGGGAAAGTCGAAGCTCAAAATATTTCTCCATCTGCATCAACACATCCGAGGCTTCTCTTGTTGAATCAAGTAATCTTTTTATCAACCCACCGAACGTAAAGAGGGCGATCCCACCAAGTCCAACGCTGGGCGAGAAGCGGCACTCCCATGTTCCCCACCACTATTGCAGAGACCCGGAGCTTCAATGGCGTCGGGTCTGGCGTGTCGATCGACAATCACACTCGGTATGCCTGATATCTCCCTGTCGTATTCATTGAATTTGTACATGTTGAACTAACAACTTGAACCTTTAGTCATCCTCACTCGTCCGTCCATTCAAGCAATGTCACCGGTCAAAAGGCTGCACCTGTCGACCGTCTACCCGTCGAGATCTTTGAAATGATCCGAGACTTCATCGCTAACGATCCATACCCGAACGAGAACCTGATGAATCTGGCCGCGCTCGCTCAGACCTGCAAAAGGTTCTATATCTTAGTGATAGCTACCCTCTACCGTCAAGCCGTCACTTTCCAGCCTCGGCTGCTGAACTGGGCGGCGCACGTAGGTAACATGCGCACGGTCGAGCGAATGCTTGAAGCCGGAGCCTACGTAAACCAGGAATCTTACTATCTAGGAAGGAAGCTACTGCAACTTGGATCCGACAACGAGACCAAGGAGCAGAGAGTCAAGAAATTGCGGGCGCTACACTGGCACCCAGGGCCACTGCCGGCGGGGGTCCGAGGTCCTTCTCCGGACCCGCCATGGCACATGTGGGGACGGGATCTTCAACCACCGTATTCGGAAGGGGGTACGGCCCTGTACCTCGCCGTCGTGCATCGTCATTTGGGCATCGTCAAATTGCTCCTGGACTCCGGGGCAAGCACCCAACCAAAATCACTACGGCTCTGTCAGTGCAGCGGGAATTGCGGACCAAAGGGTCCTCCGCTGCTGCAAGCGCTACGACATACTGGAGTTGATACGCGCCTGCGAGAGGAACGAGCTAAAACCAACAGCCATCAAGGATCTCGTGGCTGGCATGTTCGAGATGCCTGGTGTCTTATATGGGTGGCGTCAGGACGCCATTGATCGCTTGGTGCCCAGCAAGGGCCCCCGGCATTACATTCTTGGGGATGCAGAATGGGGTCTCCCACAAACTAGTCCATAGCGGTTGGGCTACGTACAGAATGTCAAGATCTCTCAGGATGTCAATAGTTTCCTCTGCATCAGTTCCATACAACTTTGTGACAAACCGCCAATGATCAGTCTCCGGTCCTCGATGCCGTTTTCCATCCGGTGTTACGATATCGGCACCCCACTGACTCAGCGCCGGTGAGTCGTCGCCGTATTGCCCGTCGTGACATCGATCGTGGTTACATGATTGAAATTCATCTCGCCGGCCGGGCTCTCCATATCCGCCAGCATCTTCCTGACCGCCGCCCCATTCCCACCGCCAGGCGCGAACCCATTGACGGCCTCGCCCAGCATCCGCAGTTGCATCGGGAACTGGGGGTCGCCGTAATGCTCGATAAGATCCGCCTTGGTGACAGCTCTGCCAAGGTATTGCCATTTGCCGTCATCAAGTCCAAACGTAACGCATTCTTTTTTCTTCTCGTCGTTCCACCAAGAAGGCAGCAGGCTGCGCTTCCTCTGCTCGATCTTGTTTAGGAATCGGGTGAACGCAGCCCGGGCGTTTGGGCTACGGCCGTACAGGCTGTCGAGTTCAACTTTGCCCTCGATGTTATGGCAGTCCTCAACCAAGAGGCGGTACGTGTCGATCAGCAGGCGGAAGACGTCGTCCTGGGAGCGGTCGTGCAACAAGGTGTCGCTGTCGAGGCGGGTGAACGGGTTGGGCACGCCAGCGTCGAGGCCCTTGGGCGGTCTCAGTCGGGAGGCTTGGGCTTCGGCCGCGGAGGGAGGGTTCGGTTTGCCGCAGATCTTCTTGTGCGCCTTCCAGTCATCCTTCTGGCACTCGCGCGAGCAGTAGGCCGTGTTCTGGCACTTGGCGCATCGTTTGAGGGAGACCTCGGGCGGCGATTTCTTGCACTTTTCGCAGAACGACATGATGGTTTGTGCTTGATTCCGGAGCTTGATTCGGTGTGCGGGTGTTGAAGAAGAGATGGTCACCGCTCAGTGAGAATCTTTCGGGCCGAGACCGGGTATCGACGGAGGAGGTCATGGGCAAACAAACGCCGAGTCACCGCCAACCTGTCGTGGCGGGGCTAGCGGGGTCATGACCGCTTCTTCAAACGAACGGCGGGACACTGGCTCTAGTCTACTTTTAGTGCAGACCTGACTGGAAGCCTGCATCGTGAGGTTTGTGTCTGTTGGGGAAAGACCGTCCTGACATGTGGATAATTTCAAGCATCTACCTAGGTACCTACCGAAGGTACTTTAGACAGAACGGAACTCTTTACCCGGACCTAGTTCTCACACATTTCAGATGCCAAGGGCTTACAGATTCAATAGGTATATAGACATATCAACTGTAGGAAACCAAACTTGTAACAGAACATCTATTCTCTGTACCTAGTCTGGCTGATGTGGACAGTTTGCCTGCAGTGAGCCAGCTGGTTGTGGATACGCTCCTTCCCGTTTGCCCTGCAGGTATACAAAGCCACTGAGACAGCAGTCTCACAGTCCTGTACAGCCCGAATTGAACTCATTCTGTGAAACGTTGCGTCAGAAAGCAAGAATTCAAGCTGAAGACACAGGTTGTGTGTATATCTGTCTTGTGAAGACTTGTCTTAATTCTAGCAGAGAAGCCAACAAACAAACGAGCAGCGAAATTCAGTACGTAGAGCTCCAACGCCAACCAGTCCGCCTTCACGCCTTCTCAAAATCATACACCGGCAACCCCGAGTCCTCATCTCCACTCGATGCAAACGCCCACGCAAAGTTCCTCTCGGCAAAGCCCACCACCCTAGTCCAGCAGATGAGCGCAAAAATGTTATTCCTCAACCACAGTCCCCATGCAGTATACGGCGCGAGAACCGCCGGAATAAGCGACGGAATCTTCTGCACCTTCGTCACAACCGGCCGCATCCGCTCCTCATACGCCCTCAACCCGGCCTCGATATCGCCCGGGTGCGCGGCCATCTCTCCAGCCAGGATATACGCGCCCGCCAGCGCAGCACTAGTCCCCATGCCCGTCGGGCCAGACGCATATCCCGCGTCGCCAATCAGCGCAATCCGCCCGCTATACAGCGCCGGCGTCTTGACCTGGACAATCTCGTTCGCGTAGAACTCGGTCGACGTCGGATCCAGCATGGCGTCCATGATCTCGTCCGTCTTCCACCCGGCGCCGACAAACCGATCCGCAATGAACTTCTTGGTCGCCTCCTCGCCCTTCGCAGCCGCCTCGCGGAAGTCGTCCATGGCGGACGCCGCAGACGGCGGATAAATCCCCATCAGCGTGACGCGGTTGCCGCCGGCCGGGTCGGCGCCGATGGCGATGAACCGCCCGCCCACGGCGGTATACCCGTGTCCGACGCCGCTGTTCCCCACCAGATCCCGGGCGATGGTGAAGAAGGCGGCCCACGCGTTGATGGGGCGCATGTGCTCGCGCACCGTCCCGCCGAAGGCGAGCGCGCGCGTGCGCGAGGTCGCTCCGTCGGCGCCGACGACGAGGTCGTATTCCGTGCTCGGATGGCCATTGGCAAAATCGACCGTGACCGGCCCGTTCTTCTCGGCGTGCCGGATCGCGGCGATCTGCTCGCCGAAGACGTACCGGATGTTCTTGTGGTCCTTGGTCATGTCGTACAGGATCCGCGCCAGGTCGCCGCGGTAGATCTCGAACTCGGAGACCAAAGATTGCTGGTCCGGATTCCCCGTCGGCTTGATGGTGCCGTAGGGGCGCCCGTCGGACCGGACGAGGGCCATGGCGGCGATCGGGACGATTTTGGACCGCACGGCGGCTTCCATGCCGGCCATTCGGCGCATCACGGCGACGCCGATGGTGCGGATGTCCACGTTTTGGCCGTTGGTGCGCAGGTTCGGGAAGCGCTCGATGACGGTGACGCTGGCGCCGGCGCGGGCGAGCCAGTAGGCGGCTGTTGGGCCGGCGATGGATGCACCGACGACGAGTACGCGGAGGTTGGACATGTTTTTGGTCTTAAAGATGCTTTTTCGAGTTGATGAAGACTTTAGCTTGGGACTTTGGATAGAAAACGAGTCTGTTATATAGACATCCAAAGTTGTCGTGTCGGCCGACCAAGGGCCCGACTTATTCGGCCGGTCGGGCCCGAGCTGTGGACCAATCACAGCGCCGCATCACTCGGGGGTGTCTCTTCCTGCACCACCGGATGGTCCGACTGGATCAGGCGCTCCCAAAACGTCCAGTCGACAGAATCCAGATTTAAATCGTCGTCTGTCATCTCAAACTCGACGGTGGGTTCCATACCGTTACCGAACACGGCATCTCCGCCGACACCATCAGCGGTCTGAACTGCCGATTTCTCCTTCGTGCCCTGCTTCCCTCGCCGCAGCGAGCGTAACGTCACGATGAATTCTGGCTCCGACACATTTCCATCGTGGTTGGCATCCCAAGCCTTGAGCGTGAGCCGTTGAAACGCAACATGCAGGGCGCGCTTCGTATCGAACAGCTCGCCATGGTTCCGGTACAGCCTCTCCAGCCTATCCCACGCGGCTTTCCTCTCCGCCAGAGACAAAATATCCCGCCTCGTCCAGAGCGTGGTGAGGATATAGACGAGCGAATCCCACATGCCCCAGAGGAAGAACGACTTGACATGCCACCCGAACCGCTTGACCAGCCCGGCGTGGTCGTGCGCCGCCGCGTCCGTGTCCAGGATCTTCTGCGCCAGCTGCAAAATGTCCCGTCTCTCCGCATCCGTGGCGTCCTGCGTCCGCGCTCGAGGAAGCCGAATACGCAGCCGCATGGCCGTGATGCCCGACCGGGCGAGGCCGATGGCGAGGAAGTGGAGCGGGTTGATCACGTCGCAGTAGCGGATATACCTCGTCTCGACCTCGTTCTCGGCCTCGCTGATCTCCCTCTCCGCCTCGGCGTAATCGGCAAACTCCCGCGTGAGCCCAGTCGTCGTCGTCGTCCCTTTCTTTCCAGCGCCCGAGATCGACTTCCCGATGAAGAACCTGGACAGACAGAAAATCATATCCGTCGCCCCGTCCGGCTCTTTGGGGGGTTCCGTCATCCCCGGCCAGATCTGCTCGTCGTTCACATTCAGCGCGGGCTGTGTGTCCCACCCGTCAGGGGGCATCATGACGCCCACGCCGCACATGTGGCTCGCCGTCCCGTCGAGCGGAAGGAGCTGGTAGAACAGCCGGCGACGCATCTGCACCTCGAACGGGGGGAGGCCGAGTTTCTCGCCGTCGCGGTGCAGGCCCATGCGCTGCGCGATGCGGACGGCCACGCCGGTTAGGATCCAGAAGGTGTGCGGGTCGTACGAGTGGCGGGTGGCCATGAGGAAGAGCACCAGCGCTTGGAGGATGGACATGTTGGTTGTGCGGAGGAAGGCGGCGTTGGCGAGGGCCTGGCGGGCGGCGAAGTGGTAGCGCTCGAGGAGCGGGGATCGGTGCTGGTTGAGCCGGGCGAGGCAGTCGGTGTCGGTCATGGAGAAGACGGCGAAGTGATAGATTGCGAAGAGGAGACATTCTTCTGTTTTTAGGGCTGTGTCTGGTCTCTGTGAGACTCGTTCGACCATGGCGGCGGTTGTGGGGATGTGCAGGATTTTGCAGAGAGGCTCGACGTTCTCGGCGTGGATTTGCCAGAGCGCCAGGGCTGTTGCGTGGGCTGGGTGATAATAAGATAGATCTTGCTGTGAGGTGCCCAGGAATGCGTCGGTCAAGGGGTCGCTGTGGAGATTTCCCATGATGGCTGGACCCTCGTCTTCCGGCTCGTCATCCGAGAGGGGATGGTCATCGTCGGCATCATCACCGAGGTTGCTCCAGATGTCGCTGTCGATGTATCTCGACTTTCCCTGGCTGGCCAGGAGCTTACCGACCTTGGTCGTTTGAGAGTGACCCCACGGGATGAAGCGGATAGGCGGCGTCCCTTCTTGTTGAGGTGTCGCGTCCTTGTTGGTTGATGGCGTGTCTGCCGAGCTTGGTGACGCCGTCGAGTCCAGAACGCCGAGCTGCTCCAGCACGCGCTCATATTCGGCGATTTTTTCCAGTGGAGAGAGGCCGCTGCCCAGCTTTCGCTTTCGTCCCCGGCTAGCTGGTGCTGGTGTCTGGTAAATGCACTCGATTTTGGTTCTGCGGCAGGCCGAGCACGCCGGGACAGCTTTGTCGCACTTGACTTTGCGCCTCGCGCATGTGCGGCAGCTATGAGCCATGGGCGCTGGGCTTGTTTTTATTAAGTCCGGCGGTGCCGGCGCAATGGCCGGTAGCCCGAGAGTTGATGTTTTCCCGTCTGTCGACATTTTGGTGTTATTTTGTTGTTGAAGGATCTGCATCAGCAAGGTCCAGTGACTCCCGTCGAAAAACGGCTCACCGCGGGCTTCGGCAAGTTCCGAAGACCCTTGCACGAGGGTTACAAAGGTTGCTATCGACCTCGTTCTATGTGCTGCATGGTATGTCCTTTTAGGGATGCGTCTTTTAATGTTGTGTCTTTTCTTTCGTATATAGCAAGTTGAGGCCGGAAGCAAATTGATGAGATATTAATGGCTGAAGGTCATGAATATCCATCCATAGGAGAAATCTCCTAACCGCCCCCAAGATACCCGAGATACTGCGGCCTTGGTCTTGTGATGTGGGCACGCTTCGTTCTGCCTATACCGTTCAAGACCTGAAACAGTAGGTACCTCCTACCTGTTTGAGCATCCTCGCCCTGCAGAGCAACCAACAATCCCACCGTGATGGGATTCTGTTGGGTGGACTCACATTTTTCCAGCCGCGCGGAAGGAGGATATGCCGGATATTTCAGAAGCTGTTTTTCGCTTGTTTGCCCAGGCAGCCGTCCTCAGGTGCATATGTCTCCAGTATAGCTTCCCCGCATTGCGCAGCTGCATGATGTGTAGGTACCTAGATACATATGGGATGTCAAGAAGCTGTCAAAAAGATCAGTCATTGTCCTGTCCCAACATTGTTTTCGTTAGCTGGCATTTGAAGGTTATCCATACCAGTCCCATTGCATCTGGCCTACGCGGTTGCTTTACACCGGGACCAACGAAATGGATCAAGCTCCGTCTCCGCGCATCCCTCCTCAGTCGCCGCCCTCCTTCAACCTAACACCCGACGCCATTGCGGCACAGGCACAAGCGCTGATAGATGCAACGAACAAGGTCGTTGAGACCATTGTCTCAACAGTCTCCCTCGATAGCGCAACTTTTGAGACTGTCATCACCCCCCTGGCAAACGCAGAGAACACACGATATGCCGATTCAGGCGTGCTCCGCTCCCTGAGAACCACGGCTTTGGATGAAGCTCTCCGCGAAGCCGCACGACGAGCAGCGGATGTACTCGACAATTTCTCGCTGCAGCTTTACCAGCGCGCCGACATCTACGCCCTTGTCGACGCAGTTCGCCGGTCCATTGACTCAAAGAATTCGCCCGAGCCAGGCCCTGAAGGCCGCCATTTCCTCGAATCAATCCACAAGGAGTTTGCCGCAAACGGCCTTGGTTTGCCCGAGGGACCACTCCGCGAGCGGTTCACCGCGATTCAGCGGCGAATCACCACGCTGTCGGGCGAGTTCATATCCAACGTCGACAAGCAAACCAAGGGTATCTGGTTCGACCCCAAGGAACTGGACGGCGTTCCGGACCATGTCGTAGCGGCCATGGAGAAGGGCACGGGCGAGTACGAAGGCAAGCTCTTCCTCGCATTTTCCACCGGCTCTGGATGGGTTGCAGCGACTGCCACCAAAGAGGAGACAAGACGTCGGCTGTATGTTGCGCGCAACAACCGCTGCAACGATAACATCCCCATATTCAAGGAGGTTACGCTTTTACGAGACGAAGCCGCTCGGCTGCTCGGCTATCGCAGCCACGCAGCCATGGTGCTCCAGGACAAGATGGCAGGGGAGCCCGACACCGTGTACAAACTTCTCGGGGATATGCGCGACGTACTGGCGCCGGGTATCAAGGGCGAAGTGGAAAGCTGGGGCAAAGAGAAGAAAAAAGACATGGAGTCCAGGGGGGAGGCGTCTGATGAGACCGTTTATACGTGGGATATCTCGTTCGGCACTTTCAGGCAAGAGCAGGCCGTTGGAAAACTCAGCATTGCCGAGTACCTTGAGCTGCAGCATACCGTCGACGTGATGCTGGAGACCATGGGTGGTCTTTTTCGTCTGGTATTTACCAAGATGAACAAGGACGGCCCGGTCCCCTACAATGTCTGGGACAAGAATGTCGAGCTCTTCAGCGTCTGGGACACCGAAGACGAAGGGGGCGACTTTGTAGAGTTCCTGTACCTCGACCTCTACACCGGCGACTTCAAGCCGCAGGGTCCGACTTGCCGGAGTCTCATCGCAGTATAGTTCTCACCTGATAACCATCCAGTCTCAAATACTAACATGATAGTAGGGATATACCCGCCCCGACGGCTCCCGGCACTACCCATCGACCATCTTATTCTGCCCCCTCCGCAAGCCAACCGACGACAAACCAACCCTCCTGTCACATCACAACGCCACCCAGCTCTTCCACGAGCTCGGCCACGGCATCCACAACCTCGTCTCCAAAACCGCCTACGCCCGCTTCCACGGTTCCTCAGGCACAGTAGTCGACTTCGGCGAAATGCCCAGCCAGCTCCTGGAGAACTGGCTGCGCGCGCCATCGCAGCTCAAACGCTTCGGACGCCACTACGCCACCCTCTCCGACAGAAACCTGCACCACTGGCGCGAGAAGCACAGCACTAACACTCCCGTCCCTGATCCCCATCTGTCCGACGAAGCCATCGACCACCTCCTCCGCCGCCAGCTCCCCCTCGGCCGGGCGACGTATTATTTGGGGGAAGTACACCGCAGCATGTGGGACATGGCCATCCACGACCCGCCCGCCCGCGAGGCGCTGGAGGGTATGGACTTGTCGGAGACGTACGGCCGGCTTCATCGGGAGATTTTGGCGCCTGTCGCGACGGCGGGGGATTTGGGAGGAGGAAGGGGGGATGGGGATGCGACGGTGCATCCGTATACGACTTGGACGAATATGATTGATGGGGATTATCACGCGGGGTACTATGGGTATTTGCTGTCGGAGATGTATGCTTTTGATGTTTTTGAGAATGTTTTTGGTGGGGATGTGAACGACAAAGAGGCTGCGAGGCGGTTGAGGTATGGGCTGTTGGAAAGGGGCGGTTCGAGGCCGGAGAGGGAGATTTTGTTCGAGTTTCTGGGGAGGGATCCGGATGCTGGGCCGTTTCGTCGGTGGCTTATTGGGCGGGAGGTGGAGTGATCACATCAGCTGGTTGGACGGAGACCGGATTAAATACTGGCGGTTCTCGCAAGTTGATGTCTAACTCGGGGACGGCGTGCTGTCGGAGAACAATTGGTACTGTAAGTCCTTTCCTGCTGGTTGAGTTGACAGATGAAGTGTTCAAGGCCGTAATATTGCCCACTATATCACTGCTTGAATCGTAAACTATATGGACGTCACTGGAAGTGAACAAAGAATCAGACCGCCGTCGGATCAAAGACGCTCACACCCCATAGCACGCAGCAGTTGGTCTCTGTCCGGACTGCTGTTGACGAGCTTCCAGAACGGCCCCTTTTGGTGATAAAGATCAGCCGACCTGCCAAACTCGACCAGAGCACCGTCTTCGAGAACCATGACCTTGTCGAGCCCCGCAACCGTGGCTAGGCGGTGGGCTACCACGATCATGGTAGACCGCGGCAGTTCCTCCCGCAGCGCGACCTGGATAGCAGCATCGGTATCGGCATCCACCGCGCTGGTCGCCTCGTCCATGATGATGAGTTTTCGGTCGGACAATATAGCTCTCGCGAGACAGAGCAGTTGACGTTGTCCCTGGGAGATATTGGTCCCCCCCTCTTCCACACGAAATGACAGGTCCGTCTTTCCGGTAGCTGCGTCCAAGAGCGAGAAACGGACCCTTGACAGTGCAGTTTCGAGAACATGATCTTTTTGGAGAGCATCGGGGTCGAGTATTTCCCGAATAGAACCAGCAGCGATATACGGGTCTTGGGGGATGATGAAGAACCGGTTGCGGAATACACGGGGACTGAGCGTGAAGATGTTCACACCGTCTACGAGAATCTCGCCGTGACGGTGTTGAATCAGCCCCGTCAAGGCCAGTGTAAGGGACGATTTCCCGGCCCCGGTGCGTCCCACCACACCCACACGCTCACCCGGGCTGACCGAGAAGGTGATGCCGTCGAGTGCGGGCGGCAGCTCCTCACGGTAGCCCATAACCAAGTTGCGTACGTCGATTTTCGCCCCCGAAGGCCATGCGTCTGGCGGGTCAGCCCCGGACGCCAACTCTGCGGGCATGTCGCGGCCGTATTGGGCGACTCTCTCGGCGCTGTTGAGGCCTGATTCGACAACCACATGTTTCTGTAGAACGGTCGACATGGCCTTGGCGAAGTCCATGGCAAAAGCGAGTGCAATGCCGGTGGTTCCCGCATCGGCACCCGTCAGGATGGCGCTGACGGCGATGGCCGTGAGAAATAGGGCGCCGAGCATGTTCAGCTGGAACTCCATCATGATTCGGCACAGTGCGTGGTGCCAAGTAGCCGAAGACATGTCGTCGATAAGCTCAAACATGCGGTCTGTGAAGTATGTCGAGACGCCGTAGGCACGGATGGTAAGAAGCGCATCGGGTGTTTGCAAGGAACTCAGGTGCTGATAGAGAGACGAAGTCACCTTCGAGCTGAGGTCCTTGAGCTTCAACGTGACAGATACGAGACGCGCCCCGATGGTGAAATAGGCGTAGACGATTGTTGCGGAGATTAAACTTCCATATGCAGAGACGGAGAAACTTCAGGTAAGGAGCACCGTGTTAGCCTCAGCCAGTGTAAGAGGCCGCCGTACTGTGTCATCAGAGTCTCGCCACGTACCTAGTCAAGAGGATAGAAGCTACCTGGCAGATACACGTAATCATATAGCCAAGGTCGTGCGGTAGCCGGTTGTCAACCAAATTCATGTCGGAAGTAAACCGAGTGTTGATCTCACCGTGGGACGTCCCCTCAACCCACCAGAGGGGGGCAGCGAACAATGAACGAGTCATCTTCTGGAAAAGATCTTCCGAAGCAATCCTGCCGAGGACATACCATACAGCGCTTCCGGCCGCAATGCCAAATGACCCGAGGAAGTAGATCACGATGTATATCAACCCATAGTATGCAACTGTGCCTCCATTGGCGCTAGTCGAAGACTCCTGTTGTGCTGTCCATTTCTTGAGCCACCATGATCTGGCGAAATTTAAAGACTGATGAAGAACGGCTGTAACAACGACAAGCACCCAGGTTCGGGGACCTCCGGTGGCGTGAAAATACATCATGTATGCTGACTCCGGCCTTGGCTTCTCTTGCGGTAAGCTGGATTTGATGTCTTTGGTGCTTGTTGCGGGCTGTCGCTCCGGCGTAGACATGTCAGGGACCTTCATGCCGTCCACGACATAATCTCCCTCACCCTTGGCATAAGTCGGGGACGAAGGTGACAGGTAGCGTGTTTCCTGAACGTTGCCGTCACAGAGACGTACGATACACGCCGCCCTCGCCTCACATTGTGCTGCGTGATGCGTAGCCAGGACGCGGGTTCGACCGGTTGCGAGTGGCCCGCATAGTGCCTCGGTCACGAGCCACTCGCGTACTCTCGCATCCACGGCACTGAGAATGTCGTCCATGAGGATGACGCCGGCGCGTGAATACAAGGCGCGAGCCAATGCCACGCGCCATCTCTGACCGCCGCTCAGAGTGACCCCTTTTGGACCAACCACAGTCATGTCACCGTCCTTCAACGTTCCAAGGTCTTGCTCCAAGGCGCAACTGTGCAGAGCACTTTCGTATCTTCTCCGGTCGAAAGGCAGCCCAAACAGGATGTTTTCTCGGATAGTTGCGTTGTCGATCCAAGGCGACTGCGAGACAAGTGCTACCCGATATGGGACGACCCAGTTGTCTCCTATATCTGGATCCGGGTCACTGCTCTTTTGCGGGCTTTCAATGGTCCCGGATACAACCCTGGCCTCGCCTGCCAGCGCTGAGAGAACCAGGCTCTTGCCAGAGCCGGAGTCTCCCAATATGAGACTCAATTCACCGGCTGTAAAGCGGACCGACAGATCTTTCACTGCAAAGGACAGGTCTTTGACTGCAAAGGACAGGTCTTTTTCCGCACCCCCTGGCCAACAAACTGTTGCTTGACGAAATCCAACCGACTCGGCCAAGACCGTTTCGGCTTTTGTGGCTTCCGGCTGGGAAAGGAAGGTCTGCAGGCGCTCGAGACTCGTCCATGCACCCCTTATGTTTGTAATTGTGATGGGGAGGATGGATATGTCGGAGTGCAAACTGCCAAAGAGGTCGATGCATGTGAAAGCGACGGCGGCGCTCAGCGGCTTGCCCTGGGATGTGAAATGGAATAGCGCCACGCCGGAAAGAACCACGGGGGGGATATTGGCGGCAACAACTAGCCCAGACATCCAAATGGCGGACCTGAAGGTTTGATCGAGCTCTCGCTTCCGACAATCCATCATCTTAGCCTCCCATACGTCTTCGGCGGCAGACAGCTTCAGCTGCCGAAATGTATGGAGAGCTTTCGTGAGCAAGCTCGATCTTTGGCCTTGTGATTTCATCATCTCCGAGTATAGCTGGACATACTTGTTGGAAAAACTAGTTGTCAGGGGCATGACGAAGGCCGAGGCGAGTAGGCCGAGCAACAGACTCTTCCATCCGATCAAATTGCCTAGCAAAACTGTTGTGGACGCCAGCTGGATTACCGTCATGGGAATGCGATTGGTATCGGTATATGCCGTACACGCCCTTGCGCTGCCGTTGAGTTAGTGGTTGATCGAAGGAGAGTATGCAAACCCAGGACATACCTGTCTGAGCGCATATGCGTTATCAAGGGTATCTCCGAGGTCTTGACTGAGCCCTTGGTTGTTCCGCTAGCAACATTTGAGAGACGAAGGGCCTTCGTATACACCAACGAGCCCAGAGTCGCTTGGATGGGAATTTGTAATTGGCTTGCCGTGATCCATTGCAGCCAGGAGTCGATCCAAAGCTCCGCAGCCTTTGAGAGCCCAAGGGCAACGGCAAGCCATAGCAACTTGATATCGCCGATTTCGGGTGAGCCAGAGAGATGAGCCAACAGACGGAATACCACCAACCGAGGGACTAGGCCGGCTAGTGACTTCAGGATTGTGAGAGTCCACTGGATTGCCAACGCACGAGAATATTCCTTGGCGAGCGCAGTCTTCAATCCGGCCGGGCCAAAGCTGTCATGTTCCGTGTGTCGTGCTGCCAACTGCCTGGTCCTTGTCATAAATGGGAGAACGGGTAAGCCTTTCACGTCCAGCTGTGCAATTTTCGAAGACTCAAATGTGGTCATGGACCAGGAGAAAGTGGCCAGCTCCAGTATCGAGCTGCTGGACTGGCGGTCGATGAGTCTGCCCCCGAGGAACTTGTCTGGCTGCCGGGGAATACCTAGAAATCCGCCAAGCGTAAAAACGGCTGAGATAAAGGAAACAAATTGAAACGTTCCGGCGGTAACATGATTCGACCGTTCTTCTTGAACGAATACCGTCAGCAGAGGGATAATGAAGCTCAAGACCGCGCCGGTCAGCGCGAGGTGAAGGCGTTTTCGAGGGAGTTTCTCCACCAGAACTGCAGCCGCTTGAAATGCTACCAGGACCTGTTTGATGTTGTCAGAGAACTGTCAAGCCATGCCTAACGGATATGGACATATTCCCCACCCAGGCACTCAGCAGGTACGGTCGAGTTGGGAATGGTTGCCGAATCCCCGTGAGAGCGACAAAAATCCCGACAGCGGGCCCGATCAATAAGGCAAAGGACCGATGTTTGGTGAAGATATTCCAAGACTTGTCGATCGGAGCTCCTTCTAGGGAAGCGTTGTGGCCGGGACTTGGATCACCGGCACCGGACCGGGTGTGACCCGTGACGATGGCGTGGACTTGGAATGCAATCAGGACCGCCATGCCCACCATGAGCGGGTCGATTTGAGTGCCAACGTCGTCCAAGATCATCGTGATCGTGGAAAAAATGTCGAAATCTTTTGATGGAAAACAAGCGGTCCAGAATAAAAATAGGGGGAGGAATTTGCGAGCGCTGTGTGTTTCCCGCCAAGAGGCAACGAGGATGCAGTTACCACGGCGCTCTCCTCGTCGCTAAAGCCTAATAAATTCAGCCATCCGTCACGTGTTGATCTTTCTTGCTACCAACTGCCTATCGGCATGTTTGCTGAAGCGCAGCCAACTGCATATCGGGTTGCTCGCGCGGGGACGGAAGGACCCGTCGTTTCGGTCCTTTTGCCTTTTGCTCTTTCCTGTTTGACGTTTTCTCCAAACGGAAGGCTCATTTCTACTGGACCACCCCATCCGGCCCGCCCTGACTCACCGCGTTTCAATCTGGAATTCTATCTCCCAGCCGTTTGGCCCTGTTCTCTGTGTATGTACCCCCATGGCCTTCGTGAAGCCAACGAGCCGACTATCTAATACTGGCTTAATGAACCGATCAAGTTCTAAGAAACAGCTGTGCCACCGCGCAACAGCTGGGCTCTGCGTCAGGCAGCGAGATGTTTTTTTTTTCTTTCTTTTTTTTTTTTCTTTTTTCTTTCTTTTGTTTTGCGTTGCTTCTGGGGTTTGCAGGATACCTAGCTTCCGCGTCATGATTCTTCTTTACGGTACCAACAAACCTAAGGAAGTTTGTGACCCGTAGGGCTCCATGCAATTCACCAAGACGATGTTCGCAAAGACCACGAGAGAACACCAACGGTGCTGAATCTAAGGCTGTTACTCCTAATGCTCATCAATCACCATCCCGGGAATAGAACTGCATTTTATCATAACTAGTCTTTCCATCTCAAGAGGCTTGGGCTTCGCCAACAAACAACATCTAAATTGGTTCTGTGGCTAGGTATATCTTGGCGTCTGATAGGGGTGCACCCCCACAACCCAACCCACCCACAGCCCAACCCACAACATACCCAACCCTTCCAACATGGATGGAGCGGAACAAGAAGTGGCGCAATTTGCCCATTTCCATGGGCGAATTCTCACGGCGCTACAAAACATCCAGCGTCAAGTGGACGGAATGCAGCAGCAAAACCATCAAGAATTCAACGCTATGCGAAATGCTCACCGCGAAATGCTCAACCGAATCAACACGTTTTCGAACCAAATCAGAAATCAAGCCATGAATCAACGCACGGCAAATTTCAATACCACTGCCTGGCGGTCCAACATCCACGCACCCCCCCACCGGCTGGTGAACGTTTTTACAGGTATCCCTATACCTGAATTTCCCACCCCTTTTGATCCGCACGCATCCCCTTAAAGATAAAATTTTCGCCTACATCCTCAAATAGGTACATACGTTTCAGCGCATTAGCAATAGCCAGAGTGCCATTAATAAGGGCTTTACAATCTATTAATGGCGTTCTTAAACCTTTATTTACCGGATATAAGATATAAAAGGTCTTAACCTAACGCGTATTTAGGGGTATAGCAAACAAAGGTAACGACCTTAAATCTTTACTTTTCTCTACCTTTATATATTTAAAGCCCCTTATATATAGTAAATAGGCCTTGGGCAAATATATATACCGTTTTAAAAAATAATGTCAATAGTATATTGGAAGGTAGTTGGGGTAAAACGTTGTGCAAAGAGGGGAGCAAAAGGGGGGTGACTCCTATCAGATGTGCCTACCTATCTTTAAGGCGATTCTCAGAGACATGACGGGAGAATAACATGTCTCTGCAAATGGCTGCAAGATAGGTAGATCTAGATGGCAGGGAGGGGCTCAAGGAGGTTCGATGCTTTGCCTGCCTGCATTCTTTTCTGCAGCCATTCCATCCAACATTGTTACTTGAGTCCTGTAGCCGCTGATAAGTAGGTATCCTGCAAAGTTCTATCTTAAAGCCTCTCGGCAGACGAATCGAGTTTTCGAACTTGGGGCTGACCAAATGTGTCGTTCTCATCCAGAGAGAGTGGATGACTTCGTTGTCGTTGCGGAGATGGTGCTCGGATATCCGAGCATACCAGGCAAGCCCAAACCAGGAAGACCAGCCAGCCACAAACAGCCTACTACTCCGTACAATACCTACGGTTAAGGTCTACGAGATTTTTGAGTACTTTACTGGAGTACATGCAAGGGGCGAAGCTCTAGCTAATAAAATAGATTGACGGGTGATATGGTATCTCCGGTGTCTGGCGCGGAGCTGACGATGGTGGGCTTTTTGGACAAGTACCTAGGTACCTAACCTATTTACTTAGACAGTCACGATGGGGACCAAAGATGACATCTTGGTCACGGTACGCGTAATTATTATTTGTCTTAAACCGTAGGAAGCCGAAGGCTTCCACCCCTAAGGGGTAGGCGGTCCCTCTTCTATATAGTTGGTACGCGTAATTAACATCACCTTAATACTATTTCATCAAAATGGGCTGGTGAAGATGAAAACTTCAGCTCAGAATAACCTATGTACAGGAATTTCCTTCTTCCCCCTACTGTCAATCAAAGGCACTGGTAGTACCAGTCATTGAGCTTAGTGCAAGTCGTGCCAGACTCGCAAGCCTTGGGGCCGGTCCAACCATTGCCACCGCACTGGCCCCACCTCGGCGACGTGGGCTCATTGGGTTGCTGGGGGACAGTCGTCGTCTGCTGCGGAGGCTGGGTGGTGATGAGCGTGGTCGGCGGAGGCTGAGTGGTAGACGGGCCGTCGGGGTTGGTGGGGTTGCCGGAGCTGTCCTTGGCCTGGAACTGCGACCAGAACTCCCAGGTGTTGCCGGGAGCAAACGGCGTGTTGCTGCCCTGGTCGGTCTGCGAGGGGTTGTGGTCGCCGTCGTGGATGACCCAGGTGGCAGGCTTGTCCGGAAGGCAGCCGCTGTACTTGGTCTTGACGGACCGGCCTCCGTTCGGCTGCGGCTCGGGGTTGAGGGGGGTGCATTTGTTGTTGGCGATGAAGCGGTCCCGCATCTGGCGACCCATGCTGATGCTCAGGACAGAATCCCGGGTGCCGTGCTGGTGATAGTAGGCCACGGGCTGGGTACCGCCGTCACAGCCGCTGAGGACGGCGCTGGAGATGATGGCGACGGCCCGCACATCGTTGGGCCGGGAGCAAGCCCACGAGTACGACATGGCTCCGCCGTAGCTGAAGCCCGTGGCGAAACGGAGCGACTGCTCAACGCAGAGATCATTCTCGATGGTGCGCACCATGTTGTCGACAAACTGGAGGTCCTCGCCTCCGGTGTTGGCCCAGCCCTGGTTGAGACCGTTGGGAGACACGAAGATGGCGCTGTTGTTGCCGGTCATCAGGGGGGGAAGACCGTACCAGGCGAGAGTGCCTCCATCGCCATTGGCAATCTGTTGTGCATTGCCACCCAGAGCGTGGAAGGTGAAGACCAGACGATACGCCGTGTTGGAATTGTAGTTGTCAGGGAGGCGGACGATGTATTGTCTCTGCTTGCCGTTAACCGTCATGGTGTACTGCCCATTTCGGATTGTCGGCGTCTTGCCACATCCTGGGGACCGGGCTCCCAGGACGGGCGTGACGCACGAGAGGGCGAGGAGCACAAAGGAGGGCAGCTGCATTTTGGCCTGGCTTGTGATGGACGAGCTTGCTAGGTAGCCAGTCCAAGATGTCAAGACAAGCAGCAGAGCCAGTGGTTATATATCTTGAACACAGCCCCAGGTTTACTTACATCACACGAGGGCTTGTCCATTGCCAAGTGCTCTGGGCCGACGTGCCCCATCGAACACTCGGAGACCGTTCCGTGGAAATACCACGTGAGAATCCTTGCCAGAGCGTGTTGGGGTTGAAGTCAAGCCGGAGTTTTGGTGTAAACAGAAGTACGGGTTGCATTGAGTCTCGACTGCAACCGGATAATAGCACAGGATTTTACCCGCTCCAATGACTGTCTTGGTGGAGACTCTCATTAACAACTACCGCTGGACGCATCAAGCTCTTCAGCCTTGGCCAAATCTCCCCCCTCACAGCGTGTGAGCTTAGCTGTGGGGAACGCTAGACTGAAACCGGCGCTCGTGACAACCTTTCCAGGATCACGGCCAGCAATTGCCTTTTTGAGCACGGCGTCTAACGTGACGATACAGAATCGGTCTAACAACCGTTGACCCTCAACCTCCGAAGTGCCGAAATTTCTGCCGTTTCAAGGTCGAGAAACCTACTTGGGGAGAGCATTGTTCCGACGTCACTGGCCGGATGATAGGACGACAACCCATGATCCTGGGTGGCATTGCCGAGACCACGGGGTTGGCGTAACGGCCCGTTCACCCATTCCAGGTTCTCCAGGTTTTGAGGCTCCGCTCCCGTCGCCATTTCACATTTCTCCGGAAAATGTCCCGAATGGTGACAGTCGTTGCCGGTCGAGCCGATCGATGCATAAACTCATTAGCTTGCTCCGGTTCATGGGGCAAAAGCGAGGTGGAATGTGGTCTTACCCTCATGGAGTTATTCACTGCGGGCTCCTGGTTAACTTCAGTGCAAGACAGTGACCGACCATGTGTCTGTGATATTGGCGGTAACTAATATTGGATTTCGGTTCCTGAGGCGTGACTTGTTGATGCCAAGAGCACATGCTCGAATACCCGGATTCTGGAAGAATTTTTATATAACGCGCCCCAGACCCAGGGCCAAAGAGCCGACGTTTCATTCAAGGCAATCCGTGGTGGGTTGTGACGGTTGGGCAACAGACCCACACCCATTGAGCCAACCTTCCAAAAGGATTGCCAGAATTCTAAGGTCAGCACCTCAGAATCCTAACTGTGGATATATGCCAGCACGACCCCCAGCCAGGGCCGTGACTACCCCCCCATCGCACCAGCGGTTCGCCCCCGAACCGACCCCCCCGGGGCCGACGAGTAATCCGGGGAGCGCTCTGTACGGGGGCACTAGGCAGCCTATCGATTACTAATATATAGAATCCCTAACTCTGCCCACACCTTGCACTTTATTTAACCATTCGCCCGGGCTGATCGCTTTTTCTACGCCGGAAGTTGGGTACGTTGGTAGGTTGGTTGACACTACTAGGGCTCGAACCCAGGGCGTTTGACCTTAGAATTGTGACGGTTGGGCAATAAACCCACACCCATTAAGCCAACCTTCCAAAAGAATTGCCAGAATTCTAAGGTCAGCACCTCAGAATCCTAACTGTGGATATATGCCAGCACGACCCCCAGCCAGGGCCGTGACTTGGGTCTGAGAATATGAGAGGGGGAAATGCGTACCGCCCTGCGTGATGCATTCAAGCATAACACCCCATCTCGATAAATATATATATGAAGATGCAGGCACCCTGATGGGCAAAGGCCCAAGGGCCGCTAGTAATACAAGACACCTTAAAGCTCTTTATTTACTTACAGGCGACTAAATCAAGTAAATATATAACTAAGTTAAAAAGGACTTAATTAAAAAGATAAAAATATTTAAAAATAAAAAAATAAAATAAATATAAATAAATTTAGCCCAACTAATACCCTAATTAAGCTAATACCACTAATTAACACATAATCTATTCCCTAATAAAAAACCCAAAATTTAATAGGTTATAAGCCCAATTTAATTAACTAAAAAGATCTTTATCGCAAAAAAAATCAGTTACTAGCAATAGCTAAATATCTTTACAAACCTTACCCTTTCACTACTAAACTAGTAAATAATAATAATATAATAAAGTTTAAAAAGAAAATAAACCTAATACGCCCTATTTTATATAAAACCCAATATATACTTAATAAAAAAGTAAAAAAGTAATAGTAAAGGTTCACTTAATTTAATATCCCAAACAACAACCCAATAAAATAAAACCTTACTAATATTATAATAATTAATAATAACTTAGTTACTAAACTATCGAAAAAAGAAAAAAATATCAATTTTACTAAAATTACTATTTTAAAATCTAATTTATTGTTTAAACTCCTCCTAAACACTAATTCGGCCAAATTTACAGCTTAAAACACATCCCCAATCGCTTTTAAAAATATAGGTTTTTTTATTATTTAAAAGCCTTTTAAAATTCCTAAAACTATATAACTTAAAGGTAAAAAAAACTTTAAAACCTAGTATAACATTATTAAAAACTTTATAATTACTAATAAATAAAATAAAAAGTAAAAACTTAATAATAAAAACAATATTAAACTTACCTTATAGCTTATCTAAATTATAATATCCCTATATTTCGCCTACTTTAACTTTACAAACGGCTATTAATCTCTTAACAATTTCAAATTTATTTATTACTGCGTTAAACTTATTATTTAGTTTACCTTATACAAAGTTTAACTAATATAACCTATATAAACGGAAATAGTTAAAGCTACGTTAAATAATTTAAAAATACGATAAAGTAGCTTTAAAAAGTTAATATACCTATTCCCAAAAAATTAATTAGAGCAATTTTTATTATAAATATTAAAAATAAATTATTAAACTAAACGGTATAAATATATATTAAATTACGTAATAAGTTAAAATAATATACACTTACGTATATTTAAACAAACTTCCTTAATAAAATTTATATTAAGCTATTAATTAAAAGTAACAAAAAAACCTATAACGTAAAAGTTATTTAAAATAATAAAAATAAGCGTAAAATTAAAAAAATACTAAAACCTAATAATAAACGTAAAAATAATTTAATTATTAGAAAAGGAAATTATAAAAACTATAATAAACTAAGCTATTAAAAATAAAAGTATTAAAACCTAAAAAAACCTTTAAATAATTTTAATTTTACCTTTAAATTATTAATATTATATTAAACTAGTAAAAATTTAATTTTAGCTTTGACTATATTTATAGGGAAATTTTACTAATATAATTCCCATATTAACCTTAAAATTATCTCGGAGATTTTTACTATTTACAACTAATTTATCGTAAACTTATACTTAAAACCTAATTACTAGTATTATTAAATATAATTAGGTTTAAAAACGTAAAATAAGAACTTTAATAATTAATAGCTAACTAGTAACGATTTTACTATAAGGGAAAATTTTACCTTTACTATTATTAATATATATAATAACTTTAATAATATTATAATATAAGTATATTAAAATTACTAATTATTTAATATAAACGTAAATTTATATATAGTTAATAATAAAAAGTAATATATTTTTGGAAAGTTTACGTAAATTTTAAAGTAACTTTCTATTATTATAAAAAGAGAAATAATCTACCCTATATATATTAAACTAGTAAGAGCCTTAATTATTAGACCGTAAGGGTAAAAGAACTAAATAAAGTACGTTTATACCGTTTTTATTTTAATATTTTTAATTAATATTTTTAATGGTAAGTATTTATATTACGTAAGTAAAAGCCTTTAGGATAATAATATTATAATATTTAAAGGAAAAATACTAATAATAATTAATATTAACGCTAAAGGCTTCTTTTTTTATATTTATAGTATTATAAAGCGTTAAATTCTTACCTTATAAAAAATTATATTAATTAAATTAAAATAATAATAAATTTAATATTATAAATTTAACTACTTTAGCTTTAAATATTTATATAAAATTATTAAAATAACTATAGAAATTTCTTTTAACTTTAAAAAGTTTACGGTAATATTTTATAAAGCTTACGATTTTGGTTTTAAATTTTATATCCCCTTTAAAAACCTATAATAGTAAAAGATTATTTTTAAATAAAATATATATATTAATTGTAAAATAATTAAACTAAAATTAATTAACGGTTAAAAGTATTATACGCTCCTTATAAATAATATTATACATAAGTAAAAAATCACCTTTTTAAAAGAGAAAAAATATATTATTAACGTAATTATATTATAAATTAACAAAATAAAGCTAAAAACAAAAAAAAAAAAAAAAAAATCTAGCTTAACGGTAATAGAAAATTTGGAAAAAACAAAGGCCTTAATTACAAATATAAATAAAAAGGTACAAAACTTATACTTTCCGCTTTATATTATTAATACATAAATAAAGTTTTAAAATATAAAATTAACGTTATTTAAGTAATTAATAAGTAAATAAAAATATAAATATAAATCCTAAAAGTATTTTAAAACTTTTTTTTAAAGGTAAACGTTAAAATCGCTAATATTACCTTTACCATTACCGTTACTAACAAAACTCTATATTAAACTTATTATAATTATATTTACCCTAATAAAAATAATTAATTTACTTATAAGTACTATTAAATTATTAGTAACAAAATAATTATTTATATTAAGGCGTAAAAGCGTAAAATATTTTGTAAAATAGCGTTACGCGATTAAAAGGGTATTTTACTTAAATATAATAATTATTATATATATAAAATTTAGGTTATTAATAAGTTAAAGGTAATAATTACCCCTTATATCATCTTTTATAAAGATTTTCGCAATTAAAGGGAGATTAAGGTTAATATTAATAAAATTATCTACTTTATTCTAAAATACGTTTACTATTACTTTAGAAAAAAAACCCGGTAAATTAACGCAATTAGTATACTTTTTATATATTTTAACGTAATATAGTTTAATTACGGTATAATAAATATACCCTTTACGGATTCCAATATAATATAATTAGATTACGGCGTAATGAATATACTTTTTATAATTTGGGGAAAACTATACTCGTATTATTACGCCAAAAGGGAAAAATATAATATCTTTATATTAAAAACCTTTATAATAATCTTAATCAACCAGTAGGTTAATAGCGTAATAAACAATAATTTTAATAAAATAAATTCTAATAATAATTTAAAAGAAGATTTAAATTTTTACTTATAAATATAAACCTATAAAAAAAACACTTAATTTTAATATATTTTAAAATAACTTAACATTTTCCTATAGGATTAAGAGTTTTATATTTGTTTTAGCTATATAATAAATACTTTTAATAATATTAAATATAGTAAAAAGTAGCTAAACTAGCGGAAGAAAATCTATAAGGAAATTGCTAACGTTTTAATGCGTAAAATCTTTAAATTTATTACATATAAAAAAGTAAAGCGTATAAACGTTAAAATACTTAAATTACTAATTATAAAGTAAATATTACGTAAAAAACCTAATAGCTTAAACGTAACTACTTATTATAAAGCTTAGATTATAACGTATAAATTTATATAGCGTAAAGGATTAAATTATAATAAGATTTTTACTTTTATAGTATATTTAGCCTTTTAGTAAATTATATTAATATTAATAATAGTAAAAAAATATTTCGTTTTTTAGATAAATTTTATCTTTATATATCTTAGCAAAGTTTTACTTAAAGAAATAATTTTTATAAATTAGTTTAAAATATTTAAAGAGTTTTTTAGAAACTACCTAAATCTTATAAAAAAATATTACTATTTACGTAATAAAATTATTTATCTTATTTTCCTACTTTATAATCTACGTTAAGTAAAAATAAATTAATAGAAGAAATAATACCCCGGTTAGGCTAGTACTACTAATTGATATATAATTTATTTTTTGGCAAAAGACCCAGAATCCGACAATATATACCAAATTTCCATATTATTTGGTCTGGCATGCCATAGAATTGGTTTTAAAGCTGTATGGTTGATAGTGCTTAAGACTTAACTGTAGAGGCGGCAGCCCTCTAAAGTGCATGTAATAATGTTTGTTTTGTAGAGGAGGAAAATGGACCCTAAGAGCTGGCTAAATACAGGGCCTGGGTCCATGCGTGCCTTCCATCTTGTCTGGGTACTCCTGCCTAGTGTTACCTAATTCTGACATTGTAAAAAAAAAGAGCTTGGGCGGGCTGGGATTCGAACCCAGGTCTTTCACTAAACGCTGAAGAGAGGTACTTATTAGGGAAGAAAATAACGCTGAAACGCTCAGGAACACGCTGACCACTGCGCTACCCGCCCTTTGGAGTTTTTACTGAGTAGGGTACTGGAGATTAAGACTATATACCCACGTTACCTGACGCTGTGACGTAGCAAAAAAGAACAGCTTGGGCGGGCTGGGACTCGAACCCAGGTCTTTCGCTAAACGCCGAGAAAGTAATAATCAAGAAAACAAACAAACGCTGAAACGATTAGGAATGCGCTGACCACTACGCTACCCGCCCTCACTGAATACGGTAATGCAGTTTGAGACTAAATACCCCGTTACCTGATGCTGACATAGCTAAAAAGAAATGCTTGGGCGGGCTGGGATTCGAACCCAGGTCTTTCGCTGAACGTTGAAGAGAGGTACCTAGGGAAGAAAGCAACGCTGAAACGCCCAGGAACACCCTGACCACTGCGCTACCCGCCCATCTTGGGATGTTGTTGATAGGCCTAATACCTCCGAGTGCCGCTGGCAGACACCCCACGCGTCCATCCTTGTTGTTCTGGCATTACCTTGGTGCCAGGCTCTACACAGTACACACCACGCTCCCTAAACCCGTACCGATGACAGGAGTCCACTATCAACCTAAGAGACGAGCAAAAGACAACGTCAGATATTTCACAGTTGCTTTAAGCCCGAAACGATGAACGGGAAGTTGGTATGCGAAAGCATCCCCGGCTACGGCGAGACCGAGGGATTTGTTTCTCACGAGGAAAGAGACGGGCATCATCATGATCACGGCACTGGCGAGCACATCTTGCACGTATCCTCCATATCCCAGTGTAGTGCCCATATCGGCAAAATCGTCCCCGGCGATCGGTTTACCATCACGTCATCCTACGAGATGAAGCAGCATCCGGGGATGAAGGACCCCGACGGTTCGTTGGAGCCCATCATGGGAATCCAATTTTTGCACCTAGCCCGGCCACACAGGCTGAAGGTCTCAAGGACATTCTCGCTTCACCACCGTGACCTGCAGGCATTTCTGGACCAACTCGAGAGGCTCACTGGCAAGAAGACTCCAAGTCCGTAGATGGGTACCTACCTATAGAATCAGACACCGCCTTGACGCCTGGTAAAAGCAGAGAGGAGATATAGTCTCGAACAAGGCTCGTCGTTTATAACTACGCCACGATGCGTGATTTCAGGCGTACCTAGGTAGAAAGGACTTGCAAACCGTCTGGGCCCTTTATCAAGGGCCCGTGGCATTTGTCGGAGACCGGAAGAGGCCATGCCCCCCATCGGAGGTCACCTGCACCGGCCAACCCCACCCCTTTTCTTCAGCCGCAACGACCGGGTCTGATACAGAATGCAACGCCACCAGCGCGTCTCCCACCGTCATTGGAGCACAAGGTGGCCGACCCCTGCGAAATATTGCCAGCTAACCCCCAAAATGGTCAAGGTGGCTCCCTGAAACGGTTTGGCGCTCTGGAAACGACAACACAGACCGCCAGGGACCCCTGGGCCTTTGGCTCAGACTCATAAAAAGAGAGTTCAAGCCCATTTCTCTTGGCTCTGTTGAGCCGCACTCTGCTCGTCGCCATCATTCCACCACGACAACGTCATCTCGTCGCGACTTTTTGCCCCTCGTTTATGAAGTCGCGACGATGTACTCCTCGACGTCTTCGTTGCTGTTAGCGAGGAGGCTACTTTTGGCGGCGATTTTTGTCGTTCACACAATCGCTCAGACCCAGCCCTGCGAGGTACGATCATCTGATGTGCAACCAGACCCTGTTCTGCAACCACGCCGTGGATGATTCATTCGATGGTGAGGATGATGGAACTGACATGTCTCCAAGGACACGTGCAAACCGCAAATAGCGGCGGCGACCAAGTGCACGACCTTGGCGTGCGGTTGCTATGCATACGACGATCCCAGTGTCGTCAGTTGTCTTCAGTCCGAGTGTGGGAGGGGTTTCCAGTGTATGTGCTCTCCAACAAATGCCCCTTTTTGTTCCCTGCCTACTCGGCGAGGATACCTACTAATATGGGATGCGTAACGGTGTAGCTGTGCGCGATAACGAGATACTCTACTGCTCATACGTCGGCGTCACCCTGACCAAGAACCCCCCCGGTTCGGCCGACACCACGACCGATCCGACATCCTCCAGCTCGGGCGGGTCTCAGACGCAGCCAACCCAGGGCGGGGCAGCCCCGGTCCCATCTACAAAGAGTGGAAACAGCGGCGGATCGTCCTCGGGGACGGGGTCTGGCTCGTCAGCCGGTGGTAGCTCATCGGGATCTGATGGTTCTTCTGATAACAGTATGTCCTTCCAGGCGGTCAAGTTCTCACATGTTACTAACACCTCGGAAAAGACGGCGGCCTCAAAACAGCAGATATTATCGGCATCGTGATCGGGAGTGTATCCGCAGTTGCGGGGATTGTCGGTGCGTGGGTCGCGGTAAGGCAGAGGAGGAGACGCGGTCGCCGGCCTGACTCTCCGGCAGCCGACTACAAACCCCCGGCATACGGTAACCAGGGCACAGTCCACAACGGTCCGGTCTACTATGTGAACGGGCCGCCGGTCCCCTACCAGCCCCCGCCTGCTTACCATCAGCCACAGCCGATATGGGGCTGGAGACGGTGACAGATGATGGAAAGACTTTGTTCGATAGCCGCTGTATCTACCACCGGCACACACATAGAGATACTATTAATGATGATTTTTTTGCTAACACGATTTTGATTTTATGTCTGACAGGTTGCTACATGAAGGTACCTAGGTAGGAACTGTTGTCGGCATCTCACTCCTACGTACCTAGGTATTTAACTCACCCAGAATCCCACCCATAGCCCCGGTCTTGGCTTCTCTAACACGTTTCGCGGTTTCCACTCGAGCTACGTACACATAAAGAGGTGGATTACCAATTCCCTCCTCCAAGCAGTTGCTGCTTAACCCAGTAGCCCATGTCATCAGCGACCTTAGAATGCAGGATGCTTGCAACACCCTTAGACTTCCTAGCTCAGGATGAGATATGCCATGCAAGAATCCTACAGCCTTTTCGTTTTCGGATACACCAACGGACTCACGGAGACATCCGCTTCGTCAGCGTCACCGTACCCGTTGGATTTCATGCAGCACTTGGCGGCATCACCCGCCCTCGTCTACAAATAAGGCAATAAAGCTGCACCGCCAACGCCCCGACGTAGTATTCTCATTCCTTACCTTAATCCTACGTTCCACAAATGTCAGCTGCCAATGACCCACGGGGTCGTATGCAAGGAGCGAATTGGGTCCCAAGGATGAAAATTTGGCTCGGCAATTTCCCACCCACCTGCCCGCTCATGCATGATCGGACGAGCCCGCTCGACCCGCAGTGGTTTCCCGGTTTCTGGTCTCCGAATAGAATATTCTCACTCGGCCAGTGGCCGTCTTGTCATCGCTGATTCAGTCCGGGCCTAAGGTCTTGGGGGACCATGCATTCTGGTCTGAGGTAGCATCAGGTAGGGCATAGCTCGGGGCAGGCACCTTGGCGGATGGTACTATAAATGACTGGAAACCTCCCAGCGCCGCCTCGTGGGATCTCTGCTTTAGTTCCTCTACTCTTGCCCGGATTCATCCCGCTCGTTTGACGATGAAGACAGCAGCGGTGACAAGTCTGGCGGTCGCCCTGGCCGGGCTGTGCAACGCATACCAACCCCTTGCCCGCAACCCGGCACCACCGTCGACCAAATGCAAGTGTTATCCCGGCGACAAGTGCTGGCCGAGTGACCCGGAGTGGTCGAGCCTGAACCGGACCGTCGGCGGTCGTCTCGTGAAGGCTATCCCTCCCGGTGCCGCGTGCTATCCCAGCTTCAACGGAATTCCCACCGCGGACCCTGCGCAATGTGCCGTCGTCTCGGCGCAATGGTCCAACTCAACCTGGATGTGAGTCCACGGTTTTAACTGCATAGCAACCCCTAGCTGTTGCTGACCGCGTTTCACAGGGCTGACCAGGCGAATATCCCGATGACGCCCGTCTGGAGCAATAACACGTGCGACCCGACGACGGCACCAGGAACAGGATCCCCAGCTGGGTGTTCCAACGTGTGCCTGGAGGGTTTCTTGTCGGTTTACACCATCCTCGCCGAGAGAGCAAGCGACATTGCCAGCGGTGTTGAGTTTGCACGGAAGAACAACTTGCGCATCATCATTCGAAATACCGGTCACTGTTTTATGGGGCGATCGACAGGTAAGGTTGCTCGCTCTTTATTGAATAAGTACTTACCACAGCAGGTTGGGGATCCCTGGTCATCAACACGCATCGTTTGAACTCGATCGAGTTTAACAGCAAGAAGCTTCCCGATGGTCACACCGGCGGTACGGTCAAGATTGGCGCGGGTGTGATGTTCCAGGACGTCTATCCCAAGGCTTGGGCTCGTAACCTTGACGTGCTTGGTGGCGAGTGTCCGGTAGGTTCAGGCTATGGCTTGATTTTGCCCCCGGATCTAACCGTGAGTCTAGACAGTCGGCATGGCGGGAGGCTTCGTCCAGGGCGGCGGACAGGGACCACTATCTGGTATCTACGGTGTCGGTAAGCAACCTGTCCAGCCCACGAACCTCAGCAAGTCAACTAAAAAATCTGAACTATAGGATCGGATCACGCTGTATCATTCGAGGTTGTCCTCGCAAACGGCCGGATTGTCACCGCAGATGACAAGACAAACAGCGATCTCTTCTGGGCCCTGAAGGGTGGTGGAATGGGCACCTTTGGCATCGTCACCTCGGCGACCTTCAAAACATACCCAACCGTTTCAGTCAGCGGGATGAGTCTGCACATCACCGACGAGGGCGACAGGTTCTGGGAGGGAGTACGCCTGTGGTACACCATGGCCCCTTCGTACACCGAGAAGGGGATGTACGTGTGGTATTCGATGTCCGAGGGTGCACTTACGGTGCAGCCTTTCGTTGCGCCCAACATGACGGCAGCAGAGTTGAAGGCGGTCGTCGATCCCCTCCTCGACCAACTCCGCGCTGCCAACGTCACCTTCACAACGACTCCGATCCAGACGTTCTCCAAGTTTGGTGATTTGTACAACGCCATGTGGGAGACGACACACCACGCCTCCGGCCTCGGTGCTTTCTGGGGTGGCCGCATGATTTCACAGAAAGACATTCGGGAGCGAGGCGACGACATCGTCCAAGCTTATCGGGACATGAGCGCCAGGTATCCGGGCCAGGTCGCCTTCGGTGGACATCTCGTCAACCCGGGTCACAGGGCCAAGGATCCCCAGCAGAAACTCAGCGCCGTCCACCCGGTTTGGAGAGATACGGCGGATATCGAGGTGTTTCTGTATATCCCGCCTCCGTGCCAGTCAGCCGAGCAGCGCGCGGAACACGAACGCCGCGTGACGTACGACCTGGGAGGTCTGCTTCGAAACGCGACGCCGAACAGTGCGGTGTATCCGAACGAGGTATGTTTTGCTACTATGATATCAAAACTGAAATATCCGGATAAGGACTGAACTGACAAAGTACAACAGGGCGATATCAATGAGCCGAACTGGCAGGACGCTTTCTGGGGCCCGGTCTATCCGAAGCTCCTGAAGATTAAGCAAAAGTACGACCCTACCGACGTTTTCTGGGCCAAAGCGAGCACGGGCTCCGAGGGCTGGGCGTTGCAAGATAATCTGAAGCTTTGCAAGGTCAAATGAGCTTAACGCAGTTGCCTGATACAACAGGCACTATGTGTGGACGATCTGTTGAAAAAGTACTAGCAAACTACCTACCTAACAAAAATAATGCATAATATATCGCGCTCAGTAATGGCACCCACTCTATGGATGTCTTGCTGCATGAAATGATCCCCGTTAAAAACCCATCTCCCCATCTACTGTGTCTTAATCTCAAAGCCACCCGCCACCGGCTCAGACAACGTCCACAAAATCCCCTCCTCAATGACCCGATCCCACCGCTTCGACTCGGACAGCTTATCCCCATACTGTCTAAAAGCATGCGGCAGACCAGAAAACATGTGTACATCAGTCGCCACCCCAGCATCAGCCAGCTTCTTCGCATACAACAGCCCCTCGTCCCTCAACGGATCCCGCCCCGCAATCCCAAACACAGTCGGCGGCAGCCCCCTCACCTGCTCCGGCCTCGCCAGGCCGGGGTTCATCCTCGCATCAGCCGGATCCGCCTCTCCGACCTTGAGCAGCCCCATAAACATCTCGCACATGGACCGCGGCAGGATCGGCGCGTCCTTGCACGTGTTCCACGACCAGATCGACTCATCTTTCAAATGCTCAAGCTGGTACCGGTAGCACTGCATATTGCTCAGACTAGGAATCAGCAAAACCTGTCCCGCAATGCGCGGGAGCGACGCCGCCGCCTTGCCGAGATGTTGCTGCAGCACCAGAGACGCGGTGAGATACCCGCCGGCCGAGATGCCCCCGACGACAACGCGCTTCGCGTCGCCCCCGATGGCGGCGATGTTCTCGTGCAGCCACCGGAACGCGTCCTCGGTGTCGTTCCAGGCCGTGGGGTAGACGTGTGCCGGTGTGTGGCGGTAGTTGACGTTGAGCACGACGACGCGCGCGTTGATGGCTATGCGGGCGCAGGTCGCGTCCTCGCCGGCGAGGGTGCCGAAGAGCCAGCCGCCGCCGTGCAGGTGCAGGTAGACCGGGAGCGGGCCGTCGGACGGGTTGACGCCCGTGGGACGGTAGGTTCGGGCTTCGACGGTGGACCCGCCGCGCGTGGGGATGGTGAAGTCTTGCGTCTGGACCCATGGACCCAGAGTCTTCATGGCCTCGGCGGCGTTCTTCTCGCGGTAGGCGTTGCCGGCTGCTTGCTTCTCCTCGACTGTGTCGGAGGGGGAAAAGGGGGGCGGGGGGATCTGCGATTCGAGCGCGAGCCACTCGGCGCTGGGTTGTTCGTGGCCTGAAAAGTCGCACATGTCGTCGCCGTTTGAATTCGAATTTTGTAGATGGTGGTTGACTGGTTGGGCTGATGGCTGGGCTGATGGTTGGACAACAACAGGTATGAGAGGTCAGTCGATTTTAGTAGGTATGTAGTCCCTCGTGTCAACCTGGGTGGGTGCACACTGGACACAAATAGGCAGTCGTCTCGGCCAATGACAACCGTGACGGCTGGTCGGCAGTGGTTGCGGCACCCCATGGTAGAAATGCCGTCCCATGTGCTAGTTACGGGCTCTATAAACGCGGGCGGCTGGAGTCACCTACCTAGGCAGCTGCGGGAGGGGATAGGAGATGGTGGTCATGGAAATAAATGACGCTGCATTCACACAACATGGAGCATTCATCAACGTGGTGGTACATGTATTGAGCTTGTAGGTATTGTACGAACAGAAGTAACTACGATGCCCAAAATATTGGGCACGATGATCTCAATGCCAGCGGGAAAGATGTTCCTGCAACGCCTAGGTATCCATGTATTTCCGAGGCTGCCAGGAGACGGATTGCGGGGCATCAACACGGGATGGCGTGGTGCGGGGTTGAGCCTGATGCTATTCCCAAGGCGGGGTTCTCCGATGACCGGGCGGGCCGGTGCTGCCGCCATCGCCAAGCTTACCCCCACGTTCCCAGTGGTGACCATTAACTGTGGAGAACTGCCACTTGCAAGACCTTTGGTTTCCAGATAAACATCTATGCGGTTTACACAAGCCTCTCTCCCTGTTCGTATATCCTTAGAGATGTCAGAGACCGAAAGAGCTCCTCTGTGCTCCTTGGCGACTTCCTTGTACCGCCCACAACCTGGATTTAAGCCATTCTCACACTCCACCCATTCTGATTCACCCCTTCTCGCGGATGAAACACAACCTCGACATCCTGGTCTGGCTGTTCGAGAGCTGCGACCTGCAATGACTTATGAACACTCAACTGCGGCCACTCCGACCCCCCAGCGGGCTTCAAGTCGAACCGGAGCGTCATCAGCGCACAAAGCAGCAGGAGCTCGGCCGTGGCAAAGTGTCGCCCAGGACAGAGATGCGCACCATACCCAAACCCTCGCAGAGCCGCCGGATGGTGCTTCAACCTCTTCCCGTCTTCACCAGGAAGGAAGCGCTGGAACCGGAACTCGTCGACATCCGCGCCCCAGTTCTGCGGGTCACGATGCTGCACGATGTACGGCGTGAACACATAGCCGCCCTTCTTGATGAGAAACCGACCATCGAGCATGTGGTCCTCCAGCGCGACGCGCGGCGCAAAGCCAAAGCCATGAAACCGAAACGACTCGCGCAGCACCGCCTGCAGCGTAGGACAGGACTCTTTGATGTAGCCGTAGCTGATCACCTGAGAAGACTCCCCGTCGCGCGTCACGCCGCTTTCCAGCTCGGTACGACACAGGCGCAGACACTCGGGATCCGAGTAGATGTGGTAGATGAGCCAGAAGGCAGTGGGCAGCAGGTTCGTGCTGAAGGCGATGTTGTCGGCCACGGCCAGCCGGTTGATATCGCCCTGCGGGATCTGCTCGGCCCGGTAGAACTCGATGCGTCGCTGGAAGAATGTCGACGCCTGCGCGAGGCCGCCGCGGCGGAAGTACTCGTCGAAGGCGACGAAGAGAGTTTCGCGGGCTTTGACGGCTTCGCGGACCATCCATTTCGGGAGGCCCATTCCGAGGGCCGAGATTCCATTGGTCTCGAATTCACTTTCGGTCATGGTCAGCAACGGCAAATGTCAGAGTAGCTCCTAGTAAACTCACATCCATGCGTCAATATTGGCAGGATGCTGGAAAGGATCCATGGGGCCAAAGATGGTGTTGGTCGTCGCAACCATGACATTCCTCCGCATCCAGTCGTACAGTTTTACGGGTGTTGTTCCCCGTCCGGCCAAGTCCGAGAGCGTCCGCTCGAGGAGTCCGACGGTGTGCGCGCTCATCACGTTGAGCTCCGGCCCCGCGGCGAGGGCACCGTGGACTGCTTTGTGGAGCCGGGGGAGGAAGTTGCGGTCTGTCCCGAGATCGCGGCTCATGATGGCCATCCCGTCGGGACTAACGTCGAGGAGCGTGCGCAGTCCATTGATAATCGTCGGGTCAAAAGAGAGCGTGTGAACTTGTTTTTGGATCGCCGGGATAAGAGGCAGGGAGTTGACATAGTAGAATGTTCGTCCCGGGACGCGGACCTTGTAGATCGGATAGTCCGGGAACTTGGTCTTCATGTACAGCGGGAATCTGGACCTCTTTTTTCGCATGTCGATGATGGTCCCTATGAATGGGATCGGGATCGTGGCCGAGGGGAACGGTGGCTCATCGCGGTGATGCGTCAAGTACAAGTATGCCCAGGCCAAGCTGTACACAGTAGCGGCGACACCCAGGACCGCGGACGCCGCGTATCGTACAGTATCGTAGTATGTCATGGCGATCGCAATGCAACGTGTTTTGGCGGATTGCAGTAGTGCTCTTACCCGGGAGGATTTATCGTGGGGTAAAGGAGGTTTTGGGGTAGATATGGGAACATGATGAGAGGCTGACACTAGGGAAAGGGTTGATGCGATGTGTTGGTTGATCCTTCCATGGCACGCTGACGGCAAGCGACAAGTTCTGCCAGGCATCCATTCCGTCTGGTGTTATGGGTAGCGACTCGGACTCTTCGCATCCTTGGCATCCACCGGGAAGTACCGTAACGGCAAGTTCCGTGACGGCCAAGAAAAGGGGCGCACGGGAGTCATGTGACTCGCGGTAAACAACTTGCTGTGGTTTTAACTCCGGTCACGGTTCATTTCAATTTTTCCCAACTGCACGTCTACTCCCCTTTCTTTCGCCGAATATCAAGATGGCCGCCTTCATAAAAGCCGCGAATGCAAAGATCAGGTCCAATCCGGTCACCGACTACATCTGTTCAACCCGTAGGTGAATCCAAAATCTGGCGCGTCGCATCGCCGTTATTCCCGCAAACCCGCTGACCCACCACAACAAAGATTTCTGGGGCCCAGTTTCCAACTATGGAATTCCCCTTGCGGCGATTCTCGATACGCAGAAAAGTCCCGAACTGCAAGTCTCTCTGCATCTAGACCAAGCAAGATGCCGTAAAACTAACACCCGTGCCAGTATCTCGGGGCAGATGACCGGGGCCTTGACGATCTACGCCGCGACCTTTATGCGATACTCGCTGGCTGTGACGCCCAAGAATTATCTCTTGTTCTCTTGCCATTTGGTCAATTTCGGGGCTCAGGTTACCCAGGGATATCGCTATCTGGATTATCACTACCGGGGTGGCAAGGAGAGGATGGCAGCAGAGAAAGCCATCGAGGCGGCTGGAGCAAAATGAGCTGGGTTTACCGAACGGTAACTACAGGGGATGTAGGAGGTAGACACATTCATCTAATGAAAGTTTTCAGCTGAAGTTAGTTCTCCTGCCGCGTCAGGCTGCTCACAGGTGTAGTTCCCCGGAGGCGGGTATGCTCCGATGGTGTTCAGAGGTCCTCACACCAGCCCCTTTAAAAAGCGAAAACCGACACTTAACAATCACGTACGACCATACCCACTGGAGAACTCGGGATCCCGTCCGCTCTCCCATAGATAAGCCAGTGAGGGCCAGACTAGTAGTTGGGTCGGTGACGACCAGCGAATCCCTGGTGGTGTACGTTCTTTTTGCACTATGATATCTCATTGCTTTTTTTGTTCCCCTTGCTTTACTTCACACTCTCTGAGCCGCCATCCGCGGTTCTCAAATTTCATGCTCCCAAACTTGTGGTGTGCAAGAAAAAGGATATCCTTCCCTTTCACAGCCTAGTACCCGCTTATACACGACAAAACTCACTATATCCATGTATTACTCATTTCTTTTGGTATCACTATCCAAACATTGATGACTCACAAGTCCAACACTACCACAGCCGTCTCACAGCCGGCTCCACCATCTGATTCGCAACATCCTGCGGATTCAAACTCCTCTTCAGCCCCGAATCGATCTTGGGCAAGTACGGACTCGTCTTCTGGTACGACCTCCACGCATCACAATTGGGCTTCATCTGGTCCAGCTTCATGAGCTGCCTGATCTCGGTCTTGCGCTCGAGGAACTGGATCCCCAGCCCGCCCGAGATGTGCCAGCCGATGTGGCAGTGCATCAGCCAGCAGCCGGGGTTGTCGGTGCGGTACGCGATCACGAGCCAGCCGCTCCCCGGCATCTGCGCGACGTCCCGCCGGATCGGATTGTTAAAATTGAGCTGGGACATCATGCTCGCCGCGTTGAAGGTGCCGGAGCCGACGCCTAGTGTCAGGAAGTCGTGGCCGTGCAGGTGGATCGGGTGCGGCAGCGAGAACTCGTTCTGGATTACCCAGAATACCCACTTGTCTGCCTGCGCGACCTCGATCATGTTGATGGCTGCGGGAAAGCTGTCGTTGCCTTGCAGGATGTACTCGAGCACAGGGTGGTCCCATTCCACGCTTATGGGCGTGTTGCGCACCCGCCATTCGAAGACCTGGCCGCGCGGGGTCTGGGGGAAGGCGAGGGTGACGGGGAGGGTTGAAGGAGCAAAAATGGCCGGGTCGATGGTCCGGGTGACGATCGGCTTGAAGCCCGTCTCGCCTGCGCAGGTCGCCGTGAGGGGCGTGCCGCGCTTGGTCGGGAGGGCGGTTGTGGAAGCGCCCGAGTATGAGAAGATGGCGGCCGGGTAGGGGTTGTGCGTCTTGCCGCAGTTGTTGTTCGCCTCGAGCGTCGCGTTGAACCAGTAGTTGTCGACGGCCTGGTTGGCTTCGATGATGACGTCGTAGCGCTGGCCTACGCCGAGGAAGAGGGACGTCCGCACGACCGGGGTGATGGGCACCAGGTCGATGGCGATCACCGTGAAACTGTGGCCCACGAGTGCGACGGTCAGCGAGTTGTCGACGCTCGTGTTGATCAGCCTCAGGAGGTGCTTCTTCTTGGGCGTCAGCGTGATGCGGTCGTACGAGCCGCCAGACCCGGAGGGGTGCACGTTCTTTCCGCGGAAGAGGATGTTGTCGCTGTCCGGGGGAGCGCCGTTGGCTACCTTCTCTGCCTTGAGCGTGAGCCGGTCGGCGGTTTCGTAGTAGTAGTCGGTCATGAGGTACGGCCCCAGATCGATGTCGTAGTTGGCCGAAGCAGGGCCGTGGACGACGAGAGCGCCGACAACACCGTTGCCGTATTGGTTGGAGTAGTGGCTGTGATACCACGACGTGCCGTACTGCGTCACGTGGAAGTCGTAGATCTTGGAGTGGCCGGGCGGAATCGGGCACTCTGTGACGCCGTTGGCGCCGTCTTGGTTGGATTCGCCGTACTGGCGGATTCCGTGCCAATGAATTGACGTGCTGGAGATGAGATCAGCTGTTTGTTCATGGGAGGGTGTTGTGGAACTGACCCATTGTCCTGCATATCATTATACACGGTGATTTGGATGTAATCACCCCAGTCGGCCTCGATCGTGGGACCCGGGAATGCTCCTGTTCACTGTCAGCCTCTGTCCCTGTCGACGGCGGTGGAGAAAATACCGTTGATCAACATGGCTGGTTTTACCACGCCATCTGGCCCCTTCCAGTTGGTTACATTTGTGATGTGGAACGTGTACTGGCAAAGTCAACACTTCATTCTGGATACATGAGGACACCTATAGCTCACCGTTCTGGTGTTGAACGCAGGAGGATATGTCGCCTCGTAGTCCGTCGATATGTTCCAGTTGTTCTTCCAGCACGATCGGTTGGTCTCATTGTTCTGCCCACAGGGCTTACCGCCTGGGATGATGGTTTGCCTCGGAAGCAAGTGGGCAACCGGCGTTGGTTCTTCTATGATCGGAATGCCCAGAGAGGGTGTGGCATAGTTGAGAACCAAGGCAAGCGCCGAGGTGAGCAGACCTGGTGATGATCTCATACTGATGGTATGAATGAAGTCTCACAGCGAGGGATGAGCAAAGACCGTCCAGTTCAGGCCCACTGTGGGCGGGTGATGGCCATTTATAGACCACAGCCGCTATCAACGTGGATTGTACCGGAAATCACGGAGGAGTCCGACCTATACGGCTGCCGGTCAGAATCCCGAGGTTACCAATACCAGTCAAGCTCCCAAAAATCAGATACATGCCGTGTGCCTGTCAGCACGGGAAGACAAAAGGGACCAGGAACAGACCAGGTCGATAAGCACTGATCGGCGCTATTCCGTGTTCGCAGCCACGATCCCGGCCGAGCCACAGCTCTAAGAGACGGCACGGGCTGGAGAAGACAGGGGGCTCATCGGATGCCGGCTCCGCTCGACCGCTCTGGTACCGCACTCCTTCCGCCATCCTCCGCCTCCGTTCACCGTCTCGTGGACACCTCGTTCAGAAACCCGGAATCTTTGCTCCTTCATCTGGATTCTTGCCACTGACCTTCTCCGGTAACGCCCTGAAAAAGGTCCAAATATCGGCCTGTCAGGTGTGTGCTTAAGCGAGGAGAGAGACGTCAGAAACTCGGGAAAGAGGTCGTTTGCCATATGCCGTGAGGCTGAGGCATGCATGGGTGGCGTCCGACCAGGCATGCGACGCGGGGTAAGCAACCACGTTTGCATGAGGAGGATGCCCCGGGACCGGCATGGACACGGCACAGTTCGGAATCCAGGAACGGATGCCGACCGCCATCGACGACTCGCGGGTTGAAAAACTCGATCACGGGCGCGGCGGGCGTGTTGATCATCGTGACGAACGTAACTATCAAAACTAAAGGTCTGCCTAGCGTCAAGGTGGTATACGCTACCCCCTAAACTAGCCATCGACCCCATTCCCAACGCAACGCCCTTCCCGAGTTGTCCTGGTTGGACCCGAGGACCGGCGGGCTCAACACTCTATTTTTGGGGTGGCCAAGGTACCAGGGGCTCGTCACCATTGATCACCACTGAGGGAAATAGGGCAATAGGCGAGTTACTGGACCTATAGGAGGCCGGCTCAGCCCAATGAGAATTGGCTATATAAATGGATGCCGAGGGGGGGGCAGTGGGAGTACGAGTCCGCTACCTAACTGGTCCTGTTTCATGCTGTCTCGCTTACGGCCGTCGCTGGGCTCGACACGGCAAGTATATTAACCAAGGTTGAATATTGCGACGGTGCGTGTCACTGATGCCTCTTGAATGGGAAGGTGCGCGCTTCAGTGTTGCCATGCATCACGAGAAAACAGGACTACTGGGCCCTGGCCGCCTTTGGCGCCTCGTTCGTGTGAGTTCGGCACCGACGAGGAAGCCGATGACTTGACATGGAAGCACATCGTACGTAACGACATATACCACAAAGACAAGTTCGACCATCGATCGGTGCTCTCAAGCTCCGACGTGGTGGCGGACGACTTTATCCGTGAAAAGGATGGCGGGGCCCCCTACCTTACCTATTTAACCGGCGCGTGTGTGAGAGTCGGAGAATTGGCAACCGCGATAACCTAGGTGTGCAAGGAAGCATGAACTATTGGAGATCGTTGGGGTAATCTATCAGGCCGCCTTATCCCAATCCCAGCAGCCCGGAGCACTCGAAGCGGGTGGTCTGGAATGGATGAAAGTTCTGGCAAATGTCCAGGCAGGAAAGATCAGCAACTAACTGATAAGCAGTCCTTTTGGGATAATCGGGAAAAAAGCGAGATGGAAATGGCATTTAGACTCCTAAATTGGCGACCGCTCCCCCCATAGTTTTCGTTATTGCGCCAAGTTTGGTGATGCGATCCAGCTGGTTGGGATATGGGGCCCCGATTTGTTGTTGCCACAAGAGGGTAAGTGTTCCGCAGCGTCGGGTCGTCCGCCATGGGCGCAGAACCGGAACCTTTCTCCACAGCCGTACACCCATGGACACGTCACAGCGAGCAAGCCTACTATTCACTTGGAGTAGTAGAGTCTGTCATGTTTGTACAGCGGAGACTCATCAAGTGACCAGAGTCGTTATGCATGAGGCCAACGGGCAAACTGTGTAATGGAGCATGGAGTGAACTGATGTTTGCTACCAATCCGGTGAGGTTTGTCAAATGTGTTTGGTTGAGAACAATGAGCCATCAATCCTTGTAGACGACCAAGTTGTCATGCTTTGCCTGCCTGTGTGCCATGGGATGGGAAGTATAAGGTGTTGTGGATGAGCGTGTAGGACCTGGAGGAGTGTGCAAGACCTGGACGCGTACGTATTGCTCACTGTTTCCACGCCCTAGGTCACGAAATGGCATCGTCGTCCGCAACAACGACGCAGGACAACGACTTCTGTTTGAAAAAGGAATTGAGGTCTGGACTGCTCTGGGCACTCGTGAGTGATTCGAAATCCATGAGAAAACTCCCGCAGGAGCTGCGTGACATGGTTGTCGATGAAATCCTTGACAAGTGCTGCCCTCCTCAGAGAACTAGGATTGGCTGGAGTGGGCTGGGCCATACTCTTTATCATGTATATCCTTGCCGAATCTCCCAGTTTTCAGCGGTGTCCCGGAATTTCCAAAACGTCATCGAGTCGCTACTATTTCGCCACATAAATCTGAGGGATGGTGCTAGGAAGTTTCAGGCCTATGTGTTAAACCACCCCAGACGGCTATCTTACCTGAAGTCGATTTCGTTCATTGGAGACGGGCGTCTTTACCTGGACCAGGATGCAGGAGAGTGTCGGTGTGGTGGTTTCGATTGGATCGTGGACTGCGTGAATGACCTCGAGGTAGATGCCAATCCGCCAACGTTTTCAAAACATGGGGGACAGTCGCTCACAAATAATTAGAAAGTAGGATACTGGAGTAGCATACCCTCTCCCAGCGTGGATTTGCTTGGCTTTGATCGGCATCTTACCGTGAATCATGACGGCAAGCTCGTCCTGTCAGTGTCGCGTACTAGGCTTGGGGAAATCCATCGAGACCGGGTCGTGAAACGCTTGGATCTTCCAAAATGCAAGCTGACCTTCTCCCCCCTCGCCGAGCTATCCGACCCTCCGGCCAACGGGGAGCCGAAATTTATCTCGACATCGAGATTAATTGCGAAAGAAATTCTTGCTTACATCTGGGACACCATGTAATATGCGCCGGCTACGCACTCGACAGCGCGTTCTCGGCCATCTTGGGATTTCGTCGGGATAGGGATCTACAGGTGAATGGACACAGGAATCCCTATTCGTCCCTCTTTAGTGCTCTTTCCGGCAAAAGTGTATGGATTCAGTGAGAGTTTGACGGGACTCAATTTGACGGGCACGGATGATGCAACCATAGTATGTATCTATTTGAAGTACAGGAACAGAAAACCCGTCTAGATGCTCGATGGTAGACCGGAGCGGCAGAAACCCTGAGGACGACTCAGTGCGGCCTCTGTGCTAAGAAGGGTCTCTGTGGGTTAAGACATGTCGTTTGTTCCAGCTTTTGCCCTGAAATGATGACCCAGTCATCGGAGACCGGACCTTACACGAACCCGACAGCGCCCAAATCTTGGGTCTATACCACAAACAAGATAACCCCCCACTCAAGCTTTCTTATCCATAGTCATGGTGATCCCCCTAGAAGGAATACTCACCCCCGTCGCCACGCCGTCCTTGTCCAGCTCAAACACAACCCGATCCACCGCGCCGCCGCCCAGCTGACCGACCGTCATCCAGGTAATACAAGTCGGCGTGCCAGCATCCACAGGTGCGTTCTTATCCTGGTAGACAGCGACGAACTGGTATTTCCCTGCCGCTTCTATCGCCGGATACACCCTGAAATCCAGATTTTTTGTCTCTATGCCCGCCTGGTTCGCCATCTCGGCGCGCACATCTTTCCCGTCAATAACCATGTTGGAAACGACTAGACCCGGACCGTCGGCGGATATCTCGAATTCGACGCTTGTGTTCATGTTGTTCGCTACCCCAGAAAAGGATCCGCCGAACCGCGCCATGGCGCCGCGCGCCGCGAGGCCAAAGATATCGGCTAGCGTTTCGGCGACTACGTCGGCGTACACATTCAGGTCTGCTGGTTTGTTTCCAAGAGAAGAGTCGTGCGCGAGGATGGCAAAGCCGACGGATAGGTCGGGGCTGAGGCCTAGGTAGCTGCTGTAGCTTGCTACCTCGCCGGACTTTAGGAAGATGTCGGCGATCGGGGACGGTGACGCAGAAGAAAAGCTGGCGTGGTAGATCTCCCAGGGCCGGCCGACGCTGTTGCGGAGGTTTGATGTCGAGGCGGCGGGGGTGAACCAGCGCCGGGTCGTGGCGGGGGGGAGTAGGGACGAGGAGAGGATGGAGTGGCCTAGGCGGGCGAGGTCGGAGGTGGTGGAGAGGATGGACAGGGAGCTTGATGGGTTGGGTTAGTATGAGAAGAAAAGGGGTGGAGACTTAGGAGAACATACCCCTGTTCACCTGGGGCGGACGTATTCAGACCGCCGCCGAAAATGGTGCTGCTGTCTACGCCCTTGTCACCTGCAAGACGGGTGTGTGTCATGTTCAGCGGGCCGAGGATGGTCTTGCGCAGGACTTCATCGTAGCTCGTCGCTCCCTTAGGCCCGGGTCCGTTGGGGGTTTCCACAGCCAGGGCGAGAAGCTGGAAACCGGCGTTCGAGAAGATCGGTGTCATGTCGGGTAGAGACACGGGTGGGACCTGGGCGAAGGTGTCCACGAAGTCTAGAAAGAGCTCAAGTTAACCCCCGGCATCTCTTATAGTCTGTACTCGAGATAGAGAAGGGGGATATTTAGGTAGCTTACGTTTCTTGTCGCACGCCTTTCCGAGTTGGCAGGCATTTGCTGATTTGCAACGCATGTCAGTCCAATGTTATTTTCAACACAGTGCAATGGTAGGATGAGTGGATTCACTTACAGTCGCGTGCAACCCCAGCCATATGCGAGGCCAGCGCGCCAATCGTCACGTCAGACCAGGGAACAGTAAACTCATTCTTGACATCATCTTTCGAGGTTGGCCCTTTGGCATTGAGCAACTCTGGGATGAACTTGGTGATGGGCGTATCCCACTCCTTGTCGCCAAACTTGGCGAGCCACGCGTACACGGTAAACAGCTGCGTCAACGATCCGATGGGAAACACGGTGTCGAGCCCGACATTCTTCTTGGCCTTGGCCGCCGGCGCGGTGTGGTGGTAGTCGAAAAAGATGGGATCGTCATGGCCGTCATCTGCCGTGGAGAAGAGGACGACAGAGAAGGAGGTCGTGTTAGGCGTGATCTCGCCGTAAATCTCGTGGTTGCCGGTCTTGATGAGGTTGTCGAAGACGGCCGAGAAGTTCTGCGAGAATGACTTGATCAGGTCCGAAGACTTGTCGATCGTGGGCGCCGGGTAGTATGCTCGTATGAGAGGGCACGGCTGATACACTGGCTGGTCTGCCGCTTGACAAGCGAGGAAGAAGGTCAGAAATGATCCAACGGCCAGCAGAGATGTGATTCGAGGAGAAAAGGACATTTTGATATCCAAACAAAAACGAGTGCTGCCAACGAGTGAAGTGATGAAAGACGCAATAATCAGACCAGTTCTCAGTTTCTACATGTACCTCCCATCCAATATGTGCTTCTTCTCCTCTCTTTGTACTGTGCTAAAATCCGCGTCAGCGTATTCGTGTCCGACGGACTTGGTGGGACCGCACTTATACGCACTTGCCCAGCCGCAAGCTACCACTCTGACGAGCCTTCCGCATACTCCGCCACAGTTGGAAAATGAGAGGAGAAAGCCGCGTTGACGTAGCCCGGGGTTTGACACTAGACCTAAAGACCCAAGGACCGGAATTGAACTTCCCCAGCCTGTAACGCGGTCCGCTTTTATCAGAGCCCTCTGGTGACGTTGGCATCCGTCTTGGCGATGAGGATCGATGTTTACCAAGGATTTGGCTGCCAAGTACGGATCCTGGGAAGGGCCAGTACCCTACCGTATTTGGACTACGTACAGCCCCCAGCCTTGGTCGACACGGCGCTCTGCGGACCTCGGTAGTGGATGTTGGCCGATGGAAGGATCGACTGGGCACAAGCGGGCGTGTCTGCCAGGGCCAGCGAGGCACAGCAGCCGTCGTGGTCATGGAAAGCCAAGCTGCCTTACCGTCGATAAGGATTTTGAGATAATCGATAGAGTTAAAGAGCCCGGGTCCGCAATCTTTTGTCTTATTCAATTAGGCAGTTTTGTAGTAACCTTTGTCATAAGCCAAACGGTAATAAATTCATATCATTAATCACGGCAAAGCAATATTTCGGCAGTCGACGAAGACATCGACGACTAGGCTTCAGATATAGAGGCTTTAAACGTCAATCTACGACCTCCACCACGCCGCTTCACGAATGCGCATGTTAACCCCTGATTGTTACTACGTACTTTCAGGAACCCTCAGCCCCCCGTAGGCTTGGCAACTTTGATAAGGAGATTGGCGCTGCCCAATCCTCTTCGCGGTGGACGAGAATCAGGAGACACGTACAGCTGAGGCGTAATTGGCTCGAATGTATTGGAGCTGAATAGCCAACTGAGCACTACAAAACACCGATAAGGTTAAAAGAAGCGGCGAGGCACGCTGTCGGCTTCTACGACCTCATCCGATTGTGGGGTGACTGAGCTACTCGATCGTGCAAGGAGCGCCAGGACCGACTCTTGTTATAGAGGAGCCCCGTCCTTGCGATAAGTTTTGCGCCATTTCCATCGTGAACCACCCGGTCGATCCCGCTTCGATCATCCGCTATTTTAACTTCAACATTTCGAACCAGAGCGGAACCTGTTCACCATACGCTTTACCTTTCACGATCGGCTACCCCAATGCGTCTCCTGTCGGGTGGATCGGTGTGTCTTGCTTTGGTCCTGGGTCTGGTCTCGATCCCAACGACGGCTGAGCCGATTCCCCAGCGTCCAGCAGGCGAGATACTCGCAGGACGCCAAGTTCTGACACGCGCTGCTGCACCCAACTGGACAACACAGGCCTGGCAGACGCACTGCAACAACATTGACTACTTCGGCGACAACAACGAATGCTGCCTCCACCTCAGCGGCAGTACGTGGAAGAGCTGTAACGGCGTGGGCTGGTCCACAATCAGCTCTTCGGGGGTGCTATGCTACGATTTGACCTCGGGACACGACTGCTGCGATGATGACAGCGTGTGCGACAACAACCTGCCGTGCTCGGGAGGAACATGCTCACAGACGACCACATCCGTGACGGTATGTAAGAGCGGCTGTGTCTCCTACAACGGTCTCGGGTGCAAAGACGGAGACTGCGTGCACGGGAAAGACGTGGGAAGCGGAACGACTCCTACATCTTCATCTGGAAGCGACCCAGCAGCGTCGGGGTCATCTGGGGGTGGAACGACGACGGGCTCGGGAACGACCCCGACGGGAACGGAGACGCCCACGGCCCCAGCGAGCACGGGTTTGAGCACGGGCGACAAAATCGCCATTGGGATTGGAGTTCCTGTGGGATTCTTTACGATTTTGGGGACCATCATCGCTTGCTACACTTGCAAGTAACGGACGGCTCAGCGTGAAGTCGGTCGATGTTTCTAGAAATTGGCTTTGATGGTTTGTCTGGCATTCTTTGCTGCCCGAGGCGAATGATAGTTCTAGAGGTAATGGAAAGAAGACATCTAATTTACTTTTGGTCATGATATAACCCTTCCACCCGCTAAATAAAATCTCGTTCTCTTGTTAGGTCCGCCTTGACTTACACCACTCAGAAAAGTCGGTGCAATGCGGGCACGGCACCGCGTTCTCATGGATGTCTCTGGAACACCGATCGCACATCTTCCTGGTCGTCCCATCCAGCATCGGAAACCGTTCCAGTGGTGATATAGCCGCAGCCTTGTGGATTTCGACATCCGATGCGATCTCCATGCCGGCAGTCAAGGTGATGTAGAGACAGGGGAAACACATGGCGCGGTCTGCTGGCCACTCCTCGTGCCCGTCTAAAGCGAGACCCTGGTTTCCCTGCCAAGCACGACGCCGCGCCTCCAGATATGCTTGCGTGGCCGATCCGTAGATCAGATGCCCCCGAATCTTGGGCCTCACGCACTTCCCACACAGCTGCCGATTTCCGTACGTGGTACCTGGGTAGCGGTGACCATTCATCTCAAACACCACCTCCCAACCGGCGAAGTTTTGTGCCGTGAGCTTCTTTTCCATAATTCCCAGTGGCAAGTTGCGACGGAGCGTCCGGCAAGTACTACGCAAGGCAACGAGATCGTTGAGTTTTAATTCGGGTTGTTCAAATATGACTGACTGAATCTCGACTGGTAGCTTGAGGAACAGGTCCGGCTTGTCTGGCGACGGCTTGCTGACGAAGGAAACCCACTGCCCGCGATCTGGGCTGGTGTTTTCTGGGAGCAGCGCGGCCGGCAACGGGGCTTCGTTATCGGGATTTTCTCGAATCCTCAGGTCGGCCATGCCGGGGAGTAAGAGTGCTGTTGGAGCATCGACGTCCGGTTCCCGAGTCCGGTCATTGCCAGTTGCCAAGGGTGGCGGCGGTGGTGTCGGCGGCGCATGTGGGCCTTTGGGTTCGGAGAGAACGGCATTCTCGGGACTCGTGTCGGGATGACCTGCAAACCAGTGTCGAAGTCTTTGGCGAATAGGTAGTAGTAGAGCGGTGAAGTTGTCCGGCAGGGCGAGTCGCCCTTGTTGGGACCGGGAATTGTCGAGGTCCTTGCTCTTCATTTTGTTGCTGTCAGAAAGCGTGTTGATGAGAAGATGAAGAAATGTCGATTTGGAGATTGAGCAGAGGTCTTCCGGATTTAATGAGTCGCAACAATTGTCCCGTCTGCTGCCTGCCCGGTGTTCACCGTCGTGAGGCAGCCTAGCACCCATGACGTGGCGGGGGCTGAACCAAGCCCAGTCCGGGGACAGATGCAGCCGAAGCATGTCCTCAATCGTTCTGGGCTCACCGAACCTGTGCATGAAGTCGAATTTCGAAAACATCTACATCGTTTTGCACAAAAAAGTTGTATACTAATTAAAAACAATCGAAAATGAATAGTCCCTCCCTATTCAGGGGTGAAAGAGGGTTCTGCTCCCCCCTTGACAAAACCTCTGCAGCGACAACCTTCCACGCCAAGACCGGGCTAGTTGGAGAATAGGCAACCAGTGCGAGGTCATTTTTACGTGTATTCAACAACGCCAGGGCCAAAACTCTGCTGCGTTTTATCCCTCTGTCGGGAATCAAGAGGCACAACAATGGCAGACACCAGTCCAGACAGAAAACGGCCGCGTACGGGTTCTGTTACCAATGGACCACACCCAGATGATCCCATCCCCGCGTTTGCCCGTCCCCTCGCACGGTGGTGTCGCATCACTCCGGGAAACGGCCCAGGCCAACAAGAACAAAAGATCGAGTGGGACACCGCCAAAATCAAGTGCTTCTTGTCGGACAAGGAACGCAGCGATACCCCAAAACTCCGAAACTTGCTGGACGGGAGCGTTGTCGACTCCTCTTCCTCGCGTATCCACCCCCTCCTCTTCGACACCCCAACAGATGGGGATGAAAACATCCGATCACTGCCCTTCTTGCGCAGTCTCATCTCAGACCCTTACCTCCAGCAGCAATACAGCACCTGGAACACGGAAAAGAAACGAGTCGTTGGTCTAGCCGTCCGCGATCTCTACCTCGCTTCGACAACGCCGGGGCTCCTGACTGACGACGAGTGCTCCCTTCTGGTCAAGCTCGCCGAGGTCCTAGATGACACATCCGGAGTGAGCATCATCGAGATGCAGGGTATGACAATATCCTTCCACCCGACGCCGTCCCGCAAGGTGGCCAAGTTTATCGAGGACCTAGACACCAAACTCCCCTCTGCGGAATGGATTCCGTTCTTTGCACAGGTCCTCGGGAAACCAAGACTATTCACGGTGTTTGTCGACGCCGCTGAGCTTTCGTATCACAATTTTGAGAACATCATACCCCTCGACAGTTGGGTTGAGGATCACACCTCCCACCAACCACCCTCGTTCACCTTCGACGACGTCCACCCCGTCCAATCACCCGAAACCGATACCTGGAGCATCAATCTTACTGGCCCTGTTAAAGAGATTCTCCTGAACCTCGCCATGCTAGATCTATACGTCCCGCCACTGAATAAATCCAGCCGAGGCGGCGCCCGCTTCATCTTCCACTCGGCCATCCTCTCACGGGCCCTGACAGCCGCGGTCCGGGCCAGCGACCTCCTCAACCATCTCGCCTCCGTCTCGTCAGACGGCTTCGCATTCGTCAATCCCGTTTTTCGGGTCAACAAGTTCTCCCCTTCCGACGCTGCTTTCTCGGCGCACCGCGACACGCCCTACTTTGACGCAGCAAGGTCGCACGTGAGTCGGTATACCCTCCTCATCTATCTTTCTGCTGGTACAAACCCGGATGGCGTGTTACAAATCGACAACTCCGACTCAGACGTGATGATCGATCGTGTAGGGGAGTTCGAGTGCATAGTAATGGACCAGCGCCACTCCCACACCGGCCGTCCATTCACCAACGGGACCAAACTCTTCCTGCGCACAGAACTGGTTTTCCACGACACTTCCGTCTCCCGAGAGAATTACGAGGCCGCAAGCCTATTCAGCACAGCGTGCTACCTCACCGGTCCAGGTGTATTCGACGACGAGATAGCCGCGTACGCACACGCGTGTTTTGAGCGGGCCAATGCTCTCAGGTGGAGCCAGATCACCACAAATCAACAACACGGCCAAAGGGGGCTGTTTCTCTACAAACAGCTCGGCAGTACGCGGTGGTTAACCAACGGGTATGACTACTGGTTTCCGCATCAGGACCACACCGGGGACGCCATAGACCAGAGAAAGAACTGGATCATCGACTGCGCCGTCCTCGCAGTCCTCGACTACTTCAACGCCAAGCTCGCAGACCACGGCCCCTTCCGCTTACTCTGTCGCACAACCACCCTCCGCGAGACGATAACCTGCACGGCAGACGCATTCCGAGTGATCTCCTCGCGCGAAGCCACCCCCACCACAACCTCTCCTTCCCTTTCGTCGTTCTCCATCTCCGCCCCCTTCCACCGCCTCACCACCCCCGACATTGCCCCGCTCTTCCACAACCCCGAGCAACAAAAAGAATTCACCAAACGCCCCCGGCCGTCCTGGGAGGACTCCGACGACTCTGACTCTGACGAAGAAGAAGGCTGCTGCCCCGCCCACACCTACCGCACCTTCAACGCCTTCCACTCCGCCGACGTCGCCGCCGAATACACCAAATGCCTTGGCTTCTGCACTCACCGCCTCCGATCCGCCCCGATTCTGTTGCTAGGAAACAACATCACCCTCAACGAATCGCAGATCGAGCGGGTGGATGACAAGATCTTTTTTTATTCTGACCGCCCTAGAACGACGAGAATAAACTTCGCAGCCTGCTGGGGCGACGCAGCAGTCGGCGCGGAGTTGTACATTACTTCCCACAAAGAAATCCCCGCGCTGCGGCTGTTGATCCCTCCCGTTTTGGTCAGGGAGTATCCTGATGAGGGTGGTGGTGTCCAGCTGGTGCTGGATTTCTTCCGGAATGACTGGATGGTTTCGAGCGTCGATGATTCGCGCGTGATTCCTGTACCGGCGGTTACGAATGAGGTACCCGAGGAGGTGGACGAGGAGGTGCATGCGGGGGGCCCGTATTGGAGACGGGTGAGGGAGGTTGCGGGGGGGGATGATGAGGGGGAGATTCGGGGGAGTTTTTGGACGCGGGGTAGTGATGATGAGGATGGTGATGGTAAAGACAGTGATGAGGATGAGGATGAGGATGAGGAAGACGATGAAGAAGAGGAGGACAGTCACATTGACAGCGACGAGGACGAGATTGATGAGGAGGAGCTTGAGGCGTTGAAAGACGATGAGTAACTAGAATGAGATATGTCTCTTGTTTGCAATATATACAAAAACCTAGGTCCCAAATACATACACAAAATTCTTTATCCATAACCGTCACTTCATTCTTTCTTGTAGGCTCACTTCATGTTCTGCAACAGATAGCGCACCCCCGCGTACGCCTCCTGGCCACTCGGCAGAATCTGGCTCGCCGGAAGCACGAATCCATAGTTGCCCTTGTCGCGCAGCTCGGCAGTAAACACATAGTCGGCACCGATAACATCCTGGGTATAATCGACGCTATTTCCCGTCGCCTTGTAGATGGTGGAGCAGATCGGGCCGGTGGCGAAGCTCGTCCCATAGACGGCCTTGATGGCGGCGGCGGCGCCCTTGGCCAGAGACTGCAGCTCCGTGTTCTTGGTCGCCAGTGCCGTGCACGAGTACCCGTAGGCTATAACCCGTCAGTTTCCGGTTTTAGTCTCTACAAATTTCAACTTACGCGTCATGAACAGCTGCGAGTACGAGTGCCAGTCAATGTACAGCTTGATGCCCTGGCTCTTCTTGGTGGACTGCAGCCACGACGACAGCGCCGACGTCTCGGGCGCGTCGCCCTGGGACTTGCCCTTGAAGTCGGCATCACACGGATTCGTTGACGCGCCGCCCGAGACGGACCACTGGTAGGGCCAGTTCCGGTTGATGTCGTGGCCGACGCAGCTGCTGCCCGAGACGGCCTGGCGGTTCTTGCGCCACATGCGATCCGAGGTCTGGGTGTAGACGAACCCTACAACGATTAGCGCTTGATCTCTCGTGAGACAACACTCTTATTACCGTCGGGGTTGACGACCGGGAAGATGTAAAAGTCGTATTTGTTCAGGAACCCCTGGACCTCTGAGGTGCCCGAGTTCGTCAGGAGATAGTAAGCAAAATACTCGGTGACCTGGTCCATGGTTAGTTACCTAGTTAGGTACGTTATCAATGCTTTTACAATTCACTAACCATGGTAGAAATCCACTCTCTAGCGTGGACGGTGCCGTGGAACACGATGGCCGGCTTGCCCTTTGAGCTCCCCCAGAAGTGAATGCCGGTGATGGGCCGCCCGTTCAGCGAGTTGCCAGACGTGACGATCTCCGAGTTGGACGGGTACGACGACTGCAGATCCTTCAAGAACTGGAGATGGTCGGCATAGCTGTGGTACGAGTTGAACCACGTGTCATTGGCAGAGCCCGCTGGATCCATATCAGCCAGTGCCCCCTTTTTGTCAGCAGAAAAAAACATACCGGCATAGGTGCTGAAGCCCGACTCGTCGGCGATGGAGGCGCCCAGATCCTCGTGCATCGTGACGGTCGGGAGCCCCGAGATCTCAGCCAGGAAGGCATCCACCTGCGCGGGCGGCACGACAACATCCGCATTAGCATTGGCCCGCGGCCCGCCCATCCACGTCGCCAGACCGAGCTTGTCGACGGCGCCCTTGACGCGGGCCACGTCCTTGCCGACCGACACACGGAAGACCTTGTACCCGTCGTACGACACCTTTTGCGGGGCCACGGCCGCAGCCGACGACAGGGCCAGGAGGCCGGACAGGGCGAGGAGGGACTTCATCTTGGCGGCTGATGGAAGACGATGGCAGACGGACGGGAAGAAATGTCAGCTGTGGTGGCGATGTGTTGATCGTCGTCTAGGCATCATTCGGCGCTTCTTTATATATACCTCAGGTACACAGCTGAGCGGGTATCACCAGATCTGGCGAGGGTACGACCATGTCGCACTCTGGCTACCTGGGTTGTCGAGGAAGCGATGACGACTTGGCAGGGCGACACAGGACGATCTCGTTTAACTTCCGTTTTGGGGGAAGCCGGGCTGCTGCAGGTGCACGATGGGCTGCGACCTTCCCGCGGGATGCGAGATGGCCGATGCTCGCATTTTGTTCTCGAACCGCCCTTGATAAGACGCTCGAGTGTGCTCACTGCTCAGGTGCACGCATTTGCAGAGGCCATGTTGCAATCTGGGCGGCCCAGGTGCCGAACCGGGGGCAGTCACCGGACGCCAAGCAGCGACCTTCCGAATCGGGGATCTGGATTCGACGAGGCCGTGTCCCGGCACTTGACGCCTTGCCGTGCGTGTCTTGTCAGGGGTACCTATAGTTATGCCGGCGATTAATTGGCCGCTCCGCAGGCGAGGTTAAAATGGCATGCTGCATCGTGGACGAATCAACAGCCGACTCGCTCCGATCCGCCGTGATGTCTGATACTGTCTTGCACGACCCGGGTTAGTTCCAGATTTCGTGAGGTCATCGATGGGGGAGAGATCAGTGCAAATGTTGATTTGAAACCCAGCTACCGTGAAGTGTTCCCACTGCGAATTCCAACAATGTCCTTCATGCCCTTGTCACTGCGGCCCCCAATTCCATGCCGTTCCTGATTGAAATAAGGTGTTTCAGGTCCGAGCATCGATATTCCAGATATCGAGCTTAGGTACCGAGTTGCCCCCCGCTGTTCATGCAGGAACCCACTAGCACATGGAAGCAGGAGTGATAGCTCCGAATCCGACTCCGGTTTGTAATAGTCTAGAACCATCTACCCGCATAATCACTATCATTTTGTACTTTTCCAATACCAGTAGGTGTACTACTGAGAATAAAGACACCAAGTCGCTAGTTCCAGTTCCATGCCCTCTTGTCGCCTGGCACCTTCCTCAACTGCAGCAGCTGTACGGCGACAAATACCAGATAAGAAGCTGTGGCGGGGCCAGATCAAGATCTTGGCAAAGCAAATTGAGAATGGCGCTCATCGTCAACAACGACATGCTTGGGAAGGAACTAACTGCAGGTGCGATCGAGCACGGAAAGGGCGTTTGACGAGCCCAGGAAGAGCTGAAGAATTTGAGCACGTAAAGGGAGCAGGAGCGTCACCAACTGCTACCAGTAACGGCAAGTGGATAGCATAAAACTGTCTGACGACAGGATGATTAGCAACAGTGCTAAAGGACTTCGTACCTACTCATATCTTCCTGTAAAGCTCTGGAGGAAATACGTAGACGTCCACCAGGACCCTGGACAAAGTTGCTCCTCTATCCTCTACAGTAAACAGCGGTAGGATGACGTTACGGTGTTGACAAAAGGACACTACCTATTTCCCAGGAAACAGTTCCCATTTCTCTCGTGCATGCAACTTGCTCGATGAAAGCGCCTAACCTACCTAGCTACCTAGTCCCCGTCCGCATCACCAACCACCCCAACGCATCACGATATCCAGTCCCAGCAAGAGAAGAGCCCACAAACACCCCCAGAGACCTCCCATCCTCCCCCTCCCCCTTCCCCAGCCCAAAAGCCTCTCTCAACCCATCCACCCTCACCGCCCCCTCCACATCAGCCTTACTCCCCCACACCACAACCGGCACCCCTCCCCTTCCCGATGATTCTCCCCTCCCATTATTCCCCCCCAACGCTTTCAGAATCCCCTCCAACACCTCCCTCGCCTCCCCAAATCTCTCAGAATCAGCAGAATCAACCACAAACACCACACCGTCCACATCCATATCGGCCAGCAAACTATCCCTCCACAGCCGTCGCGCCTGCACGTGGCCGGGGAGGTCGAACACGCGCAGTACGAGCCTGCTGGGGTAGTCGTCTAGGTCTATGTGTAGATTGTCCTCGGTGGAGGGGAAGAATGACGGGGTGCAGTTCTTGAGAAAAGGTGCGGAGGCGGGGGCGGAGGGGTTTTGGAGGCGGTGGAGGAGGGTTGTTTTGCCGGCGTTGTCGAGGCCGAGGAGGAGTAGGGAGAGGCGTTTTGGGGTGCGGAGGCCGAGGGCGTAGAGGAGGGTTGTGGCTAGGGTGGACATTGTTTTGTTTTTTGTTCTCGTCTTAGGGTTGGTGAGTTTGATGTGATTTGTCTTGGTTTAGTTATTGTTGTTGTTGTTGTTGTTGTAGTTGTTGGAGAGGTGAGTTTTGTCACACAAAGAACATTTGTTGGGGTTCTTGTGCGAGAGAGGTATTGTGGGTGATATAGGCTGTCAATATCTCATTCTAAAAGTCGAAATCTGTTATCAAGAGCTCATCTCGGCGCGTGTCTGGTAAGTCAACATTTGCGGACAGGTGGTCGTTTGTGTTTGGCTGTGCTGCCTGGCGGCTGCATGTCAAACCCCGACGCCTTTTGCTCGAGAGGTCGATTACGATTTTTGGGTGCAATTAGTAACCACAAGGATCAACTACAGTTTAATCAAAAGCTTATGCTTCGAGAGAAAAATAAAACGTATCTGGATTCTCTTTTTGTTACTGATTTGCCATCAGCATACGGAGTAATTAACTCGCTTTTCTCGATTTGACCACCAGACAACGTAGGTAGCCACCAGCAACCCCTTTGTCTCCCAGAGGTACCTAATTTTCTTGCGTTCTGGTTACTAATCGCGCAGTGATATGAGCACCGGTATTAAAACAACGGAGCTGCTGATTTCTAACCTTACTGATCGACTTGAGAGCACTAACACTGAAAATCGCCATCGGCAGCCGAAATCAGCGTTCCTGACACCTTCCGATTCCTTAAACCCACCACGAAAGCAATAGACGTGAATCATAGCTAATCAGAGCTACTCATTTCTGATTATCGCTTCATGAAAGAGATAATGTCAAAGCAGGATACAACGGCTCGCCCGGGGAATGCCGAGCACATCCCGCTACCACCACTTGTAAATGTCAACCGCCTCGCTCTCCGCAGCCGGCCGCGGAGACACGACATTCATGTCCACCACCGAAGTGTCCTGGGCAGTGCATTCGACAACCCACGTGTTAGAGCCCGGCAAGCCGCGACTCTGTTGCGCGGCCCATATATTGAGCGGGGGACGAGTGGTGCAAGCTGCGGGGATGGGCCCCTGCCCTGAGGCAAAAATAAGAGACCTGGCGTCTTGTTTTAGAATTTTGCACGTCTCGAACACTTTTGCTTGCTGCTGGATGTAAAAAGGACATTATGACTTACGGTGCCGTGCTCTTGTCGCCGCCACATGCCCATGTCTGGTTGAACCAGAGCGTATTCGTCGTCATGTCGAACGCTACCGATCCCGTAACCGTGGACGGAAAGCCCTGGGTATCAGGCCCGTCGTAGCTGTGGGTGCAGCTGCTCCAGTACAGGTCTCCGGGCTTATACGCCTTGGGCAGAGGTCCGGGTGGGAGCGGTGGCTTGGTGGTCCACTCGAGTCGGCCTACACTAGGAGTCATGGAGTTGTCATACGTCGAAGGAGTGTGGTAGACGCGGCAGCCCAGGGTGAAGTTCTTGATGGCAGGGTTGGTCAACGTCACCCGCCAGTCGACTTGCTGTAGATTATCTTCGTTTGGGTCGAAGTTGGGCACTTGCCCGAACATACCCCCGATGAACCCATTGTTGTCGATGACCTCTTGTGACCAGTTGGTGTGGATCGCTTGGTAGTCGAAAAACGTTACCGTCCATGCATTTGGCGTCGCCGCGACGCAGTCGGGATCCGGGATTTCCGGCGCATATCTTGCGGCGAAGAGGATTTTCATTCCGCTCTTGTATGTCTTGAAATTCCCAGATATCCAGTCGTGGTTATCAGAAACCCATGGCCGACGGAAACTGTTTTTGGAGGCGAGGTTAACGAACTGGGTACTGCAACTGGGGTGTTTTCGTCTTGTCCTTACATTTTGGAATAGCTCGGGTCCGAGCAGTTCCAGTACAGATCGAGGTTGCAACCTCCCCTGTTGCAAGTAGTCTCGGCCCGAATGTTTGGCGGAGGCTCTCCGGTGTATCTCTGACACCGCCTGACGCAGGTATCCCAGTGGTCAATGTCGTTGCATCTTCCTTCGCCGCTCCATGATACTAAGGGGTCGTTGACACCGTCGCATGCGACTGAAAAGGGCGTTCCATGGCCCTCGGTGAAGTTCAGTGTAAAGGTGGGTACCTTATTATCAACTTGCGCGTAGTTGTCCAAAGTTGCGTTCATAAAATGATAAACACTGTAGTCCGGCATCCAGTTTGCTGCATCGCACCAGCTCGAGCCTTTCTCAGATTGGCCATGGACCAGGTTGCTTTTCATCGCCACAGCGAGTAGGACGACAACGAGAGAGGAGAAGGGGGCCATTTTGGGCAGATGCATCCATCAGTGTGGTGAACTGCGATGGGTCCATTCCGGCGTCTAAGTGTGAGAAGAATGTCGAGTATTTATATTTTATGCATGGAGGGTTCCGAACAAATGAAGCGTTCTCTTCGGGGGCCAATTCGAACTCAGCCTATTGTCCCAGCGGCGTAGGTACAGCTCAATATCCCTTCACCAACTGCATCTGTTACAGAAGGTATATTGTCAACGAGAGTGATGTCGTGGTGACCAAGAATTCATATACGCCAAATGAAGATGGCTTAACCGGGGTTGCACCGCTGCGGCGCAGTGAGGTAGAGCTGCCAAAGCTACCTTACTCTGTCCAGCTGCTAGGCATTCTTCCAAGCGCCCAGCACTTCAGGTCTGTATCACCTGGAAGCAACTTCCCGTCAAACACACATCTGGCCTCCACGCATATCAGCACCTCGGAATTATCTAATCATTCGGAAGAGAAGTAACCGCCCATCTATCCTGACCACGCCGACGTGTATCCGAATGGCATCCACTTTATGAAGCTTTCAACACGAACAATGGTCCCGTTGCCGTTCAACTTAAATAGTTGCGAGACCATGTACGTACCGGGCACACTCTCCGTGTCCGATATATTCCCCCTCACACTCGGACTGTAGTCAACCATGGCCACCACAGCCGCAACACCCAATGACACGTCGGCCACGAGAATCCGCCTGTCCCGGACGTCACCCGTGTTTCTAGGGAGCCCATTAGGCGCCACGCCGAGGCCCCGAAGCTGCTCAGCGCATGTCGAGTTGGTTTGTGAGAGTCCGTTATCCCGTCGCACGCAGCTTGGCGACATGGGCACACCATCGGCCGAATGTCGGTGCAGGCCGTCTAGATATGAAGAAACGGCCAGACCGAGTTTGTCATCCCCGAGGACTGTATCCAAAGCCTGGGAAAATATGGGGTCCAGCGGGCCAAGATCATCCCCCGTGTACTCTACCGGCAGTGGTGGCCGAAAGAGTGTCATGGTGCTGTCGCCGGGGCCCTTGTGCTCGGCCCGCACAGAAACTGCCTCTATCTCGGTGATGCGCCCACCGCTCACTAGTACACGTAGCGAGAGCACTCCGGGTGTGTCGTGTTCTCGTGTGACACCCCAGTAGCCTCCGGAGCTCTCGTTTAGGTGGGCCGCGTAGAAGTGGACTCCCTTGGGATCAAATTCGCTGAGGGTGAGCCATAAACCGTCGCTACCGATCTCCAGAGGCCGGCCATTCTCGGTGTACCTCGCTGTCGGTGCCAACGGTAGACCTGAGACATCGCGCTTTACCATGGCCTGTAGGATCGCGCCGACAGCATCTCGAACGCAGGTGCGATCGCAATGGGTTGCAAGAGCAGCAGGGGCAATACCAGCCCAGTCTGGCTTATCTGTGCTGTCGTTGTCAGGCTCGAACGGGGCTCGGGTCCCATAGGGCACCTCAATCAGCGTCGTTTCGATGCGGTAAAGCTTGTTGCCCCGGAGTCTAAACGCCTCGGCACGGTGCATGGTACGCGGGACGTCAAAGTATGGCGACACTGGAGTTGACGTCCCGCTGACGGACGGAAGCCTGCGAACGGTGCCGCCGTGGTCCACGATTGCGAAGGCGAACACGGCCTGGCGCTCCTCGTCGGCCACAACAAATCGCCTGTCACGCACGCGCGTGACAGAGCCAAGAAAATCCGTGCCAAACTGGCTGGCGCAGCCGGGGGGGGAGAGGGCAGTGGTGCTGTTGTGCTGAGTTGTCGTCGGGAGCGCGTCGTCGAGTTGGGTGCAGTCGTCGTCGAACGAGTAGAAGTCGTCATCCGGGTCGTGACTCTCCATGAAGCCGTAGTACCTGTTGGGCGCCGCGAGCAAGTTACCCCGTGGGTTCTGCTGAGCCCTGGGCACTGATTCGAACCACGCGGCCTCGGGAGAGCCCATGGCCTCGTACCGCGCAGCGCCGGCTGCATCGCGTGTGATGTGCGTCTCGATCTCGCTGACTCGGCCGTCGCTCTCTACCTTGAGCCGGGCAACGTGTATGACAGGCCGGTTGTTCTCCGTCAGCGTCGTGATGGTGACCACTTGGCCGGCTTCGGGCTCGACAAAGTCATGTCGGTACCGGCCTGGCGCACTCGCGAGCCGCCACAGCCCCGTGCCTAGCGGGATTACCACTGTGTTCTCGGAGTATCGTACGTCTGCCGTAGTGGGAAGCCGCCCGGGATCGTGCGCTACGAGCGCGTTGAGATATGTGGTCACCACGCCCTCGAGGTAGGTCCGGTTGAAGTCAACCGCGACAGCGCTCGTGACGAGGAGAAGAATGCATATCGTGGCTAGCACGCCCCTTCTTTGGCATCCCATTTTGACCTTGCGTTTGAGGCTCCCCAGCTGTCGTGATTTGCGGTGTACTAGACTACACGCCACTACGGCTCGGCACTACGGAGTAGCTCACACCTATTTCCAGCGGGACCGCGTCTATTTGTAGTTGAATCATGTCGTTGCTTTGAATGGTGGCCATGCAGCCGCAGTTCGGAAGAATTGTGCCATGGTTAATATTTGGTTCCAATACGGCAAAACGAACAAACTAAATTGGCGAGCGGTAGATACATCAATACCCGATGTATGAAGAGATATCTGCCCGGCTGCTGCCATCCGGCTAAGCTGCCAGAGCGCCATTTGATCAAAAGGCCCGCATTTACTCTCGTGCCTGTGGATGGGGAAATAGGTACCACCTGTTTGGTAGGCTATTGCTTGGTCAAGTAGGTAGGTAGGTCAGTAACACTCGTGCAAGTAACGCACACTTGAGAATACGGTGGAGGATTTGACGAATAAATAATTCCCACCCTTTCGAGCTCATAGCCCTCGTCTATCCCAGCGTGCAAGTGCAACTAACAGGTCCCGAACTCTGGTCCGAAGACACAAAGACAACCAGCACAGCAGCATAAGCCGCCGTGGAAGCAAAAATCTCCGACCGCCTCGCGCTCGTCAGCACCCCAACGCTCAAGGCAAAAAGCACAGTCAACAACGAGATAACACCCAGCTGCGCTTGTTTGTTCTCCAGCACATGCAGGACTATGATAGCCCCTAACAGCAAGATCGCCGCCACAACGATGCTGGCTCCCGCAGCGGCCCAGCTAACGTGTCTTTCCTTTATGTATTCCGTTTTTGCTGACACCGACGTCGCGCCAAAGAACCAGTGATCCTGGAGGAAGCGGGAAAGGGGGTCCTTCTCTACTGGGCGGCGGATGGTGAGGAGATCGTTGGTGTGGGGCTGGGGCTGGGAGAGACGCGCTTCCGAGAGACCTGCTAGGAGATGCGTTTTCTGAGACGGATTGTTTCTAATATCTGGGTAAGAATACGACAGATATTGTGCTACGGCTAAGGCACGTGCCCTAGGAGGCTCTAGGAGGGTCGCTACTTGGTTTTGTTGGAGAAGGGCGGTTTCTGGACCTTTGGTCAGTGATGTGGCCAGCCTGTGAGAGGGGCCACAAAGGGGGTACTCACGGTATTTGTCAAGGTTCTCTCGGATCTGTTCGATAAGTTCCATTCGGTCGTGCTCGGGTCTTGAGGGATCGGCGGCATTGCGCTCGAGGGCTTCCCATGTGCGAAGGGAACGGCGAGACTCTGTGTCGGCCAAGGGAGATAGAGCTAATTTATCGGCTTCGTTGAGTTTGTGCTCTAGATACCTGAGCTTGGCTTCGAGATGCAAGAGATTACGGGCTGCGAGTCTGTCGAACCTATGAAATATGAAGCACTCGTAGTCAGGGTTGAGAGCTATGGCTTTGGCAAGAGCAGGGAACCCCGTGTCCGGGTCTGGTGTCTCGATGTCCATGTCAATCACTCACTTCGGATGCGTTGAAGGTGGTGATGGCACAGGCTACGAACCGCGCAACTTTGATGGGCAGTTTGGTGCACAGGATGGAAGGTCAAGTCATTGGTGGGAAGTCGGTAAGGCCTTATGCAGGCTGCCATCGACTCAGGAGCGAGCTGCACAATTTAACGAATCAGCACCAGACACAAAGCTGCCGACGCTGCCTCAGGCTCTCAGCCCCCTGATGTGGGTCCACTGGGGAAAGAATAGGCCGCTCTGCTTTGGGCGCTAGCTGAGTGATCCGCGACAGGTCGAAGAATTCTTTTGGGAGTGACTTCGTCCTCCTTCTTCCGCTCACCACTTCTTCATTCCTTGGGTACCTATACACTCGCGCCAGCAAGGAGGATTTTTCTATTGACCTCTTCGGTCGTTTGTCTCTCGGTCTCCATCATGGTTCTTTCATATAGACGTAAGCGGCAAAAAAAGACATTCCCTAAATCCCCTGGGCCTGTGCTTGGCGGAAAGCCCGATAAGCCAATTGAAGTCTTGTTTGATCTTGGCTTTGTCCAAGATTCAGAGGACCTTTACCCACGTCGTCCACGTAGTCTGGCCTGCCCATTTTATAAATTCGACCCAAAAGAACGGCACTGTCTCTCATACGGTCTGAGCCGAGTGAAGGATATAAAGTGGGTATTTCCAACCCCCATCAACCTTACCAGCCGCACTAACTCACAGCCATCATAAGACAACATATATTTCGAAGAGGCTCAGCGCTGGAGTGCAAAGAACGCGACACTAGCGCCCATACGTCCCAAAGCCAAATCAACAATAAGACCCGCTTTAACCCTCGTCTCCGCAAGCTTTCATGCTGGGAAGTTCCGGGCACTCTCAATGGCGTCGCCATTCATGCCCTCCCCGACTCGGGATCCACCATTGACACAATCTCGGAATCTCTCGCTAGACGGCACAACATGGAACTTGAACCCAGCAAGCCGAAAACAGTTCGTCTCCCTGGCGGGGGTACAGCCACCAGCACCGCCCGGGTCCTCGGTCGGTTCAAATTTCGGGGTGAACATCGAGTTCACGAGCGTTATTTCTACGTCCTCCACGGTACCCCTGCATACGACGTCGTACTAAGCAAGACATTTCTCGATGAGACCAAGACACTCACCCACTTCAGCCACCGCATTGTCAAGCGCTCCCGCATGTGTGTCCAGAGAGGTGATCGACTGTGTCTACTGGACGAGACCCCAGGCATGCAAGACCAGATCCGCTGCTCCGTGAACGGGGTCGATACCTCGGCGTTTCCTGATACTGGGTCTGACCTGATGCTCGTTTCGGGGGAGTTTGCGCGGCGACACGGATTCAAAGTCCTCCGCAGCGAGCGATACCGAACGCAGGTTGAGTTGATTGATGGATCGTCTGTTATGACCGACGGGATGGTTCTCGATGCGGAGTTGGAGTTTGATATCTCTTCGACGAACGTTTCAAGGGAGATTAGCTACGACTGGTTGGTTTACCACTCCGAAAGCCTCGCCTCTCTTATCATCCCTTCTTCCGGGTCTATGAAGAGTGGGTCGGCATCTCCAGGAAAGACAACTTTCATTTGCGACCTACACGTCATCGAGGGGCTGCCATGCGATATCATTCTCAGCAATGAGTTCATCTTCGAGAACAAAGTGTTTTCTCGATTCAGTCACCTTTTTCACTCAGATTCCAGGACACCACCACCTAGCATCTACCTATCCAACCACTTGCTTCAACGGGGTGGCGTCACCACCACAACAATCCCCTGCAAGCCAAACAGAGACAACCAAGAATCCCTCCTCTTCATGCGAATCAAGACCGACACATTCTCGTGGCTCTTTTCCCGTCAGCGACGACGACGCTCACGTTCGTCGCCATCAACCACAACCAACAACAGCAATCACATCCCGCTACAGACTATCCCAACTAGTGGCTCGGTTTCAACGGTATCGCAGGGACCGACAAAGATACAAATCTGGCAAGCTAAATGGGATGCGGAGGAATCCCGTCGGAACCGAACACAGCTGCGGATCGAATTCCTTCCCGAGCCACTGAGGTCTCAGGAAGAGCAAGCCGAGGCACGAAGGCAACGGAATTGGGATAGGAGACACCCTCATCCTGGAACTCAGGTGGCAGTACAGACGAGTGTTACGCCCTGACCCAAGTACGCCGAGGTGAACCGCATATGAAGGCAGTGACGGCAGGAGGGACTCCTGAAGACTGTAGAGACAAGATGACTGAATGCAGGCTAGCATAGCTCTCGAGGGAATACACTGTCAGTCAGGTCGCTGATCAAGAGGTTCCGAAAAATAGATCACAATTGAACAGTGGATTGCTAGCGTAAGGAAGCAAGGAATTCCTCACTGCGTCGTGGGAAATATGATGTATTTGCCTACCTACCTATACTAGGCACTGACGGCATGGTGGCCTGTATCGGAGTCTGCCTTCGGGATCCTCCTAAGCTGGGTGAGTCTCACCCCACAGAGACCCTTCTCAGCACAGAGGCCGCACTGAGTGGTCCTCAGGGGTTTTGCCGCTCCGGCCTTCGTCAGAACCAGCAGGTCATCGCATATTTTCTTTCTTTTGCTCTTCAGCTACCCCTTGCCGACTTATCAATCTTCAGGGACCGGACGTCTGAGTGGCAGCTGACGACGGCCCGTTTAGCAATTCATCGGACCGTCAAATTGGATGCGACCAACGGCGTTCACACCGCCACGCTCTCTCTTGGAGCCGGAAAAACATGTTTCCGCCGAAGGCTGTGTCTTCGGGCACGCGAAGGCACCTGAGCAGGCAGAAATCGTATTCCTGACGCCCAACCTTCGACACTGTCAATGCTTAGGTATTCTCGTCGAATCATTGTCACCGCGCAACCGCCAAGCGCCATGACGACGGGCGCGGCCTATCAGTACCGCCCGCTGCGGTACCCGGACTCGGTGCGCATCCTGCATCTGAAGCCCAGCCTGTCCGGTGACGACCCGATCCACTGCACCCTCACCACCTATCGACTGTCCGATCCGGGTTTGAAATATGAGCCCGTCTCGTACACGTGGGGTGATGCCTCGGATGTTGTCGACATTTACATCGGGGGTAATCGAGCCTTTCTCTCTGTGACAAGGCACTGCTTCAATGCCCTAACAAGCCTCCGCCTGCGCGACACCCCACGTCATCTCTGGATCGACGCCATCTGCATAAACCAGGAAGATAAAGTCGAGCGCTCGGCCCAGGTCCAGATCATGGATCAGGTGTATGCCAGAGGGTTCAGGACTCTCATCTATCTCGGCGAGGCGACTCAGGGTCCGGGGACCGACCTGCTGTTTGACGATCTCGAAAAGGCGGACAGGGAAGGTTTCGATCGGCCCGTCCCAGGCCCAGAAATAGTTGAACAGCTGGAGAGGCTCATCGAACGACCGTGGTTCCACAGAGTCTGGGTCGTGCAAGAGGCGTTCCTTAACAGTGAGCGGGTGGTGATATGCGGGCGGCGCCAGGCATCTTGGGACGCCCTGGAATCTTGCTTGTTCGGGTACCTCAGGAGCGGCAATCGTGTCACCCAAGCCCCCCTGCCCGCTGTGGTTTATGCTGCGATTGAAGGGTGGTGGTCCGACATCGGTTGTGTGTGGCTCAACCTCTTCAACTCGCTGAACGAAACCCGGCCACTTCTGGCTTCGAACCCAAGGGATAGGATATTTGCGCTGAAGGCACTGCTGGGCCGAGACCAGGATCGACTGAACCCTCTGATTGACTATAGACGCAGCGTCCCCGATCTTCTGGCCGACGTTGCCAGACAAATTCTCGACGCCGTCGGGCTTATAATATTGGATGCAATCCAGGAGCCCCACAAGCAGCCTATGGCCTCCTGGATCCCGGACTGGACTCGGGTCGAGCATCCAATTTTCAACTGGACGCTCGGAATCAGAATGTACTCGGATGAGGTCGAGGAGGTTCCCCTCAAGAGCCCCGAAAGGGAATATCAGTAAGGACGATGATGTTTTGGTTTAAACGCACGTAATAACAGCAATTCCCACACAGTTACAAATTTAGTATTCTCCCCGGAACAAGCCCTTCCTTTGCGGTACTGAAGGTTCATGGCTGGCGGCTTGGCCCGACATTAGTCATGGGGAAGCCTTTCTCCTTCAAGGACCTGGATGACGTTCGCCGCCAGCTCTGGCCATTACTAGAACACCTGCATAACCTTCATCAAGCCGGGAAGCCATGGCAACCGCTTGATGAAGCATTCGACCCTACAGGGCACTTCCCTCCTCCCATACAGCGGGGTATGTTGCCGTACCGGTGTCTCATACCGACGTAACGATTGGCGGTAACTAACAACAGACTCACAAAACACCAGCTCTTTTCAATATGAAAGGTGGCCTCCAAAAGTTTCTCACCCACTTACTGCTGGTATGTACTGTGAATATTATCGAACATCCCTACCCCAAATCTACCCTCATCGAGATCCCTTCCGGAAGCAATGACTGACTCCCCAAAGGGCAAAATGCAATTCCAAGATTGGATAACATCAGGCGGAGGCAACGGGCTACTGGAAGATAGGGAATGTGCCGAATGGGCAGGGAGAAAACTACACGGCTATCGCTTCTGCTTGGTGGACGACAAGCACCTCGCCGCCGTGCCCCATGCCACGCTGGAATCCGACGTCGTATGCCTGGTCCTAGGGAATCGGCACCCATGCGTGCTCCGGGAAAAGCGAAACGCTGGGAGCATTGGTAGTGATGAGCGAAAATGGTCTGTGGTTGGCGGAAATTGCAAAGTTTGGGATCCTAACGAACTTGATGATCACGACGGGGGACAATTCTTGTTTGACGAATGGTTCGATGATACGGTCACGCACGGCAAGACCGAGGAATGGGACGAACTCAAGGTCAAACTTGGCGAGCCTGAGGTGTTTCTTCTTGAGTAGCCGACAATCTAATCAGGTACCAGGGCAGATAATAGGGAGGGTATGCCGGGATTCTCATCTGAAGTCTAGTGAGAGGGCCCGCCGAGGATGGGTGAAAGATAGCACACGGTGCCTGCCTTACCCGACCGGACGAGATATTTAAACCCACACGCAGAAATATATTCTAGGTGGTTTTCTCGCTTCCCGGTTATAAAACCCCGGCCGAACAGATCGTTCACACCACGGGGAGACAAGTACCACCGAGAGGAACCTGATCTCCAGGTACCAAGACGCTCGACCATCCCGAGTAATCCGGATCGCCGCCGCCAAAGACCCCGGTGGCCGCATATTGTGCATTCAAGATAAGAACAACCAGTACCTAACGAATTGAAGAGACCTAAAACCCATTCACATGGCCATCTTACCACCACCTGCACATTCCACCGCTCGCGTGACTCAATCCCCAGGAATCACCACGCTCACCGCCCAGAGTCAAGAGATACGCTCACATCGTCGTGACAGCACACATTCTCGTAATCACCCACAGCCTCCCATTCCTCTAACCGCACCTTGATAGACGAGACAGCCAAGTGGTCAGACAAGCCTGCCCACACAAGAAAAAAGGTGTTCAACAGCCACCCACGATTGAGGGAGTCAGCGACGCCTCATATGCAGCCCTCATGTCCGTGACTGTGGCGGGCAGTGAAGGGAAGAAACCGATCTGAACAAACGAAGAGCGAGACGCAGAGTCCCAGAAAGGACGAAAAGGGGTCCAACAACGCGCGCGTGCAAGCCTGGAGGTAGTCAGGGAATACCTAACCGCCTCCAGTCGTCCAACCTACATGCACGCTGCACCACACAAAGTCAGGAGACCAACACATCTCCCCAATCCGAATTCCCAAACAACAAACTTGCCTTCTCGGCCTAGCAAGCAACATCTCTCCTCTCTGCTCACGATAAGATCCCCCATGCCCCATCCCCACGTCCCATCAACAGCCCCGGGACCATCCGGATCTCAGCTCCAGACCCGACCTCCCATCCCAAGTCCCCAACCCTATCCCTAGGTACTACACAAACCCCAGAAACAAAAGAGAGAAAAAAGGCAAGCTACGTCACCCTTGCACAACACCACCAACACAACACACAACATCCCAAAAAACAAACCAATCAACCCCCTCGCCCCTATCCGGCACTCTGAACCGTGCAGCCCTAGCGACAAGACAAGCTTTTGCCCAGACCCCAAGGCGCATGCGGGATGACGCCTCTGCGCAAACGGGCGCCGGGGGGATCCTCACCCCACTCCGGCGGGGTGCTTCGGCGCCGTCCAATCGCCGCGCGGGGCCTTATCTCTAGGCTGTCTCTGCACTCTCTGGGGGGGCGGCAGTGTGGACAACTTACAGTGTGGGGTAAACGATCGAGGTGTGATGATCGTGAGACACTGCCCAATCTGGGATTTCCTTTGAAGAGGACATTTCAGAGTGATCTTCCCGGGCGAGGTTTGGGGGAGGTTGGACGAGACGGATTTAGCACGCAGGCGAGGAGGGACAGGGACAGGGAGGAGGTATATAGCAAGCACAAGCACCTGGGGCTCTCCCAAGACACCGTCCACGAGATTCTGACTAAATTCCGTCTATTTGTGACACACATTTTGGTCGTGATCTCCATACACAAATAATACAACACTTATAATACTTCCGTTCACACCAGCTGTATAAGTCGACGTGAACATGGAGGCCATGACTGCCGAGCACCGAAACCGCCGTCGGTCGTTTGGAATAGGCGGCGCCGGGAACATCCGTACGCTCATTCACACCCCTCCCTAATGCCGGTGAAATAACTACCGGACTGGCTGACCAACTGCCACGCAGGTTCGCATGCCGAAGCAACGATAGCCGAGACCGAGTTCGACGGCCAGCAGCGTCGCCGTAGCAGCGTCTGGAGTACGTCCAGCTCCGCCTCCAGCACGTCCAGGCGCGCCAAGCTCTTTGGTTCCGTCAAGAATCTCTTCTCGAGGAGTCCACCAACGACGGAGGATAAAGAGGAGGACATGTGATAAACCCCTGGAGGGTGGTCGGTCGATATCGTGAGTAATGCGGGAGGAGTTGGCGTATTGGGGAAAATGTCCATGTCGATAAGAGATACCAATGCATTATTGTTCGCAACATTGTCCAGCCCGGTCGGTGCTATGTGATCTTGAGCTCAACAGAAGTGCAGTTGCGGCCATTGATAGGCACTGTTGAACCGCCATCGGTCGACAGGTCCAACTGTATCCCGCATGCTAGCCAGTGGGTTGCGGGGTTCGTGGTGTTTGCCGCGCAGGAAAGCATCCCGCTCCCCTTGGAACACGTCACAGCTGCGTAGTCACCATTGAGCGAATCGAGCGTTTGGCGTCGCAGAAGCCAGACATCACTGCTTGGATCGTGTATCCCGACGGCTCCAATGGACGGATGATCGTCTTCGTCGGAATATCCAACCACACATAAGTGACCGGTAGCTTCCACGCTGAACTGGCTGGCCGACGAACGACTGTTTGTGAACAGCACGCTGTTGCCAACGAGATTGAGAAACCAGCCATCAAATGTACCACCGGGCTGAGCAATCTGCACCGCAAACGGAGAAACCGTCTTCCCGCAAGTCGTATCAATAGTGGGCGTCGGGGATGATGTCGGTGTCGATGTGGTGTTGTGCCATCTTGGTGTCGTGGTATTTGCGGTATGCGTCATGTTTGGCCACCGGACCGATGTAGAGTTGAACGACGTCGTTGGAAAGTGCGTCGTATTGGGCCAATGGAAGCTTGTTGTGTTGAGTGTCAACGTTGGCATCGACGAGTTTGACCAAATGGGGTGCGTGGTGTTCGTCAACGTCTTGCTCGGGAATCTCGTTGTCGAGTTCCAGTAAGAGGGCCTGGTGGTGTTCAGCGTCGCCGATACTGTCGAGTTCCAGTGGAATCCAGTCGTCCCATTTGCGCTCGTCGTGGTGATTGTAGACGAATTTCCCCAAGGCGGTCCAGACGTCGTGAGCACCGTTGTCGAGCTTATCACGTATATGGTGGTGGTCGAGTTCGTGAAAGGGGCCGATGAGGTGCTCTTTGCCGTGGTCTGCGTGGAATTCGTGAAAATCGATCCTGTCGTCCGACTTGTCGACGAGCTACTGTGCGACCCCGACGATTCCGTCGAGGAGGTGCTATGTAGGCTCGAACTAGTGGAGGTCGATGATCTCGATGCCGTAGTGTTCGTCGAGGAGCTCGTGCCGTTGAGGGTACGTGAAGTGGAGGTGATGACCCCCGTTGTCTTCGTGACGGTCACAGTTTTGGTTGTCGTTTTCCCGGGCGCCGTTGTTGTCGCATGAGACACGCGGAGGCATGAACAGGCAGACGAGTAGGCGCCCTTGGCTGAGCACTTGGAGGCGTATGGCGGGATCGACGTCGGGCTGGCCGTCACCTGTCGCTCCTCGAGCGCGTGGTATTCCGGCCCATCAAACGCCTCATATTCGACTTCGCGGGGTACATGATGTCTCGGAGGCTTCGGAGGCCCTTTCTTCGCCGGTATGGTCGAGGTTGTTCGGGTCGAGGTCGAGGAATGTCGTGTTGAGGACGAGGAAGAGCGGGTGGTTGTCGACGAAGGTTTGGTGGTTGTGGTAATTGTCACCGAAGTGGTGATTGTCCTAAAAGGGGCATTGTTAGCAGCTAGACACAACAGGAAGGAGTCAGCCTTACCTCGTCGCGGGTGTAACTGTGACTCGAAAGAAGGAAGAACAATCCGCAGGGCCATTTCTGCCCTTTCCAATTGACGTGACGGCTGCGGTTGAAGTTGTCAGCAACATCCCCACCAAGACCCCGCGATCGCGCTAACGCAGGACCGTTACGGAACTTACCGCGGAAACACGCATCGGTCGAACACTTGGCCGCGACAACTCCTTCCAACGCAAACAAAATCGCGCCCAGTGCCAGCCGACACCGCATTTTGCTACTCGGTCTTCCCTCTGTCGCAAATCATCGCGACACGCGTTGAACGGGGCGCTCTGCTTTTATTGCTTATCCGGTGACAGGCACCTCGATATGGCGGCACAGCTCATTCCAAAAAACCGGTTATGGGGTGGTAACAGCATTAACCGCCCTGGCACTCCCCTGGTCCTTAATGCCATTTTATTTATTGTTCCTAGATAACCCTGTCGAATCGGCCTTGGAACCGATTTCCATCGCTCTTGGTGCGCCAATTCGAAGCCCATATCGAGATTGATGATATCAAGCAGGACGCGGAGGTGAGGTTGATGGCATTTGCGGTCTTCGAAGACAGGAGATGTCCGGCCGTCGCCGGCCTCCCCGCTCGCACGGCCCACCAAGACCATTGTTTCCAGCAACGAGATTGAAGCCCCTTTCAGCTACTGGAGGTGTGGTGCTTGCAATCTATTTCATTGTTTCGACAAGGCTGGCCAAGCTTGTCGCCGTCAATGTTGGGTCCTTCAATTCATCACGAACTTCCTGTTTCGGACGGGCCTTGCGACCGGGCCTCGAGTCAGCCCCTCAACTTCATCGCAGGTCGTTGGCGACCCGGGCATCTGGACAGCTGTAGATTGAGCTTCGACGAATTCGGACAATATCGCAGGTCACCCCTGTTCTCGGGCCTCTGCTTCCAAGTCCTGAAGCTGCCAAGAGATGACCGCAATCCCCGCACCGACGCCATCCTTGGGACGTCTGGCTCTGGCTTCCAACCCTCATGATGTCCGACTATCGATATCCCCACATCTGTTTCCTGACACTAGAACCAAGTTGGACGCTGCAAGTCGTTGAGGGTGGACTTTGAGCTGCATGTGCCGTCCGTGACCGTTCACAAGGGGCCCGACGATTCGTCGCTGCCTCGTGGGCGCAGGGTGCTGGGACCTCTCAGTCCGGAGAGACGGCAGCCAATGCTACCCAGCACACGGGACGATGCCAAACATCAGCAACGCTCACCGTACACCCCGCATTCTGGATGCGGTCTGGGGCCTCAGGGGCCTTTTCTCCTAACAATTCTCTGGGTGTTGTGTACAATTCAGGACTGTGCACATGCACAGCACATTCTTACGAAAGAGTCAGTGTGTGCGGAATTTGCGGGGGACATGCGGCATCTGTCTGTTGATATTTCCTAGTCTGGTTCTATAAGATGAGCCCGGCAGCGTGCTTGAAAGGTCGACTTGTGTCGATTGACTGGCTGGCCAGCCCTCATTCGTTTCAACTTGTGTGTTATTCTTGCCTCGATGGCAGCCATGGCTTCCCTGGACTACGAAGACAATGGCCCCAGAATTCTCATTACTACCTGGACCCTGACGGGGCTCTCTGGCGCGTTTCTTCTCGTTCGACTCGCCTGCAAGCTTCATACCAAACGTCGGCTGTGGTGGGATGACTATGTCTTGGCTTTGTCATGGGTATTCACCCCTTCCACTAGTCGTCAACTGCCATCACTAACGGCCCCTAAGGTAATGCTAGTAACATCAATTGGCCTTGTGACCTTTAGCGTATCCAAGGGGCTGGGTAAACACGTCTACGCCGTATCTCCCGCCAACTTCCCTGTCCTCGGTGTTGTCGGCAACCTGACTGGAACCTTTTCGATTCTTGCTGCCACGTGGAGTAAAAGTTCGTTTGCCTTGACGCTGCTACGCTTGATGCAGGGTCGCATGCGGATCCTCCTCTGGTTTATCATTATCACCATCAACATCTTTATGAGCCTCAACGCGGTATTTATGTGGATCCGATGCACGCCGGTCGAGAAGACGTGGAACCCCTTTGCCCCTGGGACATGTTGGCAGGAGGATATATATCCTATTTACGGCATGTTCGCGGCCGGTAAGTCACCGTTTTTCTGGTAAGAATGTTGGCTTATTGTTGTAGGCTATTCTGCCGGCATGGAGTTTATCCTCGCACTGCTACCATGGCGGGTTATCTGGAAGCTGCAGATGAAGCGCAAGGAAAAGTTTGGAGTTGCGGTGGCCATGAGCATGGGCATCTTGTAGGTTGTGCGGATCCTCGGTTTCATTTTCAGGCTGACTCTGCAGTGCTGCTTCTACGGCCGTCGTCAAAACCGTTGAGATTCCGACCCTTGCGAGTCCTGATTTTACTTGTGAGTCTTTTCATCCAAATTTCTGTTCCGACTAATTCGTTGCAGTTGTGTCGGCTCCTCTGGTACTCTGGGGCGCCGCAGAGTCAGGCGTTACGATCATGGCAGCATCTATCCCCGTACTGCGGACGTTGTTCAGAGACCTCAACACGATCAGCAGGAAGTACTACGTGTCGGAAAGCAAGAGCGGGACGCAGACTCAAAGCTCTAGGGCCGCGACCAGCCGGTATATGGAGAACACCGTGGTAATCAGCGCGGACCCGCCGCCGCCTGAGGACACGACGAGAAGCGATGGGTCTGACAGCAAGGAGAGTATCCCAGTTTGTGATTCATGTGGACAGATTTACCAGAGCACCGAAGTAATGATTGCGGTCGAGTACCGCAAGGAAGGTAGTCAGCAGCATCTGCCGCCCAATGCATTCTGAAGAGATGTTCAGGGATTTGTATAATAGTCATCATTTGTATGTAATACTATCTATGTATCAATGCGTTATGTATTCCATCGATTCCACATGATGTCACATTTCGGCGATACATGTTCCGGTTGGAGTACTCGACGGAGAGCGGAAAACCGTGAATGCGCTGCCTACTTATAGTTGAGTATCGGACCCCTTTCCAACAGCGACCAAGCTACGAGATGTGCTCAACACATCTAAATCTTCCGTAGTATAGTGGTCAGTATGTGAGCTTGTCATGTTCGACTTCGCTCGAGACCCGGGTTCAATTCCCGGCGGGAGAGAATTTTTTGCATTCCTATCACATGAATCCCTATCTTTTTTGATTCGTTCTTCGTCTCAGGGCTACGGAATACCTTTCAACTACGGGAATGTTGGGAAAAGGGATATGGAAACCACATTATCTTGAACCATTCAGTTTGCCAAATCCATCGTCGCCACTCCATTGTGACATGCCGAGAACAGCGAGTCCAATCACAAGCCAAAGCGGAGCTCGGTGAGAGGTGACCCGCTCATGTGAAGCGCTGCCCACGGGATCAACGCCCAGGCAGTCGGAGTCTGCCGAACCTTCCTCTTTTGGCCGTCACCACGGAAAGTTCAAAACAAAACTCAAAATTCTTACTTTCTTCTTTCTTGTTCTTCTGTTGTCTTTTCACACTTCAAGAATTCGAACTACCCGCGCATCTTGCCAAACAACGATAGAGCTATCAGTCAGACTGATCACCGTCCGACCCCGCCCCCACCATGAGCGCGATCCCGCAAGACCTCCCTATGGACCTACCCATCATCGACCTCGACGTCTTCCGCCAGAATCCGCAAGACGCCCCCGAGGTCCAGAACGAATGCGTCAAGGCGGCCAAGGCGTTAATCACCTACGGCGCGCTGGTGCTGCACGACTCGCGCGTCTCCGAGGACGACAACGCCACCTTCCTCGACCTGCTCGAGGACTACTTCGCGCAGCCCGCCGAGGTCCTCAAGCGCGACGAGCGGCCCGAGCTGAGCTACCAGATCGGCGTGACGCTCGAGAACACCGAGAAGCCCAAGTGTGCTGTCGACGAGCCGTGTCTGCGGGTTATCGAGCGGCTTGCGCCCGCCGAGAGGCCGCTGGATATCGGCGCGCATGATCCGGATCCGAAGTGTCGGTTCTTCTGGCGGATGGTGGAGCAGCCGCCTTATGAGACCAAGTTTCCCGGGCTGAATGCGGCGAATGTCACGCCGGAGGCGCCGGGGATTCGGGAGCGTTGGGGGAAGACTATGGACCAGTGGGGGACGAGCATGAAGAATGCGTATGTGTTGTGGCATACTGTTGTGAGCGGCTACTAATGCGGATGCAGAGTGGAGGGCTTGACTGAGATGACGGCTGTGGGTCTGGGTCTTCCGGCGGGAACGTTCAAGGATGCTGGACGATACGGGTGAGTCTTTCCTGCGAACCTTGCGACATAAAAGACTAACAACAGGAGACCGCACCTCCTCGCCCCCACGGCCTCGGACCTGGTCAAGTATGGCACCAAAGACACGATCCTGGCCGGCTTCCACACCGACCTCAACTTCCTCACCATCCACGGCCGCTCGCGCTACCCGGGCCTGCACATCTGGGCCCGCAACACGGGCAAGCGCATCCCGGTCAAGATCCCCCCGGGCAACTATTTGTTGGTGCAGGCGGGCAAGCAGCTCGAGCACCTCACCGGCGGGCTGATCAAGGCCGGGTTTCACGAGGTGGTGGTCAACGAGAAGACGGTCGAGGTGATTGAGCAGCGGAAGAGAGATTTCCCCGAGCGGCCGCTGATTCGCATCTCGTCGACATTTTTCTGGCATCTGTCGTCGGATTTTGATTTGGTCCCTATCCCGTCGCTGGTGGAGAAGGCGAGGGAGCTGAGGGCGGAGAATTTCAATCTGGGGCGGGATGAGGGGGATGAGGTTGAGTATCCGGCCATGAAGGTTGGGGAGCAGGTGCAGAGGTATGTATTCCGTCCTCGTCTGACGCTGGATGCTAACCTTTTTAGTGAGCTGAAGCATATTGCGTTGATGGCTTAGACGCCGGAGGCGGCGGGTTTCATAAGATCGTGGTGTTGGAGCGTTGGGGGGAAGGAAACACTGTGATGCCTGTCAGGATGTGTGAGTCTTGGTGTAGCTGCCGCATACCGGCACTCTATGGTGAATAGATATCACTGAGAGTACTGAGAGTTTGGGTTATGTAGATGGTGAGCGAATGAGCAGACAAGTCACTGTACGGTAACCATGATGGTTCTGCCTATGGGGGTGCTGGCTACGGTATTTGCAATTTTCCAAATAGAACTGCTTGTCTCACATATTCTACACGCAATTACCTCTCTTATTTGGATTACTGGCTTTCTGTTAAGCAGGAGGCAACGGTCGAGGGGTGTTGATGGAGCAGTTGTGGTATGTGCTGCGGACTTAGTTTGACTAAGCTCCTGTACTTTTCCGTTCTCCTTCGCAACCACTACTTGCTGACTACACTACCAAGGTACCCAGCTGGCTGTGTCATCACGCATATCGGGTCTACTTCTCGCGTCACAACAATCGTTTAGTTTGCCAACGTACCCCCGAAGACCCAGCCGTCCAACACGACAGCAACACGTATCAAGATCCCAGATTAAGACGTGACACCCCTTACGTCCATTTTTCTTTTGTATGGCTCAAATAATCACATTTTGTACTGCTCAATAAAGCCTGGTCTGTACCTATAACCTCCCCACTCGAAGAAAACCACTTCGGGTCCCATACATCATACCTCACCTCCCCGAAAACAGACCACACCGGAAGTGATGGAATCTCGAAAAAACTTACCGCCTCGGAATCTCAACCGGCGCGAAAAACTCCTTGACGTAGTCATACTTGCCCACCGGCACGCCCTTTGATCTCAAGATGGCGTAGGCGGTTGTCAGATGGAAATAGAAATTGGGCAGGCCGTGGCCGAAGATTGAGTCGCGGATCGAGACTTTGAAGGTGATGTTTGGGCCGAAGGGGCTGTTTCTTGTTTTTGGTTTGTTAGTTTTCTTTTCTCTCCCTCTTCATGTGTGGGTTTTGCTGTCTGGATGGCAGGTAGGTATGGTATCTCGGCTCGTTTGTGGTTTCTGCTCTTTGCGTGGGTAGGTAGGTGATACCATCGAGGATGGTGCTTTGTGGAACTGGACAGCCAGCACCCGGCCCACCGGAGGAGTCACTTGTACTACTTTCACCTGGACACCACCCCACCCCTAACAAAAAAATGAATAGAAAGGGGAGGGGGGAAAAAAAGAACAAAAGAAAAAAAACTGACTGATCAACGACCTCCCCAGCCCTCGCATCGATTTTACTCTTATCCACCCCCTCCAACAACTTCCTCGCCTTCTCGATCCGCCCATAAAATTCCTTGATCGTAGTCTCCGTGTCCTCCCACACGGGATACTCCTCCCCCGTCAGCCTGCCCAGCACGACGCGCACGTGCTTGGTCACGTTCTGCAACTGGAACTGCAGCGGGCGCATGTCGTCGATCAGCCGGGCGGGCAGGTATTCCGTGTCCGGGTTGATACCCTGCGTGGCGGCGTGGGCCTCGGCCACCTGCAGGACGTGGGTGAGCGTGTTGAGGCCCTTGGTGAAGGTTGTGACGACTAGGTCGGAGAGGGTTATTGTGGCCTGGTCAGACATTGTGTTTGTTGGTCTTTGGGGTGTGTAGAGCTGTAAGTGTGCGGATTCTGGGCTTTGAGAAGGTGCTTTTGTTGGGAATGGATGGATGGATGATGGCTGGTATGGGATCCGAATGGTAGAGAGACTCAGAAACAAATAGGGGGGATGTCCCGAATTTTATACATGAGTTACAAGAAAGGACGCAAAGGCAAATGTTTCACGACATGTAAACACGGAAAACGAGACGCAATCACTGGTCCCGGTGGCGACAGTTTAGCCTGCTCCGATGAGCTCCGAAAGCGGGGATAATAAGCCATAGTCTGGCGGGTCGACCCTGCCGCCGTCTTACCGCTGGCGATGCCGCGTTTAGTCGCAGTGTCGGTTGCGACGCCGGCGCCGGTGCGGCATTTCGTCATCTGCCGCGGCGATTGGCAAAGAACTCGATGCCTAAATCGGACAACATGCTCTCCTGGTTCTACCACGTGCAATGCATAGTCCGGTACCCATCATATCAATATCCTCATAATTATGTACAATGAATCAAGAATACGTCGCTAAATCAACATTAAACGGGTTTGGTAAGAAGGGGAAAAAAAAAACCCCAGGGCTTAGGCCGGAATGCTGGGCCCAAGAGAGTTATACACAGCACAACGGGCGCCGCGACCACCCTCCCAGGTATCCGCCGCCGCAAGCGTGAATGCATTCCGCAGTCCGGGCTGCTCGAACTCCGTCACCGTAGCGCCCCACGTCGTGACCATCGAGTAGGGCGTGCCGCCGGTCTGGTTGAGGTTGAGCAGCTTCGGCGAGCTCGGGTTCCAGGTCGGCCACGCCGATGCCGGGTTGGCCGCGCTGGGGTTCGGCGAGCTGGCCCCGTTGGCAATGGCGTTGCTGATCGACGGGTTGCCGGTCGTCACGAAGTTGCCCCAGATGCGCCGGAAGGCCAGGGCGAAGTCGTCTCCCATGTACTGCGGAGTCGGGCCGAAATAGCCCGCCACGTCGGCGCCGTGCGAGGCAAACGGCACCGAGTACTGGTAGTGGTAGGCTGCGTCGGAGCCCGACGAGTACGCCGTCGCCATCCAGTACGACGGGCATACGAAGACGGCCTCGGCGTAGATGTTGTTGCCGCGCTGCTGCTGGCCGTTGGCGCTCTGCGACACGTTGACCGCCGTGGCGTAGCCGGTGCTGATGCCGTTCGTCTCGAAGTGCGGGCCGCTGGGGTTTGTCGGCAAGTTGTTGGGATTGGCAGCCAGGATCGAGTTGATCTGGGCCGTCGACAGGTTGGGGAACTCCACGCTCAGCCAGCCGCGGAGATCGGTCTCGGTCGTGATGTTGGGCGGGACGAAGAGCGGGCCCTCGTTGGCGTTGTTGCCGACGAGCAGCTTCTTGCCGTTGACCTTCTTCGCGTTGAGCTGCTTGATGGCGCGGTCCGTGATGTAGACATTGTCAGTGACGGGGTAGAAAGCCCTGTATGAAGTTAGCGTGGGGATGGGATAGGGAGGGGAAAACACCTACCAGTAGCCGTAGGGCTGGGCTTGGGTGACAGCATAGTTGGCCTGCTGCAGTGTGTTGGTGTCCTTGCCGACAAGGCAGGAAAAGACATTGCCGCTGCTCGGGCAGCCAGCAGCCTGCGAGAAGGCATAGTACGTGCTGGTTGGGAAAGCGGCGTCATAGTCGTACTGGAAGGGCAGGTACGGCGATGCGGCGATGGATTTGTCGAACAACAACGAGTCGAGGTTACCGTCGATAGCGATGTCGTGGTACATAACCGAGCCTCCTCCAGCCGATTCACCCGAAATGGTAACTGACAAGGGGTTGCCGCCAAACTGGCAGATGAACAGCTTGACCCATGCGAGGGCAAAGGCCTGATCCAGAATACCGGCGTTGACGACACCCTTCCTCCGGACCTCGTCCGACGACAAGAACCCGAAGGCACCGAGCTGGAAATATTGTCAGCCATCAGACACAAAACTCGGAGGGTGGGATTATCTTACACGGTACTGGATGGAGACAACAACAAAACCGTTGTTGTTGGCGTTGATGATGTCGGTCATGTCCTGGGTTCCGTCGCCGAGTCCGTAGCCGCCGCCATGGATCCATACGAGGACCGGCAGGTTCCGGGCATTGGCCGGGGCCCAGACGTTCAGGAACAGGCAGTCCTCGTTACCAGGGATGAAAAAGGCATTTGGGACGGCAGGAAGCGATTGTGGACAGATGTTGCCAAAGCTGTTGGCCGCGTGGATAGGACGCCCGGCCTCAATTGAAGGAAGACGGGGGGCCTTCCACCGAAGGTTTCCAACCGGAGCGGCGGCATAGCGAATGCTGGAGGCACGGACGCGTCAGCACAGAGGTTCGAGGTAGCAAACATCCCGAGAGTGGACACTAACCCTTTCCAGATGTTCAGGCCGCTCGACGTATTCGTGTAGCCCTGGTATCTGGCGTAGCCGAGATCGACAACCAATGACGAATCGGCGTCGCAGAACAGACCGCGCTTCTGGGTGGACGCCAACAGCTGCTCCTCGGTCTGAGTGGCGTTGGAGATGAGCTGCGAGACGAACTCGGCTGCGAGGTCGACGCTCGCCGAAGGCTCCGCGCTGGGGCCGGCACTGGAGGTAGGAACCGTGACGCTGGGATTGGGCGAGACCGAGACCTGGGGAGAGGGGGCCGAAGCCACACTAGTGGCTAGCAAGAGGCCTGTCGCAACGTGCGAGACGATCCGCTTGAGTGTCGCCATGATTTAAGGCCTGACTACCGCTGAAACGAGTGGACGGTACCCTAAGGAAGGACAATAGAGTCGAGAAGGAAAGATCGACAGAGACTGGAGGAGATGTTCACATGAAAGGGCATCCCGGGTGCGAGGGTTTGTTTTTAATCTCGACACGCACTCCCCAAGACAACCCAAATATTGGATATATCCACCCAAATTTAGCAGTCTCCATTGCCAACCAGGAGAGTAGTAAGCCCCTGCGGAGGTATATTCGTTGGTTGTGGGGCCCTTTTCGCTTTAGGCAACCAGGGCTTTCGCTCAGGCGACAAAACACACTGCAAGTGAATGGAAATGGCTGGTCGCAGAGCGCCCCCTCAGCCATAATAACCAACGGGTAATTACAGCGTGCCATGCAGCGGCGGGCTGGCGGGCATTGCTACCCGCAAGGCCTAGCTAGGGGTGACCCATCCGATCGGTAAATGATGAAAGTTTCGCTGCGAGCCTCGTGGACTTGTGTCTGTTGACTTTTTGATGCCAAGAATTCCGGCGACTTGGGGCCATGGCTTGGATGCCACGGGAATATGGTGGACTGAGACTCATCAGTTGAGAGTGTCCACCGGCCCCAGCAAGATCGATGATCCCCCGCTCGTCAGTGCTATGGCCCTCGCGCGTCACCTGTCAGAGTGCAGAGGGCAGACGCACCGCAGGGGTGTTGGCACATGGCTGAGGCGTTGACCTTGTTGTGCGGCGCATGGATAGCTGGAGTTTCTGAAATATTGGTTGCTGCTGACGGGCCGTGCGTATAGTTGCATCATGGCATCGAAGATGGATGTTGCGAGAAAGCTTGATTCGTCTTTCTGGGTTTTGTGCTACCATTGAGGAAGTTGCGAACGAAGAGTTGCCGGGGAAGAACACGGGTCGAATCGCAGCGCCTTCCGCCTTCCGCCTCCCGAAACACAATGGCGCAATCAATCGGCAGTGGTGGGCATGGGGACAGGGATCATCTAGAAGTGTAAAAAGTCAGCGGCACGCACTGACACATTCCTGGAACCTGGTTTTCCCCTCGCGGCGGTCTGCTTGCCGCTGATCCGAGCCCGTGTGGTGTCACCTCGCAGCCCGAAGCGGCACACCGGTCGCCCGTGTGGGGGTTGTCAACCGACAAATATTCGCACATGCTGCAAAACGACGATATATTGACAATCGACTGTCGCCGAGTCCAATCTCGTCTCTAGCAGAGTATCGACTGATGGTAGGAAGACCGAACCCCTTGTGGTCACTCGCGCGTTAGCGTTCCCCGCAACGACTGGATCTACCCCTGGGATAGCGTGGTTTTCGACCAGCAACTCCAGCCAGACCATCGTGTGGTTTTGCTAGCCGAGGCCCTCGCTTGGTTCCTGCGCTAGAGGTGACGCAACATGGATGCTCCCGGCATGTCATGCCAAGCACAGAAGGACTCGGCGATAGTGGAAGGTGGCCTCCCATTACGGAGCGACCATCGACGATCTGACAGTCTTCCCCCGGCTGTCAACCTTCGAAACAGTTCGGAACTCAGATCATCGACGTCAGACCTGGGGAGGCATGAACTTGGTTATTCGGTCGGGGGATCCAAGTCTGATTGGAGGGCAGACACCAGAGGTGTTTATCTGGTAGTCCAAATGCCAAGACACGCCGTCTCATCGCACAGACAGCGATGGAGTTTTTAAACCTCGCTCTCGGCTGTCGACGGCGACGTTGCCAGCTGGGACTGGATAGCGTCGTCACCGGTCTAGAATCTATCCCCACCACTACCACAGCACTCGGGCAACAATCGAGCAGAGGCGAGCATCCAAGCGTCACCGTCTCTACGCTACCGCCGCCGACAACGGCAGTCCACCAGCAGATCCCAACCCTCTGGTTCTTTGGGTTTTAAACTCTCCCCGCCCCCGCAATCCGGTGCCGATCACAGCATCCATAAAGATGGTATTTGAATCGCCGAGACGGTTGTCAGATCGCGCGAGACCCGTTCCCACCGGCAAGGCGACGTGAGAAGCTCGACCCTGCCTCCAAGTCGCAGAATCGCCAGCAAATTGGATCCATTGCTTTAGCGGCCGCCTCCGTCTCATCATGTCGTCCCCGGATCCGTCGACCGAGCTCCCGCCGGATGCCTCCGACGACAGGAGAGGGGTTGTCATCGGCGTTGTCGTCTTTTGCCTGCTCTTCTCCACCACGATGGTGTCCCTTCGTCTGTGGACGCGCAAAGTCATCATTAACCAGCTGGGCTTGGACGATTATGCCTGTGTCATGGGACTTGTGAGCCAAACCGGGCGGCTTCTTTCTGTTTCCGTGGCTAACGGATGATACCAGCTAGCTACCTATGGATCTGGTGTCTCCATGGCTCACATGACGACATATGGTCTTGGACGACATGTTTACCTGATGAATCCGGCCGATATTCCACTATATCTCAGGGTTCGGGTCCTGTTTCCACGTAGTCAAGCTCGTACTGACCTTGTGCCAAGGAATTTTACATGTCCATCGTCTTCTACTGCGGCGCCCTGCTCTTCATCAAGCTTGCGTTTTTGTTCCAGTACTATCGAGTGCTGGCCGTCCAACAAATGCGTATTGTCTATCTTATCGCTATCTTCATCGTTGGCGGCTGGGCTTTGTCGCAGGTCATGGTCGGTATTTTCATCTGCACGCCTGTCGAGGGTTTCTGGGACAGCACCATCGAGTCCAAGTGTATACCCAACATCCCGCAGTGGTACATCAACGCCGCT